>CM026420.1:25794578-25962141 GCA_014858505.1 Corymbia citriodora subsp. variegata | reverse complement strand
TTTTTTTTAATAAAATCGATTTTAATTTTTTTAAAATCTGACGTGGACAATTTTTTTTAAAAAAATTGCCATGTGGATTTTTTGTTTTGAGAAAAATGTTCCGTCAGCAAATTAAGTCGCCGGAAAATGGACATGTGACAATTTTGCAAGAATTTTTCGCCGTTGGCACTTAACTGATCCATTTTGCTCCGATTTTGGCACTTAAATGTACCTTTTGTAACTATTGGCACTTAAGTGTCCCTCCGTACTAACTTTTGGCACTCCCGCTATTCTTATCTCCAAATTAACCTGACATGAATGGAATGCAGAGAGTGACGATGGTGTCAGAGCGGTCATCGAATTCGTCCCTAAGCACTTGATCTCCTATGAGAACTCCAGAGGAGAGACGCTGCTTCACATTGTGGCTAGAGCTGGGAAAATTGATGCAATGGAGCTTCTCCTACTCCAAGGGATGTCTCAAGATGCACTGACTGCTACGGTAACTCTGCTCTGCCTGAGGCCATGGGGAATTGCCATCACAAGGTGATCGGTCAGCTGGTGAGTAAAGACCCTAGTCTGCTGTATTGTCAGGATACGGAAAGCAAATCTCCATTGTGCATAGCAATCAAAACAAGGGACCTGGAGGTTCTCATGCTCTCGTTGGAGGCGCCAAACAATGGCGAGAACGAGAGGAGATCAGAGAATGAAAGGATCTTCCGCATGTCACCCGTTCATCTCGCCATTACGTACAGGACAATGGGTAAACCCTACTTTTGTGCTCTCGCCTATTCTTTGATCTTCTTGGTCACTCTTTTGTTTTTCATTTTGGTTTCCTAGTAATTTTTGGAGCTGTAATACCATGTTGGATCATGGAAGTGTGACTTAGTTCTTGATATTAATGTGCTGAGTGTATATGTGTATGGGGATATATTTGGACAGGAGGACAGGGGGACAAAGAGATGCTCACGGTTGTGCGTACCTTTCCTTGTTGATGCAAAAATCAGGTTTCACAAGCAAACTCTAGTCTAGTGAGTCACATGTCCATATGGTTTGATAACTGATTGTCGCAACCTCGCCCTCAGGAACGGGTTGGATCACCTAGGGTTTAGCTAATGGATTACTAAGTCTAAACTTAACTCGGGCTCTCCCAAGTCCATACTAATTTGCAACCTGGGGTTTAAGTTTTTAGTATGCAAATAATTTTTACTTATAGTTGCCACTCATCTATTTTTTGGTGGATCGATTAGAAATCCAAGTAAAGTAATGGGAAAATTACTTTACTCATACGAACTAAAGATTATGGGATTAGGGACTTGATTATGTTAGATTTCTCTAACGCCCTTTCAGTACATTTTAAAAAAAAAAATAAAAAAATTACAAGTAGCTTGCATTGATTTTAATTTATTCTCTAACATGCAATGTGATTGCACAACCATTACCTAACATCCAATAAAACAAAGTAATAAATAAATTACGAGCACATGGAGAAAATACTTATCTCAAAGCAATGAAAGCATCTACAATATTAGCATAAAAATCATATCAATGATCCTAGATATAATTTCTAATAAACATGCAATCATTCAAATATTTTTTGAAGGTTTTCACTTATTTATGTTGTCTTCTAGCTAATTATGTTCTTCCAAAATTTGGGGGAGACATTGCAGGGAATGGGACTGCAGGACCTGCAGCTACATTCGTTCGGGGCACTCGTGACGCCTCCGCCCCCACTTGAACCGATGATTTAAGACTACATGTTCTAGAAAGATGGCGTCTGATCTAGCCTTGAATCTATGTTATCTTCTAGCTAAGTATGTACGTATGTCCTTACCTTTAGCTCCTTCTAAGTTACATTATCTGCCGCTCTTTAGAGTTAACCAGCTACCTATCAGCGGTGAGAATCAGTGATGTCTGTGATTTTAATGTTTCCAAAATACTTTGTGATTAGCTCTACTAGATTATATTTATAAATAACATCACAGTTTGGCATAATGGAGTTTTGTAATTGTCCCGTGTCATCACAAAGTTCCATTCTCTTTCATTTTCCTTAACATTGGTTAGACACGTACCTTTACATTAATTAGAAAAGACAATTGAATCGTCTCATTCAATTTAATATAACGCTTCTAGGAGAATATATCATTGTCGGTGTGTCTTGCTTATTAATTGGGATGTAGTAATGATATAAATCTAAATTCACTAATTAATGATTTTATCTGTCTCTCTCTTTTATATTATTGACGTAAAACACTTCTAACAAAATAAGAGTTAAGAGAATTGTTTAGGGTAATATCTACTCTTTCTTTTCCTCCCATGCTATCAATTTACCTATAAATTTATTGATGTACACCTATGATATATGATTATACATATAACATATATATTTACATAGGGTGCCTTTTCATTATTATACGAGGCAATTTGCACCCACACATGCTCATGGTTTGAGTCATCGAGGAAAGATGAGTCTCTTACTCGAATAGTGTAAGCTCCGAAAGTTTGTCAGGATGGGAATGTGACACTTGATTTCCTAATGTGATAACATATTCTTGCTCTGACAATATTGCTTAATTGAGAAAAATCACATTATGGAAACCGGATCTGACTATCATTAACCCATATCTGATTATCGAAGACTTGACTCGCGAGGACGATAAAGATGAATGACACCTTCATGACCTTCCTCAATAGAACGAACCAATTGATGCCAGTTGTCCATTCGGCTTTTCACGGTAAAATCCAATTGGACCGTTCGATTTGGCTAGACCACCTGTCTAGTGATGTCTGCAATTTTAGTGATCCAAAATACTTTGTGATCAGCTACTCGATGATATCTTTAAATAATAGCATTCACATAATAGCAAAGTTTGGCAGAATGGAGTTTTGTAATTGTATCGCATCATCACAAACTTCCATTCCCCTTCACTCTAGACACATACGTTTATATAAATTAGAAAAGAAAATGAATCATCTCATTCAATTTAATATAATGTTTCCACGAGAATATATCAGCATCGGGTTGCCTTATTCATTCGGATGTTATTGACGTGTAGTGTTTCCATCTATAATAAAATAAGGATTAAGAGAATTGCGCAGGGTAATGTCTACTCTCTCTCTCTCCCTCCTTTCAATCAATTTACCTATAAATTTATTGATGTACACCTAGGATATAACATATAGGAAAGAGGATTTTTTTTCACCAAATGTGGATTATATATTATTTTATTTCTATAGCTGTCTTATGGGTGCTATTCTTGCTTTGGGAAAATTTTAAATAAGGATTCAAATGAAGCCATTTACTTAAAAAAACAAAAGGCCCAAAATGGACGTTGTTTTAAATATGGGATTAAAGTGGCGAGGTTAATATCAAATAAGGTTCTGGACTTATTTTTTGTCCAAATCTTTGCTGGACGGCTTTTTTTCAGCAAGTTGGGTGTGGGCAATTTTGTCCAAAAAAACCCAGCTAGGTAAAAATGCTTTAAAATCCTTGAACAAATAAAAATCCCAAATTAAGCTCTCATTAGTCCTTCGTAAACTCAGGCTTTCAAGGGGAGGATCGATTTGCTATTGGGGACATACTCGAAGACATGACGATTTCATGAAGGATTAATGAGAGTTCAATTTGAGATTTTTGTTTGTCCAAGGATTTTAAAGCATTTGTACCTAGCCAGATTTTTTTGGGACAAAATTGCCCACATCCTACTTGCTAGAAAAAGCTGTTCAGCAAAGATTTGGCCGGAAAACAAGTTCAGACCCTTATTTGAGACGACGTCCATTCTAAGCATTTTTTCAGAAAATGGCTCCATTTCGGATCCTTATTTGAAATTTTTCCTTTTACTTTTAATTTGCTTTGGGGACTGAAAATTGAGATGTCAAATGAGTTATGAGAACTATTCGTAACGTGCTGTGGTTCAGTTATCATGATGACTATTTAGTCTATATTACTATATAGTTTCACTGAGATTTCTCATATTGTTTTGAGGAGATATCTTGCATTTTTCTGTATTTGGTTTTTAGACTCCTTTGTCATTCTGATGCTGATAGTATTTTCCATAATTCAAGGAACGACTGCATTTTTGCACATGCTTAGTAGTTTAGAACTCCGCGTATCAAAGGTCATCATTTAGAGCAGCAAATTTACAATCGGCATAAATTCTTTCTAGCATTTTCTTGTTCTCTTGATTTGGTTTTAACTCACATTACATCACAACAAAGAGTGAAACAAATAAAGATTTAATTACAACATACTATAATGACTTCTATTACTGAATTATATCGACACAGACAACATACTATTTAGCTCTTAAGAGATTAGTTCGCCTATGCCAGTATGATAGTTGGAGCGTAAGGAGAATATAGATGACATGGTAATGACACTAAGAAACCCTTCATCAGCCATAATCATGGTTCGCTACTTTCTTTGAATTCAATGAAAAAAGAGCTGCTTTAGCTAGCTATGTGTTTCAAAAGATTTGTGGTGCCTATGGGAGGCTCAAACTTTGTGTGTGCAAAGGCAGTTGTTATGGATTTTTAATCAGGATAGCACTTGATATGATAAAATATGAAATCTAAGGCTTTTGTTGTAACATCCTGAAATTCGAGTCCTTTGAAGGATGAATGAACGTTAATTTCGCCAGTGCATTGTTGGTTGATCTCACTCGGAACTGATCACTCCTAAGATACTGACCTTGAGGGGAAAGGCTAGTGAGGACAGAACTCGTGCGACTAAAGAACTTGATTTGGGAAAACGACTCGACCGTGAAACTTGCGTAAGGACGATCCTGTAGTCATGCAGGCCGATTTTAGGGACGACTATAAGTCAATTCGCGGACAGAAATAATGGAACGACGGGTGATTCCATCTACTATTATCGAATCTGCGAACGGCCCTATGTCGATCCTTGGTAATCGTGTACTTTGAAATAAGAATTGATCCTTTGCAATTTCATGTAGTCAAGGACGTCCATGTGTCGAGAAGTCTTAAACGTGAATTGGCACAAGTCGGTTATGCGTGAATCTTCAAAGCCGCCTGTTAGTCTGAGCAGTACCAAAATGGCATTTGGGCGAAATTGACAAGGCATGAGAATCCAAGATTGGACTTCGAATTTTCGGGAATGTCCGGGACGGACTTTTGGATGATGCTTCTTAGTCAGTTGATAATGTCAGATGAGCCGAGTAATTGGAAAAGGGGTTTTCGGACCGAGGAAGCGAGCCTATGAGGACGTGGGCCGGGCAAGATTAGTGTGGGCCTCACGCCCAAGGTGGGACAGCCTCCATGGAAGGCCCAAGGCAAGCAAGTGAGCCCATTGGGCCAAACCGACCCTTTACCCTTCCGAGCCCATTGTCTAAACCCGAGCCGATTCAAGCCCAATAAATTCCCGAACCCATTCCTATTCATTTTCCAGCCCATTTCCTAGGCCCGCCCTTCATTTTCAGCCCATGGACACATTGGGAAATGTGCAAGGTGGAAATGACCAAAATGCCCTTCGATATTTTGAAGAAAAGTCAAAAGGAAGAGAGAGAAGATGAGGTCATTTGCTTGGCAAGTGGGGGCAAGCATTAATGGCCTTAATGAGGCCTATCTCCAGCCCTCACTTCACTCTCTCTCTCCTCTTCATCTTCTCCAAAAACCGCACACTTCTCTCCTATGGTTTTCCTTCCTTCCTGAAATTTCAGTTTTTGACCTTTCACCGAAATCTGAGTTGTTCATTGCCTTCCTGTTGGAATATCGTCTCATGCCACCCGCCGTTGTGTTTAGAAGAGAATTTCCGTTTAGATAACATTGGCCGATCGCCGGAAAGAACTGCCGATCGACTCGTATTCCGGCCGAAAGCCGGTTATTGCCGGACCGTCACTGTTCCGCCTGCAGCAGCTTTGTTCCGCCCTTTCACCTGTTTTTCTCCCATTCCGGCCAAACCACCGCCCATCCCAGCCACAAGTGTTTCCCCCTCGACCCCCAGGTGCCGTTGGTCGCTGGCCCGCCGATCGCCGGAGCTCCGGGCAGCCCGTTCAACTCCGATCAGCTTCTTTCCTCCTGTGCAGTTAGTTTTTCAGAGTTGCAGAGGGATTTCGAGGCTATTGCTGCTGTGTTGAGCCCGAGACCGCCTTGGATCGCCGTGGTAGAGGTTCCTGGGTGTCGGGTTCGTCGCCGCCGCCATGTTCGTGTCGTTGGCCCGCTTAACGAGTGAGTTTAGCTCATAATCCCTATTTAGTGCCTAAACTTGCTTAGGGTTGGTTAGTTAGTGTTAATTTAGGTTTAAGGGGTTTAATTAAGTTGTATTAGCCCTAAGATAGGTGGTTAGATAGATGGTTAATATTAGATTAGCTTAATTTTGCTTATTAAGCTTAATTGTGCTTAATTTAGGATTAATTGTGTTTATGTGATTAATTAAGCATGATTTCAATTAATTGCTTGATTAATTGTTTTAATTAATGTTTTGTTTAATTTCTAGATTTAATGTTTTAATTAATTGAATTTCGGGGAAATCACTGTTCATAATTACTGTTCATGAGCACTGTTCATGCAGAAGCTAAATTTAGTCTTATTTGATGTGCTATTAATTGTTATGATTAATTGAAGTGCTGATTGTTAATTATACTCGTGACTATTGATGAAATGCGTGATCGAGTGTTGGTTGGATTTTGGATTTTGGATTTTGGAATTGTTGAGTGAGATCGCATGACATATTGCGTGGGTTTTCAGAAATGGCATGTCGCATGAGCATGAGTGAGGTTGCATTCACGACAGAGTAAAGATATAAATGGATTGCTTGATGATGTATTGCATGATCACATTAAGAGAGGGAACCCGGCGTTACCGGAAGACCGCCAATCCTTATGGGGTTGTGCCGTGGCCGTTTGGTCGCCTGACTTCGGTCGGATGCTTGACAGGGGACATGTGACGGGACTGCGGTAGTGGGTGGGTCTTATGTTCTTGTCAGTTGTGGGACTGCGGTAGTGGGCGAGTCCTGTGCTCCTTCAGAAATGCCGTCAGAGGGAAGGGATGACTCTTAACGTCGCCATGCCTCGAGGTAAAGAGGACGAAGCTAGTTTAGCTAGGAACCGCCAACCATAAGGTTGTGCCGTGGCCTAAGAGGAGGGATCGTAATAATCGGAGCATGTGTGAGTGTAAGATATGAGAAAGTTGTGTGAGATGCTCTGATTCTTCGCATGCTCTTAATGTCGTGATAATTTGTGGTACGCACGCATGAGTTGACAGTCATACAGGGTGTGGCAATAACCAGGTGAGATCGCTTGTGACGCGATTCGCATGTGATTGATGAACTGTATCATCTGACGGCTATGTGTCTTGCTTGCATTGTATGAGATTTGACATGCAGGGTATAGCATACCGGGTAAGGTTGCATGCGAACTGACTGTATGATTGTTGGTTGCCCTGTCTGTTGTTGGCTGTTGTTTGGTTTTAGCTGTCTATTGTTGGGTTGAGTGAGGGGTGGTTCTGGAGAGATACCCCGAGTTGAGTTGCCGTACTAACCGGGGCTTAGGGGGAAGAACTCACTGAGATTTTATCTCAATCTGTCGTGGTTAACCATTTTCAGGTCCTTAGAATGGCGCACCCACAATGGAGAATCATGCCCCCGCTTCTCCAGTGATCGACCCGACGGAGACTGAGTCCGATGGGTCTGAGTGATGATGGTGCTGAACTCGAGGGTTCTTCTTGTTTAATTGGATTAGCCTAGTTTCTTTTTGGTTTGGCTTAGAGGATGGATCGGCCCTTTTTGTCGGGCTTGTAATTCGGAAAACGATCATCCGCTGGTTAATCCAGTAAGATGTATAAATGAGTAGTTGTTGTTGTCATTGCTGTTCATCCCTCTATCCCTGTTTGATTGTTTGTTTGTCTGGGGATGGTTCGTCTTCCGCTTGTGCTTAACGAAAGATAAAATGTATGGTCGTCGACGGGTCCTGGGACGTCGCTTTCAATCGACCAAGGTAATGGGGTTGCCGCGAGTTCGAGAGTCGGGGCGTGACATTTGTTATATCCTATCAACTGTTTAGTGATTGTAGTAATAAAGTCAAATATATTCATATCATAACATGTACATTGTTTAGTATAAATAACATATTAGTATAAATGAAACAAAAATTTTACAAACAAAAATGGTAAAACTCTCTCTTGACCCTTTTGCCTACTTTATTTTTATTTGCTTTTTATATTCTATTTTCCTCTATTTTCTAATTAATTTCTTTTCTTATTTCTGTTGACATCTAAATTTTTATTGATCATTAGTAATTTAATGCACAAAAATTTAGGGATTAATTTTAACTCCTAAACAAAAATATTATAATTAAATGGCATAGCATATAGTTTTATGAGTATTTATTATTATTGCATTTGCATTGGACTGATGGCAGAATTGATGGTTCTAAGTTTTAATTTAACGAGTTGGACTAAGCCTACAGAGAAAGAGGATTTGGCTATGCCCGTTAAGGAGTGACAAGTTGGAAGATGAGAATATTCCCGAAAAGATTCGCATTATTCTTTCAATATTCAGGGAATGTGTCGGATGAAATATTAAAAAAATATTACAGGTTGGATACAAGAGCTAAATAGGTAATATTTAAATTTACCTCTTTCATTGAATAACATAGTCCTCTCATCTATAAAAATGAGACCAAACAATTTGTGGGAAACACCAAAAAAGTATAGAGACGGCCACCTTATGGAAGAGAGAGATCGTGCTCGGGGATCGTGATGAAGTGGGGATGTTTTGTAGTCTCCCCCCGTGAGTGCGGCTTGACAATTTAGTCAAATGTGCACTCGTAGTCAAGTCCAACAAAGCAAAGTTCTTTCTAGCCACAATATGTAGGAAAAGACAAAAGGGAGGCTACGGGCTCAATGCAAAAGTCACGAGAAAGAAAGGCAATTGAGCCTTTCTTCACTCTGTAGCTTCAAGGTAAGTAACTTCCTCCCTTTCCTTGCAATTTATTTAATGCTTTGATCATTGAGTATTAAATAATGGTTACGCATGGGCTTGATTACCTTACATTAAAATCAATCCAAATTGCTTGCAAATCATTTTTTTAAATAAAAGAGAAAATGTACCGAAAGGGCGTTAGAGAAATCTAATGGAATCAAGTCCCCAATCCCATAGTCTATGGTTCGTAAGAGTAAAGTAATTACTTGGGTTTCTAATCAACCCATCGAAAATAGATTAGTGGTGACTTCTAAGTAAAAATTATTTGCATACTAAAAACTTAAACCCTAAGTCGCGAATTGATATGGGCTTGGGAGAGCCCAAACTAAGTTTGGGCTTAATAATCCATTAGTCAAACCCTAGATGGTGCATCCGAGGTGAGGTTGCAATAGCTTTCTTCTTCCTCTTCAATCATTCTCTAATAAAATTTTATTAAATAGTAAAATATACTTATATACCTAAAATACTAAAATACCTAAAATATATAATAACTATATATTTATATTTATATATTGAATTTATATTATAAGATAAAATTAAATTTGAATATATAAATAAAAATAAGATTAAATTAAAAAACTAATTTGTTATTTTTTGTTATTTTGAATTTTTTATTGTAGAATTCAAATATTATTTATATTGAAATATAATTTTAATTTTATTAATTTAAGAAGTTTGTTATTCAAGAAAAAATCTTTCCTATTATAAATATTAGAAATCATATTCACATTTATCTCACATCTCACATGAGATAATTTTATTCAGCCTATACCATTTTATATATGACTTTATCCTACCTTAAGTAGACATCAAATGCAAGATAAGGTAAATTTTATCATACCCTGAATTTTAATCTCAATGCATACCATATAGCCTTTCTCTATCTATATAAAGGTCAAAAAACTACAAAATATTTATGTAATTGAGACAAAATTTCTTTTTTAAAATATATATTGATCCGGTTCGAGTGGGCGGGCAAACAACCGATTCCATGCCTAGAACTAGTAATCGGATCAACACTCACCAATTCTACTAAATTGAAACCGGGAACTAGAATGGCCCCATGGGAATCGTCAGTTTTGGTTTGGTCCGGTCTAGTTTTGGGCAGTTCTCAATTTTTTCTCACACCTCTAGATTGAGATGCGAATGTTCGGCTAACGATAGAAGCATAACGCCAAAAACATCTAAACCATTGGATTCAAGGGATCACAATGCAATTTGTAAGCATCCAAAGTGCACAAACAGATGCAGGCTTGCAATCGCGATTTATTTAGCATTTGAGACTTGACAATTAGCATAAAAGTTAGATGTCCTATTAACTCCTATTGCATCATAAATCAAATACATTTCTCCATGAACTTTAAGGGCGTATAGAAATGACATTGACACTTAGGTTCTGTTTGGTAACACTCCAAGAACAACTGATTCTATTCTTTTGTTCCCGGGAGTAGATTTGGAACATAAATGCGTTTAGTAAATTTTTTGTTTCTGGGAACAAATTTGTTTCGAGGAATAGATTTGGAGTAGAATCAATAAGCAAAAAAAAGTTGCTTCTCACTTTCGGGAACAATTTTGAGAATTAGTTTTATTTTTTCTCTTTTCTCTTTCTTTTTTTCCCCTTCCCTTTCTTCTTCTTCTTCCTCTTCCTCCTCCCACCCCATCACTGCTCTTGGGCCGCTGCTGGTGAGTGATTGGGCGAGCCTCGCCTGGTTGCCACTAGCGAGGCTCAAGCTCGCTCGGCCGCCATCGGTGAGGCTCGAGCTCGCCCAAGCGACGTGAGACCGGCCAAGGCGAGGCCCGACCTTGCGCCGCCTAGGGGAGCTCGGGCCTCACCAATGGTGGCCGAGCGAGGCTCACCCAACTCGGCGAGGCTCGGCCTCGCTTAGATCTGTGAGGCTGAGCCTTGCTGGTGGCCGGCGGCAGTGGCCAGGAGGAAGAATGGGAGAAAAAAGAAAAAAGAAAAAAGAAAAAAGAAAAAAGAGAAAATTATAACAAAAAGTATTAAAAATTAAAAGAATCAAAGATCAAAAATTTTTACCAAACGCATTTCTATTTCCAGAATAAAAAATTTAAACAATTTATCAAACACCTTAAATACTTAGAATTTGTTCTCGGGAGCAGAATAATTTTTTTATTATTTCTGATAAGAAATTATTCCCTAGAGTAGAATCATTACCAAACGCACCCTTAGTGTCTCTTAGCTTTATACTTCGGACGTAAGCAGAGTCAAACTTCTACAGGACACCAGCATTCTTGCTCTAAAGATCACATAAAGCAAACCCAATCTAAATTTCATCAATTTACATCTGACTATGAATGACTTGACTCATGAGGACAATAAAGACGAATGACACCCTTATGACCTTTCTTTTATAAAAATAACTTTTATCGAGTGTCATGAATTATGATGATAATTATCACACAAGCATGATGATATTATATGAAATTAATACTTGAAATAGACTTTGCCGAATTTGATTCCATTTTTCTGGAGTGCCCAAATCAATAGGCTTGTGTCACGGGCCGATCATTTGGGATTGTGACTGTGTGATGACTTAGGATATTTTGGATCACTTGAGATCATGATTGTGTGGCGACTTAGGCAATTTTGGATCACTTGGGATCGTTGGATGCCTAAGCTAAGCCTTATTTGGATCGATCAATTACTCACTCACTCAGATCGTAGAGAGAGAAAGTCTAGAGATAAGTTTTGAAAGAGAGAATGGAACTTAAATTGCTAAATAGTTGGATGGTTACAAATAAGGGGGATGGCACCCCTTCTTATACTTGAGGCCTTCGGATTACAACAATTGATTGAGTTTTCATCGTGTGGACGGAATCGTACCGCCCCATCTACCACCTACTGGCATTTATGCCGAGAGAATTCTAGACCACGACACAATTACGGTATCGCATGTCCCTAAGAATGTTCCAGAAGCACTTGGATCTTTCCAAGGGCATTTTGGTTATTTTTCCTCGATCATGAATGCTCTATTGATCACACAAATCTCGGATCCGTGACATTCTCCCCTACTCATTTGAGCGATGTCCTCGGCATTCATAGCATGGGGAGAGTTTTCTCTTGGCATGAGTTCTTTCATGCTTCTTCCTATTCCGCTTGGCCCTCATCGACTCGAATGGTACCTCGAACAGCTTCTCGAATGATCAATTGGGCACACGATTTTTTCTTCAACTTGGGCATGGCACGTGACACGTACTCCACTATGGGAAAGAGCGCTTCGATCGGCATGTTGCAAGTTGGAGCAGGAGGTCCCAACTCTACCTTCGGCTTCTCCAATGGTTGGGTCTTCAGTTGTTGATCGGCCATTCGCTTGGCTGCCTTCAAGCTTTTGTCGAGGAGATGAATCGTAGCAATGGTCTTGGTGTTCATCACCCCTTTGAGCATCAGCACCATGGATGGACACTTTGGATTGAGCACCATGCACTTGGACCTCGTGCCAATCATAACTCTCGCTCGGTCGAAGAATTGCATTCCCAAGATGAGGTCGTAGTCGTCGAGCGGGACTACTACGAACGGGAGCTTGGCTTTCCATCCGCCAATTTGGACTTCCACCTCCGGAGTTGTGCCTCCACTTGCGAGGTCTTTCAAATTGATGGGCTTGAATTGTCTCCTATTTGGTATCACGTCCAAACCCAGCTTTTTTGCTACCTCAGTCGCTATGAACACATTGGACCCATTGGTATCAACCAAGGCATATAGAGTAATACCACATACCTCGATCTCGACAAAATATATGTTTGTTTGCTCATTCTTTTTGGACGGTGGTTGGCTTTGCACGGAGTTGAGCATCATCCCACCAAGTCGGACTTGACGCTTCTTCTCTTTGGGTCGTTCTCCTTCTTCCACGGAGAGGATGGCATTGACTCAATGCTTTTGTGGACACTTTTGTGTGCAATGATTCCCTTTGCAAATGAAGTAAGGAGCGGGTGGAGGTTGATTGTATTTACTTGTGTAGCTTGCTTGTGGTTGACCTCCTTGGACGAGTTGTTTGGATGAGCCTTCTCCCCATGTCTTCATTTGGCCGCCTTGATCCTTGGGGCTGTAGGAGTTGTCTCCACCTTCATCCTCGGAGGACCAATCCGACCTCTAATCCCTTGGTCGATGCTTCATTGGATCGAACTTAGTGAGGTCGATGAGCAATTCGGCCACGGTTAGGGCCCTTGAGAGACTCCTCAAGTCCCGACACATTAGCTCTTGTCTTGCCCATGGCTTAAGTCCATCCAAGAATGCTCCAAAAGCTTCCTCTTTTCCAAGGTTGTTGATTTGGAGCTTGAGTTCGGTGAATTCCTTCACGTACTTTCGGACCGTACCTTGTTGCTTGAGGCGATGGAGCTTGCAGGCTTCTTGTTGAGCAAACTCGGGGAAGAAGTACTCTCGAAAATCCTTCATGAAGTCATCCCACGTCTTCATGGGATGGGCACTGTGCTTGGTCTCATCACACCTATTGTGCCACCAAAGCATTGTAGTATTGGTAAGGAACATAACAACGGTTCGTACCTTGCCACCCTCGTGTTGGATGTTGGCTGCTCCGAAGTACTGTTCCATGCTCCATACAAAGTTGTCCACCTTTTTGGCGGATCGATCTCCCTTGAACTCCTTGGGCTTCAACACCTCTATCTTGGGCACTGCTTGGTTAGGCACCACTCCGTTCACAATGCTCAGCTTGCATAGTACGAGTTCTGTCTTGAGCTCTTAGATCTCCACCTTTATGGCTTCGACCTCGTCTCGTTGGGGGTTCTCCTCTTCTATTGCTTGGACTCATTCCCTTAAGTCGTTGATCGATGATTCAAGGGCATCATCCTTGGCTTGGAGATGGACCGTCGCATCGTTGATGGCGTCCGTGAAGTCCTTGCGAAGAGAGCCTTCAACCTCCATGATATGGTCTCGAACATCATCGAGTCCGTTTATGAGTTCGGCCACAGTGCTTCGCATCCTCATGAACTTCTCATCGAGCACGGCAATGGCTTCTGACAAGGTTCCTCTTTTCTTGCTCCGGCCGCGAGTCTCTCTAACTTGAGCAGCCTCTCCATCCACAATAGCTTTTTAATAGCTTCTTGGCTTGACATTCTCTTGAACAGTTGGTGCTCCTCGGATCTCTTATTTGCTTTGATACCACTTGTCACAGACTAATCGTTTGGTACTGTAACCGTGTGGCGACTTCGGCAATTTTGGATTGCTTGGGATCATTGGGCGCCTAAGCCAAGCCTTCTTCGGATCGATCAATCACTCACTCACTCGGATCATAGAGAGAGAAAGTCTAGAGAGAGAATCTCTGAAAGAGAGAATGAAACTTAGATTGTTAAATGATTGGATAGTTACAAATGAGAGGGAGGGTATCTCTTCTTATACTTGAGGCTCTCGGATTACAACCATTAATCGAGTTTTCATCCGGCGAACGAGATCGTACCGCCTTACCTACCATCTACCGGCATTTATGCCGAGAGAATTCTAAACCACGACACAATTACGGTATCGCCCATCCTTGAAAATGTTCTGGAAGCACTTGGATTCTTCTAGGAGTATTTTGGTCGTTCTTCCTCGATCATGAACGCTCCATAGATTACGGAAACTTCGAATTTGTGACACTTGCGTACAACATGTCCAATTTAGAGAACACGAACGTGCCCCAAAAAAGAAGGAGAGGAAATAAATGCATAAATAAAAACAAGAAAAAGATGGCTGTTTGAAGATACCCCAAAATTGTCCCTTAGAGGGCAATCAGACTCAAGTCAAGACCAGTGCACAGAACCTGCAAAAAACAAAACCAGTACCAGCAATTCTTTTGTACTTGCGCTCAAACAATATTCTTTCGGCTTCCTATTCCACATTGCATCTTGAACCTTGGTGTAAATCTGATCACATGAATCGACTAGACCCATATGATCATCTAGCCATGGGATCAGCTACTTTCAGTAATGGTGATTTAACCCATGGATGAGATGAGGTCTAGGCATGTATTTCAAGTCACGGCAGTGGAAGCCGTAAAGCTCGCCCAGGGTGTCCGATGTACAGGGCATATCAACTAATGTCCGAAGAGGGCTGAGGGGGCTTGGGGAAGAAGAGGAAAGTTATGATCTTTAATCTGAAAGTTGAAAAGGGTTTCTCACTTGCCCTGCTTCAATAGACCTGTCAAAGACAATGACGTCAAGATCAAATTAGACATAAAGCCTAGAAGATATAGTAAGATCAACACACAAATGATGCACTGAGAATAGTCATATACAAAAAATTTATGAGACATAATACATACGCATACAGATAGATTTATGTTGCCAATCAGCAGATTCTGGAAGAAGTGGAAATACCAAATTCAACTGCTTTTGAAACCTCAGTCACCATAGTTTAATTTGGAATAACAAACGCACGTGCTGTCCAGTAATAATTCATGACATTTATAAGCACTCTAAAGAAACAACGACTAGATTTTTGCCAACAGCCAACATATACACATTTAGATATTCAGCTCAGGCGCTTGAATTACATGCTACCGCATTGAAACTTGAAATATCATATAAAAGGAAAAAAAAACAAAACAAAAATTGCTAAGATCATACCAGCCAAAGGTGTGTACACTGTACAAACGCAGTGCTCCTAGTGCGCCAAAATTTTAATCTTTTCTTGGCAGTTGTGCCTGCTGAATCACCTCAGGTAAGGGACGCGAACCAGAGACAAGCTTGTATTGCTCAAACGTCAACTCATCACACTTCAAGGCAGCTTTTTTACAGGCCTTGATGCTTCCTGGCACCAATAGAAATCTCACTCAATTAACTTCCAGGAAAAGATATCACCCTTTCCACCAAAAGATTATGCATGATGCCAAGGTCACTCGAAAAGAAACGCGAGCTAATAACCTCTCATGAAATTTTCCCAATCTGCAAGAAAATCATGCTAGTATCACAATAACAGCACTGCAAATTCAGCACCCATTATACTCTCGAAGTTTAAGCTTCAGCTAATGCGACTCGTGTAAAAAACCACAGTTCAATAGTCCAGGTGCTATTGTTCTCTTGTCGAGAAGGATTGAGACAAGACACTTTCACAAAAGCCGTTCACACTAAGCCAACCTACTTACAATCACTAGTGGCTGAAATACAGCGTATATTTCATGATTCAATTCAACAAGTAAAGGATCCCACTTGACACTGGTTTGACTCACCGCTCAAGTCGAGTAGATTAAACAGCACCGGGCAATTTCCAACGCTCGTGACCAAGATGATCGCAGCCCAGACCTTCTGGTGCTCCTCCCTAGACGCTCTGATGATGCAAAGCTTCGTGATGGGATTTACATACTTAACTGCACGATGGATCACGCGGGTTGGCCATGACTGAATCACAGAAATTGGTAGCAAAATAACGAGGAATTTAACATCCAAACACCTACTGATTTCGGGATAGGACGGATCCCATAAAGAAGGACGAGTACCTTGAAAGGATCCGAGAGACGAAGCGAGACCGCATTCCCCGAAGTTCACCGAGACGTTGAATTGAGTGAGTATGCAGGGATCGGACTGATAGCTCCTTTTTTATAATAATTTTTATCATTACGAAAATGAAAACCCAAATTAGTTATAATTTTTATCCAAAAAAAACCCTAATTAGTCGATACGACAAACAAAGGGCCTATTTTTCGACGAAGCAGAAGACGGCCAGGTTGCGAATCGAAGCGAGGACGCAGTGGATTTAACACCGACAAAAGAAGAGAGGAGAGAAAATGGCGGCTTGAGGGAGAGACCTGAGAAGGGGAAAAGCCAAATCGGTAAGGCAGGCAACGAGACGTTCCGATGTCTCCGAGCCACTCCTCCGGCCTGCTCGACCAGTACGCAACGGAGAAAGACCTAAGACGGAGTCGGCAGATTGAAGGGTGAGTCGGGGTGCAATGAGAGAAGGAGAGAAGGAACCTAGAGCATGGGCGATGGAGATGGAGATGCGTTTACGAATTCAGCCATGAAATTTTTAATTTTACTAATTAAGTCTTAAGTATTTTCACGTTTTATTAATTGAGTCAATCTGATTAATTTTTGTCAAAAATAATTAACTTAGATGTAACGCTAATATGAACAATTTTTATTAATATTTTAATTTTTTTCAAATTTTTATTAATTTTTTGTTTTTTTTCCTTTATTTTGTTTTCTTTATTTTTCACAGCTCTAGCCGACAGTGGCTAGTGACCCTTGCTTGGGCTGGCAAGGGTCGGCCCTCATTGGTTAGAGTTGTAAAAAAAGAAAAAAGAAAAAGTTATTAAAAATACGTATGTTAGTATCGGTTGTATCACGCAAAATAGTCAATATCCACATGAGCGATTTTAGAGCAAAATTGGTCGAACAGATTCAATTAGAAAAATGTGAAAAATGTGAAGTACTCAATTAGCAAAATTACTGAAAAATAACAAAATTAAAAAATTTATGACTGAATTGGTAAAAGTGTAATAGATTTAAAATTTTCTAAATAATTTTCCCGTCTAAAGTTGCAAGGAACTATTTGAGTTGGCAGCTCCCCAGGTGTATTTCGAGGTAAAAGCAGAATTCTAGTAAGTCTGAGGCAAAGAAAGGCATTCCGAAAATGCTGCAAAGCCAAAGCAAGGAAGGACCTGTGCTGGGCTTTGCTCATGCTAGCTTTCATTCAACGTAAGTTCTTTACGATACAATAACTATGGAACTAAAGCTGCGATTGTGGCTCGAGGAGGACTGATTAGGGGTGAGCATTGGTCCAGGGTCAACCTTAGACCAACCTTGGACCGGCCCAACCCTATCAATCTTGGTCTGGTTCCCAAGGGGACTGGGTCGGTCCTTAGTCTTGGGATCCCCGAACCAATACTGTGCGGGTTGGTCCTCGATGATAGGAGTTTCGGGTTAGTCCAACCTGGACCAACCCTAACCTTATATATTATATATAATATATTTTTTATAATAATTTTTTATTTATTCTAAACCGTAAACCCTAACTCAAATGGCGTCCTCCTCCTCTAGTATTCTTGTTCTCTTCTTTCTTCTTTATCTTCTTAGTATTTAATTTGTTAAGTAAAATCGAAAGAAACAACTTCACTCATGAGCAATCTTGCCTCGCTAGCCACTTGACACCCACCTTGCTCACCTTTGGCCACTCACCACTCACCACTCGACACTCACCCCGCTTACCATGCTCACCCCACTTGCCACTCAACGCTTCCACCGCTCACCTCTCTTCACTAACGTCACTCGTCACTGAGTAAATTAGAAGGAAAAAAGGCTTTAATTAGAAAACCTTTTTGCTCGTGAGCAACACTTGTCTTGCGGCTCTATAAACAATCTTAATCGTTTTTATGGTTTCTTGCTTTTAGCAAGTGTAAAATTTGTATTGTTACCTTATTTTAAATTTGTTGAATATGTATTGGTATTTATAGTTTAGTTAAAACTATTGATGGATATATAATTTGAAATAGTAGGCTTGACTTTTCAAAAATACAAAAAAATGAAAAAAATTATCGGTTGGTCCCGAGTTAACCCTGGAACTAGACCGAGCCCATTGGGTCGGTCCGGTTCTCAGTCCTAGGCTCAATAAGGTCGGTCCTTGGTCCCAAAAATTGAGGATCAACACTATGCAGGTTGGTCCTAGAGTCAAGGGGTGGACCGGCCCAACCGGGACCATGCTCCCCTAGGACTAACCCATCTGCTTTTGACCCTCTTTAAGTCTCAATGGAGGAATTCACGTTTTGGCTAAATGTTGCGTGTTCAGCTTACGGGACTCTCTCTCTCTGTCTCTTAAATGGTCTCCAGTATAATCATTAAAGAAGCAAGCTGGGACCTGTATTTGCCTTTTTTGGCCTTTGAATAATTCTGTTTTCTCCAGCTATTTGCCTATGATCTGCCATCCTCTGCTCATCCTCCCTCACACTGTCCCTTTTCCATTACCTCCCCAATTACCTTGCTTTGCGGAAGGAGCTGATGATGCAAGTGGCAAGATAAAAGGATAAGGGACTGATTCCTTCGTACCAAACACGCCTGGGATCTATCCCTGGGCCAAACTTGTCATAACTAATTTCAACGAGGAATCCTATAGCACCTCAAGTCTCACGTTAGAGCAGAGAAAATTTGTATGGTGATTCATTAGTCGAGACCTACATCGAGTTGCATTGCCTCAGACAATCTTAAATAAAAGAGGGACTCGGGGTCTCCTTAAAAGGATAGATGTGAGACTGTTGAAAGAATTATAAGAAATCTACTACTTTTAGTGGTTTAGATTTAGGATGTGTCTGTGTCTAAATAAACTTTATCTTTTTGCTTAATTTGAATGTTGCGGTTTGATTTTTTTTTTTTCAAATTCTAAATACTAGAAATTTTCCCAATATGCAAAGGTTGAGACACAAGTTCATATGTATTTTTGGTACTTTTTTCTACTGTTTAAAATTTGTACAGTAAAGTAAAAACTTATTTTTTTCACAAAAACATAATTCTAACAAACAAGTACATACTACGGATATGTAACCATTTCCCCCACATTGGGGGCTTATGCCTTAAGGGACGTTTCACGTTGTCAAAAAATGACGAGAAAGAAATAATGAACGGACCACTGCTTTAAGCTTTTTCTTTTTAATAGTTCAAAAAGGGAATCATTCTTTGGGTGAAAAAACTCCGGTCTTCTTACTTTTCTTTATTGCTTTTCAATTTGATTTTTTTTTTATCTAAAACCTTCCAAAATATACATCAACCCAAACAATGACAACCTTTTCTTTTTTCTATTTTTGAAAATATATTGGAAATTACGACGAGAAAATGGACAAGTAACCTTATTTTGAATTGGATGGTGATCAACATGGATGTAATAATTCGTCGCGTCAATCATGTTTTTGTTTCGAGTCTCTTTTACTTCATTCCATCACTTCTAGGGGAAAAAATATTTATTTAATAATTTTTTTCCTTTCTTATTACTGGTCCTCCTAGGAAATATATTTGTGGCAGAAAGTGGAACCGTCGCCGTTGAAGCACATGGCGAGACCACCAGTTGTGGTGTATCCATCTAAAAAAGAACAAAAACAGAGATGAACACGTGAATTGGAGACCCAACTTAACCCGGCGGTAAAATGAGGGTTGAAGGGTGGTTTATTAAAGCCAATCAGGTCGAGCTCGACTTGTGGCTATAAATATGCTAAACTGGAGTCCTAGGACACCAGGGCAAATTCACTCGAAGTCACAGACATATTCCCACAAAGAGAGATGGATGTGAAGCTATCTATAGATGACCAGGAGGGGGTTTGGATGGAAAGAAGGTGGAAACTGGAAGCGTTAACCAGGGACCCCCGAGCCAGCGACACGACAATCCTGCACAACCCGACAAGATTATGGATCCCCTGCTTGTCTCAGTCGCAAAGGAAGGGGACGTCGACAAGTTCATCAAAGCCCTGGAGGATCATTGCGCCAAAGAAAGAGTGTCTTTGCCCGTCCTTCTCGAGCGACGCAGCCCCTCTCCAAGAACACACTGCTTCACGCTGCGGCAGGTATATTAACATGGGTGCGACCATGCATTTCAAAATTCTCGTATCTTTCGCGCTCAAATTTACCTGACATGAATGGAATGCAGAGAATGATGATAATGTCAGAGCACTCATCCATTTCTTCCCTGAGCACTTGATCTACTGTGAGAACTCCAGAGGAGAGACACCGCTTCACATTGCAGCTAGAGCTGGGAAAGCTGTTGCGGTGGAGCTTCTCCATCGCCAAGGGGTGCTGATAGACCCCGACCACAGTGCCAACTCTGCTCTGCATGAGGCCGTGAGGAATGGCCATCGCAAGGTGATCGGTCAGCTGGTGAGTCAAGACCTCAGTCTAGTGTATCGTTCGAATAAGGAAAGCAAGTCTCCATTGTGCGTAGCAATTGCAACAGGGGACTTGGATATTCTCACGCTCTTGTTGGATGCGGCAAACAATGACGAGGACCAGAGGAGATCAAACAATGAAAGAATCTTCTGCATATCACCCGTTCATCTCGCCATTATGTACAGGAAAATGGGTAAACCCTATTTTTGTGTTCTTGCTTATTCTTTGATCTTGTCCGTCACTCTCGTGTTCTTCATTTTGGTCTGCACTGGTGGTGGAAAAATCAAGTGTCGCAAGCAAACTCTAGTTTAACGAAGCACGTGTGGCATATGGTATGATAGCTTACTATCCTAAGTGGCAAGATTGTGAGTCAACTCTCGATAGCTTGGATCGTCTTGAACTAGATTAGCCCCTGATGTAGAATTACAGACATTGTGTTCATCCCAATGATTAACTCCTTGTATTATATTTAGAAATGCTGACCAAGATGTGGGATAAAAAGTCGTGGCTATTTGAATCGACAGATGCGGGAAATGGCACTCCACTTCACCTCACAGCATACGAAAATGATCTCGATGGAGTTAAGTTCTTGATGGAGAAGTGCCCAACAAGTGCCCTGGAGCAAGATAACATGGACGGCTATCTTCCTATCCATGTTGCTTGCATGATGGATAATGTCAGGATTGTCAAGGAGCTACTTTGGCAATGGCCAGATCCCACAGAGTTTCCAGCTAGGCTAGGGCAAAATATTCTTCATGTGTCCGCGAGGCACAGAAGCACTGCAACTGTTGAATACATACTAAAAAGTCCCAAATTTGGTCACCTCATAAATGCAAGAGATTCTGAGGGGAATACACCTTTGCATCTGACTGCGTCGCACTGCCAACCTTCGTTGGTGCTTCTTATGCGAGATGGGAGAGTTGATAAGAAGTTGGTCAATAACGATAACATGACAGTTCTTGATGTCGTAGTGCAGGACCTAGACCAGGACATGAAAGTAGGACGTCCTCCATTTGGGAAGGTACGACCTTTTATACTTTTCTCATGGGTAATCCTTTGTTGTACCAATAAGGGGCAGAACTAGAACATAAATTAGTGAGGCATGTCATTAGTGTGCTCTCGCCCATATCATTAATTTAGTTGCCAAAATCATAGTGTGTTTGGGTCTCTTTTTTTATTCTTCGGCTTGCTGCTTGCAGTGGTTCACGTGGGTAAATCTAGCACTTGCCGGAACACCGACAAGTTTAGTTATTTGCAAGCCAACCGGTCGGAGCCCATGGAAACGACATGTACTGCCGAAGGATTGGGTAGCACATAAGGACTTAGCAAATTCTCGTGCAATCGTGTTAGCGCTCGTGGCCTCTGTCACTTTCACTTCTGGCTTTTCCGTTCCAGGAGGATAATGGTCCTGAAGGAGATGCTGGAATCCCCATATTGCTACACAAAGCCATGTACAATGTCTTCGTGATTAGCAACTCCATGGCCATGTATAGCTCGATCATGTCACTCATGATTCTCCTCTGGTCCTTTGATAGTGATCCTTACGTGGGGCTATATGCCATTCTCATATCAGATATCCCATTCTTGGTGACTCTTGCCGCAATGGCTGTGGCATTCATGGCGGGCGTCTACGTGACTACAACCAAACTCGCTTGGCTTTCTATTTTTGTCGTGGTCTTGGGATCCGTCGCCCTTTTCATTCTCTCGAGTATCTTCATGTTGATTTATATAGTTTTGCTGCTTGGGTACATACACCCTCCCATTGGTCGCTTCGGCGACCAACTGCTTATTTTCATTTTTGGAGAATTTGGGGGCGACACTGCAGAGAGTGGGACTGCAAGACGTGAAGCTACATCAATTCGGGGCACTCGGGACGATAACCCCCCGCCCCAACTTGAATAGATCGTTTAGCGCATGAGTTCCGGAAAGATGGCATCTGATCCAGCCTTGAATCCCATTAATCTCTCGCTAATTATGTACCCATGTCCGTATCTTTAGCACCTTCTTTGTTACATGAGCTTGATTTGGCTGCCTGCGGTCAGACTTAGTGATTCTCCAAATTTTAGTGTGACCCCAACTACTTTGTGATTAGCTATTAAATGATATCTATCAATGATAGTAAAGTTTGGCTGAATGGAGTTTTGTAACTGTATCGCATCATCACAAAGTTCCATTCCCTTTCACTTTGCTTAACATTAGTTATACACATACGTTTACATTAATTAGAAAAGAAAATTGAATCGTCTCATTCAATTTAATATCATTTTTTCAAAAGAACATATCGACATCGGTATGCCTTACTTATTAATTTGGATGTAATAATGATGTACTGGTCAGTAAATCTAAATTTACCAACTAATGATTTTATCTGTTTCTCTTTTATATTATTGACCTTCTAGTTATAATAAAGCAAGGGTTAAGAGCATTGGCTAGGCTAATATCTCCACTTTTTTTTTTTGTCAAGCTATCAATTTACCTATAAATTTATTGATGTACACCTATGATATATGATTCCATATACATTTAGCATATATATTTATATATAGGAAAGAGGGTTTTGTTCGCTAAATAAGGATCATTAATTAATTAATATCTACAGCTGACTTAGGGGTGCTATTTTCACTTTTAATTTGCTTTTGTGGACTGAAAATTGAGAGGTGAAATGAGTCATGAGATCCAATAATCATGTGCTGTGGTCCAGTTAATAATGATGACTATCAGTCTAAATTACTAAATAGTTTCAGTTAGATTTCTATAACTATTTTTCTCCATCTCATTCTAATGCTGATGGTGTTTTCCATGATTTAAGGAATATCTGCATCTTTTGCACGTGCTTAGTCGTTTACAACTCAGGGTGCTGAAGACCATCGAGAGAGCAGTAAATGTACAATCGGCACGAGTTCTACCTAGCATTCCTATAACGACTTGATTTGGTTTGAAGTCATTACATCAAAATTTTAAAAAAAGTCAAAAGTGCTATCATTTTTTTATAAATAAGGGTTTGAAATGCCATCACTTTCTAAAAACTGGCTTGAAGTATATCTTGTTTCAAATAAATGTTTGAAGTAACTGTTTATTTTAAATAAGAACTTGACTTTCAAACGATCAAGGGCATTTTCGTCATTAATCTTTTTTTCTTTCCTTTTTTCTGGTTAATCACTAGTGGCTAGTGGGCCATCGACGATTCCTACAAAGGGCTGGGTGAGGGTTGTCCTCGCTCGATCCAGTGAGAGCTATCCTTGACGATTATAGGTGAGGGACAGCCTTGCTTGGGTGAATTGACCCTCACCCTTAGGGAGGCCACCCTCGTGGCCATTTGCGAGGTTGGTCTTCGTCGGCCTTTGCCAACGGCTGCCGATTGATGCCGAAAAAGGAAAAAAAAGAAGAAAAGAAAATTTGGACAAAAATGCCCTTTATCGGTTGGAAAATTTAGCCAGTCGATGACCGACAAGGTCAAGCCTTTAGCGAAACAACCATGGTCACTTCAAGCCCTTATTTAAAACAATTATGGCCACTTCAGACCCTTATTTGAAACAAGATCCATTTTTTGTCTTTATTTGAGAAAATGAGGGTACTTTGCTTCCTTTATTGGAATTTCCCCTAAAACAAATGAAACACAAAAATTCAAAAGATAACCTAATAAATATAATTAGAGAATTACTCAAAAACACAAAGAAATTTCTCAAGATGTCTGAAGTCTAACCGGATAACTAATATAATTAAACAAAACTATCTAAGATTCTGATACAATTTAATTTAATCATATAATCAAGTCAACACAAAGGAATATTACATTTATATAATCAATTACTAAGTTTATCATATAGCATATGAAAACCAAATCTTGATAATCTTGGAAGAATTATAAAAAAAGTCCTAAACTTATTGTAATTGTGCCAATTTAGTTATAAATATTTTTTTACCAATTCAATCATAAACCTTTTGCAATTGTGCCAATTTAGTCCAATGGGCCAAATTTAGCTAGTCGATGCTTATGTGGACCGCTCACAATTTTTTAATAATATTTTAGTTTTTTGAATTTTTTTTTCCTTTTTTTTTCCCTTTCTTCCTCCCCTGCCTTCTTCGGCCCCCTCAAGCATTGGCCAACCCTCGTTGGCTGTCAAAGAGGGTCGCAACCCCTCCAGACCTCCTTACCTTTATTGGCAACCTCACCTAGACTTGGGCGAGGCGATTTTGACTAGTGCTAGGGGAGGCTAGCCTCGCCATGGCCTTGTTGTGAGCGAAGGCGGCCTCACTCGTGGTTGGCAAGGCCATGGTGGGCCTAGGCGAAGGTCACCATGGCCTCGTTAGTTGCGAGTGAAGATCACTATAGCCTCACTAATCGCAAGCAAGGCAGCCTTCGCCTAAGACAAGGGCATGGCGAGGGTAGCCTTGCCCAAATCTAGGTGAAGCCACCTCTCTGTGATCCCTAGGCCTTGCCCAAGTCTTGGTGAGGCCTATTGAGAGGTCTGCCGGGGCCGTGACCCTCGTCAGCAATCGGCTAGTGCTTTGTCTTGCCAGCGTTCACTTGCCACTATTGGGGAGGGGGGGAAGAAGGCAAGGCAGGAAGGAGAAAAAAGAAAAAAATAATACGAACAAAATAAAATATTATTAAAAAATTGTCGCCGGCGTCAGTTCGGTATCCACATTAGGGCCAACTAGCTAAATTTGGCCAAATAGACTGAATTTGCACAATTGCAAAAGGTTTAGGACTGAATTGACATAATTATAATAGATTTAAGACTTTTGTGATAATTCTCCTTATATTCTCTATATCAGGAATTGAGCCCATGACTGAACGTTCGTTAGACTAGTTTTGGCAATGTGGAATATCGGAAGTCCAGTCTACCGAAGAAGTACAATTCAAATGAGAATGTAGGACTAATACCGAAGGAAAATACCATTGATTCAATGAAATGAGAGTTGGTTTAGCTAGCTATGTGTTTTAAGTGATTCTTGGTGCTGTGGCTTGAATTCAATGCAATTGGAAGCATTCGGAGTGCACAAAAAAGATGCAAGCTTGCAATTGTCGAGTGTTAAGCTTCCATCCAAAAGTCAAAACTTTTACTAGACTTGGCAGCATCCCCTTAGGAAAAATGTCAAAAAAGTCATAAACATTTTGCATTGATGCCAATTTAGTCCTAGACATTTTATTGATGCTAATTTAGTCTTAAATCTTTTGACTTGATGTCAACTTAGTTATAAACATTTTATTGGTGCCGATTTAATCATAAACGTTTTGACTTGATGTCAATTTAGTCATAAACTTTTTGACTTGATGTCAATTTAGTCTTAAAACTTTTAACTTAGTGCTAATTTGATCATTCTAGCTAATTTTGGTCAAATTTTGTTAAGGTGGACGTTGGTCGGTGACGTGGCATGGTCGCCAATTGATGTGGACAACTTTTGATAATACTTTAATATTTTTCAAATTATTTATTTATTTTCTTTCATTTTTTCCTTTTCCTTTTTCCCCCTATACTCCACCTTCCTCTAGCCAATCGCTGGCCACCATGTGCCTCGCCGGCCACTAGTGAGGCTTGAGTTGTCACTAGAAACCGCAAGGGCAGGCAAGGCCCAACCTTGCCAATCCAACGAGGCTCGACCCTCGCCGGATTTGGCAAGGGCGAGTCTCCACCTTCTTGGCGTGAGGTCGCTCTAGGCGCGCTGGAGGTCGGCAAGGTTGACCTCGACCTTGCCAACCCTTGCCTTTGGCTGATCGCCTAGCTGGTGATTGGCTAGAGGAAGGAGGAGAGCGGGGGAAAAAAAAGAAAAAGAAAAAGAAAAAAAAAAGGGAAAAAAGAAAGAACATAATTATATAAATAAATAATTTGAAATTATTAAAATATTATTAAAATTTTTCCACATTAGCTGCCAGTCGTGTCATGTTAGCCGGCTAACATCCACGTCAGCAAAATTTGGCAAATATTAGCTGAAAGGATAAATTTGGCACTAAATTAAATGTTTTAGGGCTAAATTAGCACCAAATTAAAAAAAATTGTGACTAAATTGGTATCAATAAAAGGTTTATAACTACATTGGTAACAATAAAGATTTTGGACTGTTGACACCTAAATTTGGACTAAATATTTATATTTAATTTGCATAGAAAATTAGGGACTAATTTGGCCCTAACAAAAAGGATTTTTGCATCACCTAAGTACTAATATTATTTATATTTACTAATTTATATTTTCCTATTTATTTTCCTTTTTTTTGAGTAAAAAAAAAAAAAAAAGAGATTGAGGCCCACGCGGGCTGGGCCTTTGCGCCCAGCCCCCCTTTTTTTTTTTCCCGTGGGTTTGGGCCCATTCGGCCCTTCTCCTTCATGGCCCGGCCCTCTCCATCATCTTCTTCATCTTCCCTTCTTCTTCCCCTGCACGCGAGAAGCAGGAGAACAGCGTGGAGGACGAAGGCCGGCGACGGATGGGGACGTCTCGCGGCGCCATTAATGCCGCCCAATGGAGCAGCGCGGAGACCGGCGGATGACCCGGATGGATGGGACTTGTCTTCAATGCGAAGCAAGTGGCGGAGCACGCGGCGGCTGAGGTCACGCCGGTTCGGCCGAGGGAGAGCCCGGCTGGCACGCCGAGGACCGCCGGTCGGAGCACCTCCGTCGACCGGGCTCCTTGCCTATAAATAGAGGGGTCGAGCGAAGGAGAAAACGAGAACAAAGCAACGAAAAAGAAGGAGTTAGAGAGAGAGATCTGCAGAGAGAGATCTGTGAGGGAGAGGAAAAATCGAGAGAGACCCGAGAGAGTAGAAGGCGGTGGTCTAAGCCTCCGGCGATCACCGGCAGCCCCCCTTCTCGAGCCGATTGGTGGGTGTTGTTCTGTATTTTCATTTTTTTTCTTCTGCTTTCGTTTGTTCGAGTTCGGGGTCGGCTCCTGAAGATCTCGGTTCGGGGATGTGCGAGGCAGACGAAGGCAGCTCGGTTTCCGAGCTTGCCCGCTGTCCGACGCCACGAGCCGCGTAGGGAAACCTTCGCCGACCCCCTTCTGAGTTGCTGCGTGTCGTCATCGCCGGTCTCCCCTCCTGTCCAGAGAGCTGCCCAAGTCGCGCACGCCGTTTGCCCCAGTAAAAAATGTTTTTCTTTGCTTCGCCTCTTTCAGCCGGATCTGAATCGACGGTGCCCAGTCGTCCCTCGTCGAGGTGGACCTGCGATGTGGGGATTTCTAGGCGCCGGCCGGTTGTTCGGCTCGACGTGCATCCCCCACTTTTTTTCTTTTTTTTCGCTGCCTTCGGCCCTTGCTCAGGAGGGAGTCCTCCGGTCGGTCCCTGCTCACGGCGGCCGCCGCCTTGATGCAACCGGGCAGTCTTGGACCGACCAGCCACTCCACGCATCTAGTGACGTCGTCAAGGTAAGCCTTCGGCGGAACGGAGGCGAGGCGGCGACGCCTGACGCCGTCGTCTCAGTCGCCGCGGGCAAGCCGCGGCTGAGGAGGAAACCGGGTTGGCCCGCGGGTTCGCCCGACCCGGTTCATTTTGGCTCTTGGGCTAGGGTTTTTCCTTTAATGGGCCATAGTTGATAATGGGCTGGGTTTTTACTTTAATTGGAAAATGGGCTCAGTTTTGTTTTGGGCTTAGAAAGTGTTATATTAAAAGTATTTGGGCTGGGCTCATGGGCGAACCGGGTCGGTTCTAACTCGGAAACCCGACCCGGGTTCGGTTTGTTTATATTTTTATAATAATAATATTTTCGAAAATAAAAATAAAAAATAAAAAATAAAAAATATTTTATTTTCCAGAAAAATCAAGAAAATCCAGAAATATTTTATATTTTCCAAAAATCAGAAAAATTCGAAAAAACATGTTTTATTTTCCAAAAAATCAGAAAAAATCAGAAAAATTTTATATTTTCCAAAAATCAGAAAATTCGAAAAAAATATGTTTTCCAAAAAATCAGAAAAATTAGAAAAAAGCTAAAAAAAAGTATTTGTTTCAACAATGCATGAAAAATCCTTGAAAAAATGCAAAAATATCAAACCTGAGGGTTTAAACAAGATTAGGTACCAGAAGGGCATTAGTGATTAACTAGTGTAATCAAGTCCCCGATCCTAGTTTCTCTGGTTGCGCAGGAGTAAAATATTTCTCCCGATATTTCACTTGGGTTTCTAATCGACCCACCCCAAACTGATTAGTGGCGACTCCTATTTGAATGCAATTGAGTTGTAGGTTAAAAACTCGAACTTTAAGTCGTGAATTGGTGGGCTTGGGAGGGCCCTGGCTAAAGCCCTGATGAGAGGTGTTCAGCCGCGCCATTAGCCTCCGAAATCTAAAAAGGAGGTCGCGACAGCTTGGCGACTCCGCTGGGGAAATTTTGTGGACTTAGGCATTTTTGTCTTGTTTAATTGTTTACCTAACTTGGGTATTTTATTTTTGTGTAGGTATATTAATTTTGTTGAAATTAATTTTTGTGTATAAAATTATTGTGCATGCTTCAAATGTTTTAGCACTACACTGTGACACACACAACCCTGCCGCCGGACCTGGGCCGCCATAGGATATTTTAGGATGGTGTTAAGAAAGATACAGCCTTGAACGCGAGACAGCGATGTAGAGGTTGCCTTTCTTTTCCCCGAAATTTTGGTTAGAGCCGAGGTTGAGAGAATTTGACACGAATGCGAGACTGCGACGGTCATATTACCTCTTAACCTCATTATGTTTTTTTAGTTAGAAATCGAACCGCACGTATCATGTGCATATGCTTTTGCAATTTCCTCTTAATTTCGTTATGTCTATGTGATTATCATCAATTTTCTCTGTTTAAGTAAATTTCTTTATTTGCACTTTGCAATCCATTTACTTTCCCATATGTCTTGGTCGGTCCATGATTAGTCTAGGATTTAATACCATGGTCATTTGGAAATAATTGTCAAAAAAAAAAAAATGAGGAAAAGTTTTACAAATAATTTGCTTTTGATTTATGCCTTTCGTCACTCAAGCAAACAGTTATTTTCATTATTTTCTGAGAAAATTCTCATCATTTAAAAAAAAGGAAGGTGAATGGCATAAAAGAGGGGAATGAAAGTTAAAAGGACAAAACTAGACTGAGTCATGGACTGATCCTTTTTGAAATTTTATACTTACCACACTTCATCTTATGAACACAGATTACGGAACATCCACAATCGCCGATCCAAACTCGCTCAATAACGAGAGCAAGAATGGCCGAAGAAAATATGCCAAGCCGCATTGCGAACATGGAAGACGAGATGAAGCAAGTCTTTAATGTGCTCCAACAACTCTCAAAGCAAATGGACGCTGTTCAGACCAAGCTTACTCCTACTCCGCCACCAATCGAAGTAGTACTATCGCCACCAGCTGCCGGCGATAGTCACGGCGTAATCATTAATGATGACATGCCTAAATTGGAGGATGATCTGCCCCAAATTACGATTGAGAAATCTAAGCTTGATAACATGTCTAAAACCGAGCATGACAAACGCCTTGAGAAGCTTGAAGAGAGGCTGAAACAACTGCAAGGCCTCCAAGATCCTACTCCGACGGACCTTTTTGTCTATTCCAAGATAAAAATGCCAGAAAAATTCAAAATGCCCGAGTTGGAGAAGTATGATGGCACGACTTGCCCAAGAACTCATTTGCAAATGTACTTGGTTCGAATGACTCAATATGTCAATAATGCACCTTTGATGATTCAGTTATTCCAATCAAGTTTAGTAGGCCTTGCTTTGAGATGGTACATCACAAAGAATATGAACCTCCTCGAAACGTGGGGCGAGTTGAGTGAGGCATTTCTTAAGCAGTACAAGTTCATAATGGACATTACCCCTTCTCGTGAGGATCTTGAGCGTACCGAGAAGAAAAAGACTGAGTCCTTCAAAGAGTATACCATCAGATGGAGGAATCTAGCTGCCCAAATTAGTCCTGAACCGACCGATTTTGAGTTGAGGAAGATGTTTATCAAAACTCTCCCCTACGAGTACCGCAATCAAATGGTAACCACGATCGCTGAATCATTTAATCAACTCATTCCAGTAGGGGAGCAGATTGAGATCGGGTTAAGAGATGGATGGTTTAACGAGCCAGCCTCTGCAAGCAAAAGATTTATCCCAAGGAAAGATAAAGAGCTTGAAGCTGGGATTAATGTGGCTTATTCCCAACCGAACCGTGATTGCACTCTAGCACTTCAAAATCCTACCGGGCAACAAGGTGGGGAAGGTCAGTTCTTTGGTCGGCAACGAAATATTAAAAGACAGTTCACTCCTCTCCCTGGAGCTCTGTCCAAAGTATTGCCTATTCTCCAAAAAAGAGGATTACTCTCCACTGAGCCAAAGCGACCAAATCCTGAGCGTTATTCTACATATAATCCCTCTGAGAAATGCGACTATCATATGGGAGAAGTTGGCCACTCCACTGATGGTTGCTATGTTCTAAAGCACAAGATCCAAGACCTCTTGGATACAAAGGCGTTCTCCTTCAGCAATAGTCAGCCAAATGTCCAGAGCAACCCTTTGCCCAGTCGTGACGGAGCCATAAACTTCGTCACAAAATGAAGAAGTTCTTATCCTCATACTCCTCTACGAAGGAGTCTTTTTGTGTTTTCTAGGATTTCAAGTGCTTTCTAAGACATCAATTATCGCTTTTGTCCTTTAGGTGTGTTTGTTTGCATTTTCCCATTCCAAAAAAAATGTAATTCATTTGATTCTACTCAACGAAATTACAAGTTTATTCCCAATTTTGAGGGCATATTGAAGTATACCAAACTGGCCCGGTGATGCTATCCAAACACAAAAAAAGAAAATATCATCCGAAGAGAATCTTGAGGGCCAGGCTTCCTCATGCTTCCTCAAAAAATCATTGTGAAAACAAAAGCATTTCATTGAAATTTTTTTGAAAAAATGTGTCGAATTTAACTCTGTTTGTTTTTCTGATTTACCTATTTCGTGTCTCAAAACATCATCCCCTTGAAAAAAGGCATTTGAAACTAGCACATCAGGTCCTAGGGATGTGGACTCAACAAATTCAGGAGTATTCTAGGGCAAACAAAAAGATTACTCCAAAGGTATGTCTTGCTTCCTAACATGAGCTTAGGAATGATGCTTTCTTCCTTTTCATTTGCAGGAAATAAAAGACAGGACGTAATAGGCATATACACATGATTAAACTCGGAGCATGCGGATCGTAGTTGCTCAAGAAAAGCTTCCAGAGACGTTTCCTCCATGCTGCTTTTGGCCTCCCAAATCTCTCGAGTTATCTCGGAGATTCCATAAAAGCTTGAGGCACATAACCTTGTCCAATGCTGTTGATGTCCAACAATGAAAAAACATTTCCACAAAAGGAAGGCGTTGAAGATAAATCAACAACCATCGGCCGTTCACCTAGGGCCACGGGCAAAGAAGGCCAACCAAAATGAAGTGTCAAATCATGGCGAGACCATGGAAATTATCAACATTCGAGATATGTTGAGAAGTCGTCAAATACAAACTTTGCAGAAAGGTAACTCAGTATCGTTCCCAATACCTCGCTCTAATTTCATTCCTAATACATTTTCTCTATTTTGACAGGAACCATCAACATTCAAAAAAAAAAAAAAATGACCTGAAGGGTTAATTCTAGCCAACCGATACTGGCCAAGTAAGCACTTGGAGACGACCCATGCTGAATTCACCTAACTCAGTGTAAAAAGACATGTCATTCTCGTGGCCAGATCGCTTAATCAAAAAAGGATGCGCCCCATGGACACTGCCGGCGCTTTAGCCGAGCGGTATCCGGGATTGGAGCACCAAGGTCCGAACGGGGGTTCGAACCCCCGAAGCGGCATTAGCCGCATGTGGAAAAAGAAAAAAAAAAAGAAAAAAAGAATAATAATAATAAAAGTTTTTTTTTTGTTTTTTTTTTTGGCGCATACCAAGATCTAAAATTCAGGATCTCATGCTCACTTTAAGCCTCGGGACTGTGGGTTCATTCAATCGTTTGCAAACTGACGAAGGGTAATGTTGTATCGCTTCTAGTTTTTCAAATCTTGAAAATTCATACACTGACATATTCCCTTTCATTCTTTGTAGGGTCATCTGTCTGCCAAAAGTGTGGACAACAAAACAGGAAGAGAAATGTCAAATTCCAATGACAATATTGGATCAATTCTCCCAAGTGAAATGGCATCCCAAGGATCGCTAAAGTGGATGACAGGAATAATGGCCTCAGTTTGTATTTGCTTTCAGCCCTGCTTAATAATTCATTTCTGCTTGTGCAGGGGCAAAAGCAGATATGCCTGCCCAATGAAGGATTGGATTTCCAACCTTGACTGATCATTCATGCACCCTTTCCTCCCTAAGCAGGAGCAGTCCAGGGGTGCCCATTTTTTAATAACCCCATTTGTATTCAAGGTTTAACATTGTAGAGACAATTTTGCATTTTGTGCTCTCGAAAAAAATTTGTGAGTAAATTAAATTATTCTAAGGTTGCAAACTTCTCCATGCTTAGAATGCTCCACGCCTTTTCAAAGTGGATTTTTTGCATGATGATTTTGTCTATTTAAGTCATTGATTCCATTGAGAATTATCAAAATAGACATTTGAACGAACGATGCGAGATTAATTGAGCATGCTAAATGAAGAACATCATAATGATGAAAGGCAAACCATATCCTACACACTGTCCTCTGATTAAACACTTGTGAGGTGAGTATAGGAAATTCCATGTCCGCAGGGTAAAGAGTTCTCTTGCGAATGGTACGACGACCAAAGTGATGATGAGCATTTCATTTCTCTACCCTAAACACTACAGGTTGTCTATTGCTTAACCCCTTTGAGCCCCATGCTCTTGTGAAGTTTATTTCATATTACCCCTGTCAAGAACCACCCCTCACTGGGGCAAATTGGAGGAAGGGCGGCATCATGAGGTGAGAAAATAGATAGGAATTTTCTTGCTTGCACTGGCATCAATCTTTGGGTGTCTTTATTGCATATGAAAACTTATGGTAATTTAAGTGCCCTAGAATAACGAAGAGCGATTTTTTCTCTATTCTGCGCACTTGTATCCAGTGTACAGCCCCATTGAGTCTGTAAAAAAACTCATGCTGATATCAACCCCCACATTGGGGCAAAGAAAAGGTCGCTATTGTTCAAATAGCATGAGCCGAAGCATTGATTGAAGACAAAGACCCAATAGTCTAGGATAGTCCTGAATAAAAACTAGGGGCATGGAAAAAGCAGTGTGCCTGGTAAAAGCAAGGCCAATGCCCATAGATATGAAAATTGCATTGAAAACTAGAAGCATAAAAAAGCAGTGTGCCTAGTAAAAGTAAGGCCAACCCCTCAAGCGAAAAGTGATGCTTGAGCAAAGTTGTTTGCCAATGAAGTTTTTGTACGAAGATGAACCCTATCGATGAGGAAGAAGACCGGTGACAACATCAAGATGATCACCATTTTCTGTACACATCCTTGAGTCTATGAATCGCTTTGTTTCTCAACCGATGAACATAATATACGTTGTGTCCATTTGTAAAAGTCTTTTCCGACTATGGCACTTGAATTAACGTAGGAATTCATATGTTTATAAGCATCGCTCAAAGAAGTACGAGCAAGATTATTTCTATCTCTTTTTGCAGGGTTCTTGACTTGTAGACCCGGAGATGATTGTATAGCATATCTTTCATGAGCCTTGACCTTCATGGTCCCATTTGCTAAGCCTTTGACCAAGCCTACATTACAGTCCTAACAAAAACCTTTCAGATTGGTAAAGTCGTACCATTTGCGAGAATATTCAGACCCCTGTCGACGTGATGATAGTGAAAAGGTGAGATTCCTATGATCCCGCATTAATGGTCGGGACAAAATAGCCTCTTCAATGAGAGTGAGTGAAAGTCCTTTCAGAATGAGGCCCCTCATTTGGCAATGCTCGAGATATCCACAATTTTGAGTATGGAATGTCTTCTAAATTTTTCCTAGTGGAACTTTGGTGATGCAAATTGACAAAGTTGTCATGCATGAACCTCATTTGAATTGGAAAATTTACAGTATGCACAAATCATGTGTACATATTGCATATTTGCATTACAGGAGACTTTCAGAAAGCAGAGATATCATCAGGTAAGTATATCTCTTCGCCTATTTCCAAGAAGCTTATGGTCGACTAGGTATTTCCTAGAGTACTTACCATTGTCTAGGTACTCTCTCTCTCTTCGACATTCGATTTATTCGAGTTGTCCTCTAAGTATAAATACCTGTGATCGTCTAGGTATCCCATTATTTTGGAGTACTTGCCACTGTCCAGGTACGCTCCTTCATTGACACTCAACCTGTTCAAGTTGCCCTCTACGTACAGATTTCAGTGACTGTCCAGGGTATGTATACTGGTAACTGTCTAAGTATCCCATTTTCTATGAGTGCCTGCCATTGTTTAGGTACTCTCTCTTATTATCGGGACACTCGACTTGCCCGAGTTGTCTCCAAAATGCATCTTTGGATACTTATAGCTGTATAGGTATTCCATTGCTTTGTATGCTTGCGGCCATCCATGTATGCTCCCTTATTGCTGGCACTCAACTTGCTCGAGTTGTCCCCAAATTATATCTTTGAATACTTCTGCCTGTCTAGGTATTCCATACTATTTCAATGCCTGCGAATGTCCAGGTATCCTCCAAGGTTAATGCTTGTGAATATCCAAACACTATTTCGATGCTTGTGATTATCCAAGTATCCTCAAATGTATTTTTTCCAAGAAATATCATAAGGGAATTGACACGTCGTGCTTTTGTAGCCTGGAGTCCCCCCTTATTGAACTAGTGTGCTTTCGTAGCCCGGAGTCCCTCTCATCGGCCCGGCGTGCTTTCGTAGCCCAGAGTCCCTTTCATCGACCCGGTGTGCTTTCGTAGCCTGGAGTCTCCTCTCATCGACCCGGCGTGCTTTCGTAGCCCGGAGTCCCCCTCATCGACCCGGCGTGCTTTCGTAGCCCGGAGTCCCCCTCATTGACACGGCGTGCTTTTGTAGCCCGGAGTCCCCCCTTATTGACCTGGCGTGCTTTCGTAGCCCGGAGTTCCTCTCATCGGCCCGGCGTGCTTTCGTAGCCCAGAGTCCTCTCATCGATCGGGCGTGCTTTCGTAGCCCGGAGTCCCTCTCATCGACACGGCGTGCTTTCGTAGCCCGGAGTTCTCCTTCATTGACACGGCGTGCTTCAGAAGCTCGAAGTCCGTCTTTACCAATGCCACTTACTACCATAGCCTGTGGTAAGGTAAATAAACTAATGTCTCTAAGAAAGATAAGGAAATATCCTGGTACTTGCCAAAAACTCGGGGTTCGCACCCCATATCACTCTTTCTCGGTAAGTAACTACAGGTATTTTTCTTATCCATTTTAGTATGTATTATGCATTATTGCCATTTTCCGCTTTGGACACTTGGTCCTAGGTGAACTATCATCTATTGCATATGCATGGACAAAATTTAGGTATTGATTCGTCTTTGAAAGCAACCTCTACGAGTTCACATTCAAAGAGGGGCAGCTGTTGACACCTAAATTTTGACTAAGTGTTTAAATTTAAATTGCATAGAAAATTAGAGTTCAATTTGACCCTAACAAAAATGATTCTCACATAACCTGGATACTAATGTCGTTTGCATATATTAATTTTAAGTTTATTTGTTATCTTTATTTTACTATAATTTTATTATCATTATTATCATTATTTAAAAAGAAAAAAAGAAAAAAAAAGGGGAGAGAAGCCCATGGAAGGGCTGGGCTTTCATGCCCAGCCCCTTTCTTCTTCTTTTTTCTCTTATCCACGCGGGCCCAGGCCTGTCTTCCCCATTCTTCTCTTCCACTTGGGTCTAGGCCCACTTGGGCCCATTTCCCTTTTTGATTTTCCTTGGCCCGGCCCCATCCTCCTTCTTCTACTTGCCTTCTTCTTCTTCCCTGCAGGCGAGCAATAGCAGAGCAGAGCAGACCGTGGCCGGCGACGGATGGAGACTCCTCGCACGCGCCATTAATGCCGCCCAACGAAGCAGCACGAAGATCGGTGGGAGACCCGGATGGATGGGACTCGTCTTCAATGCGAAGCAAGTGGCAAAGATGCGGACGGCTGAGGTCACGCCGGTTCAGCCGAGGGAAGCCCGGCTGGGCGCCGAGGACCGCCGGTCGAAGCACCTCCGTCGACCGGGCTCCTCACCTATAAATAGAGGGGCCGAGGAGAGCAAGCGGCAACACAGAGCGAAAAAAGAGAGAGGGAGGTGAGATCTGAGAGAGAAACAAATCTGAGAGAGAGAGATCTGAGACGGAGGAGGAGGAGCAAGCTCAAAAGGCTTCCCCGGAGAGACATCCGGAGAGGCCGAGAGCGAGCGAATCCGGAGGAAAAGCAGGAGCTCGGAAGGTTTCCCTTGGAGAGACATCCAGGAGGCCGGAATTCCGAGCGACCGCCGATCCAAGAGAGAGATCTGAGAAAGAGTGAGGGGGAGAGTTTCTGAAATTCCAAACCTGAGAGAGAGAGATCTGCGTGAGAGAAGAGGGAAGGTCAAAGAGAGACCGCTGTCCACCACCGTTGAACCACGGCCGACGACCTGCCGCCGTGTCTCCTTCCCCGCGTCGAAGCTCCGGTAAATTTCGATCCCGTTTCTGCCCTGTTTTTGGGCGTGCTGGGCCGGAGTCGCGGCTGTCCGGCTGATGCGGTCAGCCGCGGCCGTGAACTCCAGTCGTTGCTGCCCCCCTGCTGATTTGCTGTCTGCGGCGTGAGCTGTTGTTCTGAGAGCGTCGACCGACGGCGTCGCGACCGTCCGGGGACGAAGGACCAGACCGAGGCGACTCTTGACGTGTCTCCAGCCAGTTGACTCATGGACGTACCCTTCACCGGGGCAGTCTTCATTGTGACGAGAGCAGCCGCGAGGAGTCGGACGAGGGAGCGGGGGAGGCCGCGTGCCGGGTCGGGCGAGGCCACGAGTCGGGTCGGGTGGAAGCACCAACTGGGTAGGGTTGGCCGGTTGGATTTGGCCATTGGGCCTAGACAAAGCCATTGGGCCCTTTTATTCATTTCTGGACTTGGGCCGGGCTTCTTTTGTTTTTTTTTTGTTTTTTTACCGGGCTTATGTTTGAGTTGGGCTGGGCCCGCGAATCAAGCCCAGCCGGTGGGGGAGATGTGGCCTGGACCAGTGTACCGAGTCGGCCCCGACCCGGGTCCATTTATTGTATAATATAATATTATTATTTTTAAAAATTAAAAATTTAAAAATGTTTTTCCGAAAATAAAAAAATAAACAAAAAAATACATGTTTTATTTTCTAAAAAATCAGGAGACCTAGAAAATTAGTTTATAATTTCCAAAAATATCAGAAAATCCAAAAAAAATAGTTTTATTTAAAAAAAAATCGAAAATCGAAAAATATTTTATATTTTTCAGAAAAACAGCAAAAATCCAAAAATATTTTATATTTTGCAAAAAGCCAAGAAAAACCCAAAAATGTTTATATTTTCAAAAAAAAAATCAGAAAAAAAGCCAAAAAATGTTTGTTTCAACAATGCGTGAAAAAAACCTTGAAAAATTCAAAAAATACCAAACTTGAAGGTTTAAACAAGATTAGGTACCGGAAGGGCATTAGTGATTAACTAGTGTAATCAAGTCCCCGATCCTAGTTTCTCTGGTTGCGTAGGAGTAAAATATTTCTCCCGATATTTTACTTGGGTTTCTAATCAACCCACCCCAAACTAATTAGTGGCGACTCCTATTTGAATGCAATTGACTTGCAGGTTAAAAACTCAAACCTTAAGTCGTGAATTGGTGGGCTTGGGAGAGCCCTGGCTAAAGCCCTGATGAGAGGCGTTCAGCCGAGCCATTAGCCTCCGGACGCGAAAAGGAGGTCGTGACATCGACTAACATACTTGATTTGAGAAAACTTGGCTTGAGCATCAATCAAGCTTGACCTAGATAGATCATCAAAACATTTGAGCTTGACCTGTTCGCAATCAGATTACTAATGTGACCTGAGCTCAAATCTTATAAGTTCAAATGTTTTCCTCTACAATCATGTTATCTGACTACATTATATAGTATTTGAAACTCACTTATCAATTTCTATAATTAATGATCATTTTTACTTTGATACACATAGAGGCTTTGTTTAGACTTGCGGACCATTGAGCTGAAAATAGTGAGCTCGAGCTTGGCTCCACAAAATGTTTGAGTAGCTCGACCTCAATTCAAAATCATACAAATTGATCAATAATGGTCATACCCGATCTTATTACAAGTACATATTTTAGGAGAAGTGATCGGTTTCTGAATGGTCCGATTCCTGCCCAAGAGCCGAGAACCAAACTAGAGGGGCTAGTTTCCAAGTTAGCCAATAGAGCGGGTGGCATGTCCATTTTTTTTTTTTTTGGATTTATTGTAATGTTCAATACGAAAGATGCCCTAAAAAATCGCCAAGAATCAGCTAGTTTGATAGAGTCTGATCCAAACTATTCTGGTTCAAACAGTTCTTTTGGTCGCTCTTGCCCATGAGCCGTTCTTCATCTGTTTTGTCAGAATCTTAGGACGCGCATATTAACCATTTTATTTCTATTTCTGGAATAGAAATCTGTTTGGTAAAAAAATTTATGTTTTTATTTCTGGAACAAATTTCTATTCCAGAAATAAGTTTGGAATAGAAATAAAAAACAAAAAGTTTTGAGTTTTCTATTTCTGAAATAGAAATTAGAAATTGTTTCTCTCTTTCTTTACTTCTCACTTGAAGCAATTTCTTGCCATTCGCGGCTCACCACCACCACCACCCCCGCCCACCACCGGCGGTCGCCGGTCGCCGGCCACTAGCAACTGGCGACCTTCCCATTACCACCACCACTTGGAAAAGTGAAATTTTTTGTGATTATCAAACGAATTTCCATTCTAAGAATAGAAATTTTTTTGTCGTTATCAAACGCGTTTTTTTTGGCTCATAAATTTATCCAAAAATAAAAATAAAACAATCTATTTCTCTTTTAGAAATTAATTTCTAGCCAAAAATATTATCATTCGCGCTGTTAATTATTTTTTCTAGCCATACTCTGCAAGCACCGTACCTCCAGGCTTTTTCATCTGGAGCGAACCCGATGGAACTTTACGGGGACATCGAAAATTCGCTTTTACGAAGCGATTACGTACGTAATCACTCTCACTTCGTCAGCGCTTGTGACACCTCAACCTCGAGATTTCGACACACTCCTCCCTCTTAAATAGCTCCGCACTTGCACGCCATAAGTGAACACTTCACCGAAAGAATGCGGTAAGTCCTCTAAGCGCGTTTTTTTCTTATGACAGGTATCTCTTGCCATAAGTGAACTCTGTCTTACGCATCAGCTTCTGCCTTCGACCTTTTGGAGAATGCTCTTGGCAAATTTGAGGATGGACCTTTCTTTCTCGGACGATTCATTGGGCTATGTTGGCATTCCCATATTTGATAAATCGGTTCTTTTTCTCTTTCTAGATTGGTTAAACAATAGGTCCGTTGATTGATGAGATCCATATGATGTGCAAACCTATCTTGCCACAAGAAATTTCGCCTAATATGTGATTATCGGGAAAATAACTAAAAAAGTCATAAACCTATTGTAATTGTGCCAATTCAGTCATAAACCTTTTTACTTTACTGATTCGGTCCTAAATCTTTTGTAATTGTGCCAATTTAGTTCATCTAGCCAAATTTGGCTAGCTAGTGCTAACGTGGACTCCGATCGACGCTGGTGACAATATTTTAATAATATTTTAATTATTTTTCGAATTTATTATTATTTTTAATTTTACTTTTTTTCCTTTACTTTTTTGTCTCTTCCTCCCTTGCCCTCCCCCCTCGGCCGGTGGCAGTGGCCGGCCAGCTCCGACAAGGCTTGTCGACCACTACGCAAGGGCCACGAAGCCCTTGCTAGCGGCTGGCAAGGGTCGCGGCCCCCGTTCGATTGCCCACCCTTGTTGGTGGCTTTGCCTAGACCTAGGGGAGGCCTGGGGACCACGGCAAGGCCGCCCGTGAGGGTGGGGAGTTGAACGGGGGCCGCAACCCTCGCTGGCAGCCTCACCTAGACTTAGGGGAGGCCTAGGGGCCGCGGCGAGGTGGCTTCGCCTAGATTTGGGCGAGGCCAGCCTTGCCATGGCCTGGCTACGGGTGAAGGCGGCCTTGCCTATGGCTAGCAAGGCCATGGCTGGCTTGGGCAAAGGTCGCTATTACCTTGCTAGCCACGGGCGAGGCCGCCTTCGCCCGTGGCTAGGCCATGGTGAGTCTAGCCTTGCCACAGCCCCTAGGCCTCGCCCTTGGTTTGGGCGAGGCCATCGGCGAGGGTGGCCTCGCCAGCCATGGGCGAGGCCACCTTTGCCCGCAGCTTGGCCATGGCAAGGCTAGCCTCGTCTAGATCTAGGTGAAGCCGCCTAGTTGCAGCCCCCAGGCCTTGCCCTGGTCTGGGCGAGGCCACCGGCAAGGGCGGCCGATCTGATGAGGGCCATGACCCTTGTTGGTCATCGGTGAGGGCTTCGCGGCCCTTGCATAGTGGCCGGCAAGCCTCGTTGGAGCTGGCCAGCCACTGCCATTGGGGGGAGGGCAAGGGAGGAAGAGACAAAAAAGAAAAGGAAAAAAAATTGAAAAAATGAAAAAATAATTAAAATATTGTCGCCAACACCGGCTGATGTCCACGTCAACGCCGGCCGGCCAAATTTTGCCGAATGGACTAAATTGGGACAATCGCAAAAGGTTTAGGACTGAATCGGTAAAAAAATATAAGTTTAGAACTGAATTGACACAACTGCAATAAGTTTATGATTTTTTTGGTAATTTTTCCTGTGATTATCGAAATGTACTTTTTGTGGTTGACTATTATTTAGGGTCTAATTTGGTGATTTTAGGTGGACATTGCCTACATCCCCTTTGTTGAAAGATTCCAGAGTTACTTATCTGAAGTATGGAAATATGACATCACTACTGGCAGACCTAAACTAGCAGCATGAATTAAGGTACAGGAAGGAAATCTAGTCTCTGGCCAATGCTTGATTTAAGCATAATTTCTCTTCCGTTTTGAACAAAACTCCTTCCCACGAACAAGCGACAACCAAATTCCAAGATTGATTCTTAGTGAAATGGTGGATCGATGGTAAGCAGTTTCTGGATAGTGTCCAGGCTAAACTTTGGCGTGGGTGAACTATTATAGCATGGGAGGATGTCTATGGGGAGATCCTAACCTGCCATGAGAGAGTCAAATATAGAATGAGAGAGTCAGTCTCCATCACATCGTTCACTGGTTGCAGTGACCATATTTTCTATGCAAATGCATCGTCTCTTGAAAGGAAAACATGATTTACCTGTAGAGACCAAGCAGTTTTACGGACTAAACCTTTTGATCAAGTGTGTTTATACTACTTGGGCAAGTCAAGTCATATCTTTATGAGTTACAAATTCAGCAGCCCTGCTCGATTTTATCCTTGCTCGAGACCATATCATGCGTTGATCTTTCTTTCTACTTCGTCCCGAGCTGAAAATGGACAAGGTTGACGCTTACAAGCAGACAAAGACTGATCCTAAAGAATTTGTTGAGTACTGCAAGGCGCGCTTCGGGGTAATGCTTCCAACCCAGACTCAAACTTGATGTCATGGTCTTTTCTGAACAACATTCTTTCCCCTCTCAGCCTGGCGAGCTTGTTTCCAATTACTAATCCGTTTTTTCTTTGAATACAGGCTCAGCAGTAGATGGAGTCATGACCGTGGAATTGCTCTATACGAAGGGAATAAGAGGAGTAAAGAAAAGAGTGGAATGGCTCCATAATTGTTATACCCGTTCTTTTGATGTTTCCCTGAAGCTAGTTGTGTTGTGTATCAGCTCTAGATGCAGCGATGCCTCTTTACAGCTTGAAATTAGTATAATGACGTTACTATAAATTTCATGAATAAAAAAAAAAATGATTTTTGAATCCTTATATGTCTGATATTACATGAATTTCATAAATATAAAAAGTCAATTGTCCTTACACGTGGCATTTACCATTACTTTTAATATTCAAATCAAGAATTTAAAATTGAGATATGATACAACCCAGGAGGATGATTAAGTCACAATTGAAAAATTAGGTATAACCAATTTCTTTGACTACAAACATAGAAAGGGTCAAACGGCAGTCCACGGGGACATTACTTTTGTGCATGAGGAAAATTTCTTTTGAGCAGGTAGCTGCTCGTTGATTTTATTGCATGATCGGGCACTCAACTACACTATTCAATTAACCGAATGGATCATGGGGTTGATGGTTGGCACAATTTGGAATTAAATTAGGCAACGCATATAATTGTCGAAGCCATTTTTCAAGTAGTACTGCCTAGCTCAGACGGCTTAGACCTTATTTACGCACGATTCGTTCATACCATTGTATAGTCCTTTTCTTTTTTTTAATTTAGCGACCAGTCCAAGCACAAATTAGCACCTGGTGCCCGATCAAGTACTTTCTCTTTTTCTTTCTCTCCTCGATCTGGATCTAGGGCTCGGCTTAGATATGCCCTGATTGAAAGTCAAGTGAGGTTTGCGTTAGCGTTGGCAGTCACCATCGATGCCTTGCTTAGGCGTTGCAGAGGGCGGGAAGGTAAAGTGGGGTGAGAAAGAGGTTGGTCTTGGAGGTGGGCCGCGGAGTCAGTAGGCGAAGGATGGCGATGGCGAGGCGGCTGTTTGAGCTTCGTCGGATGACGGATTGTACAAAGAGGAGGTGATGATTGTATGGATGAGAGAGATCAGGGAAAAGTCTAAGATTGCGATTGGCAATAGGGATAATCATAATAAAATAAATCATATTATGCTTTTGGTGTTTGCTTAGGAGAAGATAAAATCATATATAATAGAGATATAAACCGAATAAAATTATCCCATAGGAAATATGTAATAAATGTCGATAGAATTTCTAATATCTATAATAGGAAAGTTATTTTTCTAGAATAAGAAACCTTTTAAAATAAAAAAAAATTAAAATTATATTCCAATATAAATAATATTTGAAATCTAACAAACAAAAAATAACAATTTAGTTTTTTTTTTAAATTTTGTCTCATCTTTATTTATATATTCAAAATTTATTCTATTTTATAATATAGATTCAATATATAAACATCATATGTTTATTACATATTTAAGGCATTTTGTTATTTTAGGTAAATTATACTACTTGGGCAAGTCAAGTCATATCTTTATGAGTTACAAATTCAGCAGCCCTGCTCGATTTTATCCTTGCTCGAGACCATATCATGCGTTGATCTTTCTTTTTACTTCATCCCGGGCTGAAAATGGACGAGGTTGACGCTTACAAGCAGACAAAGACTGATCCTAAAGAATTTGTTGAGTACTGCAAGGTGCGCTTCGAGGTAATGCTTCCAACCCAGACTCAAACTTGATGTCATGGTCTTTTCTGAACAACATTCTTTCCCCTCTCGGCCCGGCGAGCTTGTTTCCAATTACTAATCCGTTTTTTCTTCGAATACAGGCTCAGCAGTAGATGGAGTCATGACCGTGGAATTGCTCTATACGAAGGGAATAAGAGGAGTAAAGAAAAGAGTGGAATGGCTCCATGGTTGTTATACCCGTTCTTTTGATGTTTCTGGAAGCTAGTTGTGTTGTGTATCTGGAAGCAGTAGTTGTGTTGCTGCTCTAGATGCAGCGATGCCTCTTTACAGCTTGAAATTAGTATAATGACGTTACTATAAATTTCATAAATAAATAAATAAAAGGTGATTTTTGAATCCTTATATGTGTGATGTTACTATGAATTTCATAAATAAAAAAAGTTGATTGTCCTTACACGTGGCATTTACCATTACTTTTAATATTCAAATCAAGAATTTAGAATTGGGATATGATTTGACCCAGGGGGATGATTAAGTCACAATTGAAAAATTAGGTATAACCAATTTCTTTGACTACAAACATAGAAAGGGTCAAACGGCAATCCACGAGGACATTACTTTCTGTGCATGAGGAAAATTTCCTCGTGGATTGACATTTACATCTGGTATGCCCGTCGCGACATCACTACCTCAGCCCGTCATCTATCTCTAATTGGAACTAGATCCGCTTAAATAATAATATGCGTTTGACATTTTATTTTTTCGGACATTTACATCTGCAACTTTCCAGGGAGAGGTTACAAAGTCGCTTTCTCCATCCATTCACCCAAGCAGACAACTCCTTGCGCTCACCCAAGCAGACCAATCTCTGACCAAAAACCGAGGAACCAGACAAACGACGACGTCATCACTCTCCGTTCCGTCACTGCTCGCGACATCACTGCCTTAGCCCGCCGCCGCACTCCTCCCTCTTAAATAGCTTCGCGCTTGGAAGCCATTCTCATTCCCATCGACGCCGACCCGCACAAACACAGACATCTCGCAGATTTCCTCTCCAAGAACTACGTACGCTAATGGCTACTCCGTAAGAATCTCTGGCGACCTTGCGCTTTCGCTCTGCTTCTTGCGAGATTCGAGCCGTTGTTTCTGTTTTTTGACGATCCCTTTCTGGGTTATTTCGTTTCGATTCTGTCGCAGTGCCGCGATAGAGAACTTGCCTCCTCCGTTGAGCTCCGGCGCCGAGCAACCTCCTCTCTTCGATGGAACAACGAAGTTCGATTCTTTTTTTCATTTCTTTTTTTTCGGTCCTTGAGCTTCGTTCGAGTTGACTCTGCGTGGTCACTGATTAAATTGTTAAACAAGGGATTGTCGTATTGTCTGATTATGTCTGTATTCTCCGAATTGTCTGAAGGTTGTACACCTGTTACACATGCCCATTTGCGCAGCGCGTCTGGATCACGAGGAACTGTAAGGTGGGTTCATTCATTGCGATCATGTGAAATTTAACAAGAATGAAGCGAGATTTGTCTTTTAATGTCATTTAGTTGATTTTGATTGGGGCCGTGATTAGTTTCTGAAATGCGATTGTATTTCCGAGATGCAGGGACTGCAGGACAAGATTAAATTAATTCCTCTTAATCTTCAAGACAGGCCCGCTTGGTACAAGGAGAAAGTCTACCCCGTGAATAAGGTGATTCTTCTTTTGCTTGTCTTTTTGCATGTGGCCGGCTCTTTTAGTTCTTTCTGTGCATTTCAAGTTAGTTTCCCAGATTCTCCGCTGGACATTGATTGTCAAAGCCCAAATTGAATTAATTTGGGATTCCAAGCAATTGCCGCTGGATTCCGGATTTTAGCGATTGGCTCCTTGTGTTACTAGTTTTCATATATTCCAAAACCAAGCGTGGCTCAATTGTGATTTTTATTCTAGAAAGTTTAGACTCTTAAGGGTAGCTGATTTTAGTTTATAGGAACTAAATTGGCCTTTTTGACCTTTAAATTAAATGAAAAGGGTAAGTTTTAGCGATTGTTGATTTGATGGTTACATTATGCTTTTCTCCTGCTGTGACTTATGATTAGGTACCGGCGTTGGAGCACAACGGGAAAATCATTGGAGAGAGCCTAGACCTTATCATATATGTGGACAGCAACTTTGAAGGGCCTTCTCTTTTCCCTGATGTGAGCACTGGATAGCAAATTTGCATTTCTTTTTTTTGTGGCTTGCACATAACAAGATAATAAGCGGCCTCACTTTGTTACGTAGGATCCTGAAAAGAAGAAGTTGGGTGAGGAACTGTGGTCTTATGTTGATGTATTCACAAACACAGCCTTCACTTCATTCAGGGGAGAAGGACCAAAAGAATGTGGTAAATCTTCTAAGCACTTTCTTTGATGATAGGCATCTCCATCACCATTAGTGAACTTCATTTTCTGCATCAGGTTCTACTTTTGATCATTTGGAGAGTGCTCTTGGCAAATTTGAGGATGGACCATTCTTTCTTGGCCAATTCAGCAGGGTATGTTGGCATTCTCGCATTTCATAAGGGGCTCTTCAGTGGTTCTTTTTCTAGATAGGTTAAACAAGAGATCTGCTGATCCATGCAATCCATATGATGTGTGAACCACTCGTGGAGAAAGAAATATTTGCCTGATATGCTGCTATCAAGATGTAATTCTTTTTGTGGTTGACTGTTATATAGGGTCTAATTTTGTGATTTCAGGTGGACATTGCCTACATCCCATTTGTTGAGAGATTCCAAATCTTCTTATCTGAAGCATTTAAGTATGACATCACTGCTGGCAGACCTAAGCTAGCAGCATGGATTGAGGTATGGGAAGGAATCTAGTCTGTGGCCAATGCTTGTTTTAATTTTCATTTCTTTTCCATTTTGGACAGAATTCTTTCTTCCCACGAACAAAAGAATGCTAAATTTAAAGATTGATTCTGAGTAAAATGGTGAATCAATACTAATCAATACTAATAGTTTCACGATAGTGTCTAGAGCTAAACCTTGGCCTTGTTGAACCATTGTAGCATGGGAGCATGTCTCTGGGGAGATTATAACCTGCGGTGAGGCGATCGTTATTTGAAGTCATCAAACATGCTTAGTGGGATTTTCATTGATAGTCTTCGTAGTTTTCTTGTAGAGTCAAATATAGAATGAGAGAGTCCTCATTCTCTTCGGACCTTCAAATCATTCACTGGTTGTGGGGATTATATTTTCAACGTAAATCGATACTCTCTTGAGGGGAAAACATGAGTTAACTTTAGAGTTTAGTTTTACAGACAACCTAGTGTGCTTATACTACTTGGACAAGGAAGGTCATGTTGTTATGAGTTGCCGATTCAGCAGCTCTGCTCAATTTCATCTTGTTCAAAACAATATTATGCATTGATATTTCCTTTTATGTCATCCCATGCAGGAAATGAACAAGATCGACACATACAAGCCGACCAAGACTGATCCTAAAGAACTTGTTGAATTCTACACGAAGCGGTTCATTGTAATGCTTCTAACCTAGACTTAAACTCTTGCCACGATTTTTCTGAACAACTTTCCTTCCTCTCTCAGCACCAGTGAGTTTGTTTCTAGTTGCTAATCAGTTTTTTCTTCAAATGCAGGCTCAGCAGTAAATGGGGTCATGACCATGCTAGGCTATGTATGAAGGGAATAAGGGGAGCAAGAAAAGAGTTGAATGGCTCGACAGTTGATATACCTTCTTTTGATGTTTCTTTGAGGTTAGTTGTGTAGTGAATCTGCTCTAGATGCAGCGATGCCCCTTTTACAGCTGGAAAATGTTGTTGGGTATCACTTGAAATTTCACAAATAAAACAGTTCCATCTTCGAATCCTTTGTGTTACGGTCTATCTTCACATTGATGTTTCTTTGGCTTTTCCCTGGCTTCTTCTCATCAAAGCTGCTAGACTATCTTGGCTATTCCTGATGTTCGCGCATCTTGAGGTTTATTGACTTAGATAGAAGAAGCTGTTTATTGAAGAAACAAGAAGACGACGCTGTTGTTATAATAGAATTGTTAAAAGTACTGAAATATCAAAAGTGTTTAATTTGGGTTTTGGCATTTTTCTGAGAGAAGGGGTGCTTAGAGCAACTATAATTATTGCCCTCCAAATGAGATTATAGTTCATTCTTTTCTGTTTTAGCTTTTCTTTCTTAAAGAAAGTAATCAGACTTCGCTGGGTATATATCTAACCTTGTCCACACGCGTGGCATTTGCTGTTACTCTGAATATTCAATTTAGAATTTAGAATTGGACAAACGGTACAAGACAACATCAATATATTTTACCACAAATACAGAAAAAGGACGAATGCCAGTGCATAATGACGTCATTTTCCAGGCGTTGGAAAATTTCTTGAGCACCCGACGCCTTGTTAGTTGAGATGTTATATATTGGTCGCCCATATATTAGTGGTGGCGATACCTCATTAGTTGAGATGAGTTCTAACTAGTGACTACTAAAGAATATTTACTCACCCGTGCATATTGGTGAGCTATATGATAATTGCGCATCATGAGATTTGTATGTTTGATGTGGGAGTATTGGGCTTTATCGATCAACTCTCAATTTGATTCATTTTTTGTTGATCAAACCAACCCACTCCTTATTTGGGTAGGCAAAGACCAATTTTGACTACAGCTTAATAATTGTATTTAAGGTTGAAGTTGTCGATTGTGTGGAGAGGTTATTAATTTCATGGGTGTTAATCAATTACCTCATTACCAATTCAAAGCTTGTTGGCGATTATAAGGCTACTAATTGATTGCCTAACAATTGGAGGCTATTCTGGTCAACTTCTATCGCTATTTGATGACTTTCTATGATGAATATTTAGGTCCAAGACTAATACACAAATTTAGAGAATCTTATAAGGTTTCGGTGTATCTAGTAATTAGTTGTAAGTATTTAGATCTCTTAGTTCACAGCTTTTTATGAGTCTTTATCGTGGTGTTACTTTTAAGAGTCATAATTAGGTGAATTCCCCCAAGAGCCTATTCAGTTTTAGGGAATTCGAAGATTCTTTTCTTTTGTTTAGTTTTTTTATAAATAGAGGTGTAATCTCTATTATAGAAGACAACAATTTGAGTATATGAATATATGAGATTTCCCTCCATGTGAGAAAATATATTTGTAGAATGGATTACTCCTATCCTAGTTTCTTTATCATTGGATAATGGATTACCCCTTAATGCTTAGCCAAGAAGCTCTTTATCGTTGACTGGTGGTTCATTTTATAGGCCTTGGTGATGAACTTCTTTTATCTCGAAATCCTTTATCCTTTGTAGTTAGTTTGTCTTTTAAGTCCCAATGATGAACTTTGTCAATCTCGAAATCTATCCTTTGTTGGTGTTTAATCCTTTTTGCCTTGGTGGGGATCATATTTATATCTTGCATTTACATTAACCCATTGACATCCATCCCCGTACACTTTAATATATACATGCTTCCATTAACATCACTCAAAACAACACTTGCTCACCACCACAACTGCATTAGATTGGTATGGGAGCTCAAGGTTGAACTCATTTTGAGTGATTTCTTATGTTACCTCATCTCATATTTTCGTTTAAAAGAAGGATGATTTGGTTCCAAGAGACTTGACTTTATAACAAGCACACAATGAAAGGCATGACTGTGCTATAATAGAGCTTCAACAACAAATGGAGGGAGTCATCAACCTCTTGAAAAAATAGGTGAGGCGAGAGCCACCATCGATGTGCCTTGTTAATCAACCATGCCATGATGATCCAGATCCTCGCCAAAACTCCGATGATGAATTTAGCAACATTGGAGGCAACTATAGTAATTTGGATTACCAAGTTTGAAGGAGAATAAAAAGGTGTGAGGAGAATGATGGTGAAGTAAAAGTAGAGGTGCCAGAATTTGAGGGAAACCTCAAATCAGACGACTTTATTGATTAGCTACATTATTCCCGGTGAGTATTTGACTTTCACTCATACACACACGAAAAGTATTCAAGTTAAAGAAATATGCATCAATTTAGTGGGAAAAATTGAAAACCAGAGAGTTTGTGATGGAAACAGCTCAATCAAATCTTGGAAAAAGCTCAAGAAACTTTTAAAGAAGAGATTCATGTACGACAACTACAAGCAAGACCTATCTATAAAAAATTATTTCCCTCCAACAGCATGGAACGAGAGTTGAATAATACATTAAGGAGTTTGAACAACTTCTTAAGAGGTGAGATATTTGAAAAATGATGGAGCAGACCATTGCTCATTTTCTTGATGGATTGAATAGAGAAATTATCGATTTGGTTGAACATATTAGTCTTTCGAAGATGTTTGCAAACTTTCCATGAAAGTTGAGAAACAACTGAAGTGTGGCAAGTGTTTGTTGACCAAATCCTTGATAAAGGGGACATCCTTCTTTAAGGGTGCTTCTTTTAGCAAGGTTGAGAGTACGTCAAAGAAAGATAAAGGCAAAGAGAAAGCCACGAAGCCCGTTAGGGAACTCCCCAAAAAGATCGATGGTGAAAGTGTTTGAAAATATTTTTAGTACCAAGGTTATGTGCACTTTCAAGCCAATTATCCTAATTGAAGAGTTACATATCTTCAAGAAATTGAGAAGATCAACACGGCATTTCAAGAAGCTATGTAAGACGTCAACTAGATTGAGTTTGAATCTAAGGAGGAAGATGAAAATGTCAAGTACCCAAATGAAGGAGAACTACTTGTTATCAAGAGATCATTGCACTTTACAAAAACTTCAATGACGGATGAGCAAAGAAAGAATATTTTCCAAACCTGTTGCATTGTTAAAGGGAAGGTGTATCAATAGTGGAAGTTGCACTAACGTGGAGTCAATGACTCCAATTGACAAGTTGAATATCCTAGTTCCAAACACTCCTAATTGCATAAGTTGCAGTGACTGAACATAGGGATCGATTTTCAAGTAATATCAAGCCTTGATTGATCTCTAGTGGCCACCCTTCCCACATGGGAAGGGGGAGGGGAAGGGTTCGCATCCCTACATTCTTAAAGAGGGTTAGGATGTTGACAATTTAATTTCAAATATGGGTTTCAACTCCAATACCTTGCAAGGATGCAAAGTAAGTTTGAGAGTGAGAGTGAGAATGAGAGTTAGAGTAGGACTAACCAAAAAAATAAGCCTTGATTGCGTTTTCAATTGGGAAAAACTACCAATATTAGGTTCTATGTGATATCATTCTCATGGATGCATGCATTTGTTATTGGGAAGGCACTTACAATTTGATAGGAAGTTGTCCATTATAGACAGAAAAACACTTACTTGTTTCACAAAGAGCAAAAACTTATCACTCTTGCACCTATAAGCCAATCCATGATCAATAAAATTCAGCCCAAGGAGGGAAACACTAGTAAGGAAAATATGTATTTTAATGGAAGACATCCTTCAAGACCAAAGAAGATTTTTATGAGTAGCTAGTTATGCCTTCTTGATTTTCACCAGGTGTTCAAGAGCGAGTGCCATGCAAGTGGAGTTGGCATCGGCGTTGTTCTCACCCAAATTTAGAAGCCTCTAGTACTTTTTGTGACATCCTCAATTCAACCCCTATTTAAGAAGCATGATTAAGGCTCGAGATTTTGGAATTAATGACAATTATGAGAACACTATTCTAGGATGACGTTCAAGTTGACAATGGTGGGTCACTAATTATCGGAAAAATGGAAACGGGCTGTGAAAGAGGAACGACGAGGACCGGAACCCATAGGCAGGCCTAATGGGCCTCATGCCCAAGGAGGACGCCCATGGGGCCCAAGGAGGACAATTCAAGCCCATTAGACCAATTGAGCCCATATTTGATTTTTGGCAAGTTTGTACATTAAATTGGCCCATGTACATGAATAGTATTTTATATTATATTTTGCCTCAACCCTTAAAATGCCCCTTCTAGAAGCTTAGTTAGTGGAATGAGATAAAAATGGAGTCTAGTTGAGGGCAACTAGGCGCCATTTGTACTAGACTCCATTTGTGGGGAAGGAAGAAGTCATTTAGTTGGCTAGTTTAGTCCAATTCAAAGGAGAAACATGTACTTGAAGTTGCCATAAATGAAGAGTTGACGGAGGATTTGATGAGGAAGAAGACAAGCGAGAATGCTTGGCTAGGAGGAATTTGAGGGAAGTTAGTCTTGGACATTCAATGCTTGCAACAATGGAAAAGACTTCAAGAGAGGAAAATCTCACCTTTAGTCTCTCATTTCCTCTTTCTCACTCAACTATCTCAAGTTCTCTCTCCCTCACCCTCTCCATTCGGCCACCACCTTCACTGCCCCTCTCTCCCTCTTATTTTCTCTCTTGCCACCATCCATTCTGTCACCCAGCTGCCACCATCGCCGTCCTACTATCTCACTGCTATGCCAAGCCGTTGTGTCCCTCCATCACCGAGCCACCACTAAACCACCAAGTCATCGCCATCACCATTGCCTCCACTCCACCAAAGCGCCTCTCCCTCTACAAATCGTCATGTGAGTCGCCATCCACTTTGCCGTTCATTTTGCCGCTCACCACTCTAGTCATCTCATTGTGCTGCCACCGCCACCATTAATTTTTCCCTAGAAAGGTAAGTATTCTTCCTAATCTTTGATTAGGATGATAATTACACTTATGATTAGAATTAGATTATGGTTAGTGATAGTTATGTTAAGTTAATGAGTGGTTTATGTGATAAGTTATCATGATGGGTTATCAGAAAAGTTGATAAGTTATCACAATAAGTTATCGAAAAAAGTGATAAGTTATTACAATAAGCTATAGGAAAAATATGATAAGTTATTGCAGTAAGCTATTAGAAACAAGTGATAAGTTATCGTTATATGCAATAAGTACTTGTGATGTGTGTTTTTCATTAGAGATAAATGGTAAGCTTATGCTTGAACTATGTGCTTTAAAGCATGTATTGCCTTGACAACTGGTTATGCAATAAAACCCCTGAATTCTTACCTTAAAATAATGTAAATATAAGCGTTTTAATGGAAATTCTTGACGTGTTGGGATTGGATGCTATGTTTTATGCGTTTGCATGGTTAAGGGAGGGTTGATATTGAAGTATGTATGATTTGGTGAGTAAATGAATTCTTGTTGATCATGTGTGAATATTTCATCGCATTTTTGCATGCAAAAGTTGCAACAATTTATTGTATGAGCATTAAACACTCTTACATTGGCTAATGAGGAAGACAAAAATTGACTTGAATGGTTGATGTGCTCATGTGGTCACCTACATGGTTCAGTTCCCATATGACTATGGGGGATGATACTCAGTATTTATCGAATGCCTGGCGAGAGCTTAGATGCCGAGTCATGGTTGAGGCCAAGCCAATACTCTTAATGGATTACCATCTTTAGGGAAGGCTAAGATGATGCCTTGCTTGATGGGGCGAGACGATGCTCGATAATGTCGGAAGACTGCTGATGATAGTGTTGATTGTGACCCTGAGCAGTCGTAATAATCTGGACACATATGGATGCATTGTGCATGGAGTTGATAATTATTATGTACCATGGATTATTAATTGCATTTACCACATGATTGTTGCAGCATGGCCTCATGTGGAATTTAATAATGTGAATTTTTACGTACCAAGGTGAGGTGAAAATGCTTGCATGGTCTAGTGGTTGTGCTCATGATTTTAAAGAGAGTTGCGGTACTGATGTAGATTTATAGTTATGGAGAGGCAAATGCCTAGATATCGATTTGCCATCGACATTGGGGTTGCACATTTGAGATTGTATCCGAGGTGAAAAATCCTCCTAAACAAGGCTTAGAATGTTTTATGTATTGGGATTTTCTTACTTGTTGTTTCAATATTTTACAGGCCCTTAGTTATGGCGTCCCACTTCTTTCATTTTTGGTTTTCTGTGGCCTTTAAGTTGTTTGTGACAAAGTTCGTAGTTGAAGGGTGCAAGGCCGTCTTCCATAAGTACATTGCTACGGTATGGGTTGACAAGGGGCTAGACCAGCTAGCTCCCCACTACTATGTAATATGGTTTTATACGAGTCAATGGGGATCTCTTGTGTCCTTTTTGAGGGCTTGAGGGGTAGCACCTTGGCCTAGTATGGGGAAAATCATTGTTTGTGGTGGCCCTCATATATTAAATTTTCAATGTGTGTTGTTAATGTAAATGATATGTATTGTAGTTATGTTTTTCCTAGTTATCTCTATTTTTGGTGTTGAAATGGAGATGTTATGCTTTCGCTTGTGTTTAATCATAAGATAAATGAAAATGTTGGCAACGCATCTTGGGACGTTACAACTAAAAGACCATTGCAAAGGAGTGTCGCGGGCTCAACGGGGTTAGGCATGACAATATTTCAATGAAAAGCTCATAAAATGGAGGAAGAATTATTCCATTTGTGACTGTTAGAATATTTAAAATAATAAATAACGCACTCATCTAATAACTTAAGTTTTTAGAATAATCAGCAGTTGTTCTATCAAATTTCACATGGTATCAAAGCTAGAAGTCCTAAGTTTGAATTTTTCTAGGCCCAAGTATTAGGCCAAAAAAGAAGAAGACCAAACTAAGTATGAGAATGAGTGTATATTTAAAATAATAAAATACGTCTTCATCTAATAGCTTAAGCTTTTAGAACAATTGATAGTGATCCCATCAAATTCTCACAATGAAAATGAGTTTAATGTCATTGTAAGAACTCTCGTTACTATGGTCATTATTTGAAGCCTAATAGTTTGTTTTCCATTTTGACCATGAGGCTTGAAGTATAGGCTATAAAAGATATTTTATGAAAGATAACAACATTCAACACAAGCTTAACTCGAGACACACCAAATGGGTAGTGTTTCTTTAATCTTTTTCCTTTATCTCAAAGTATAAACCTCGCAAAACTAATGTTTTAGCATATGCCTTATTGAGAATATATTCGATGCTTGCTATTTTAAATTCCATAATTTTTGGTTTCCAATCGATGAAAGAACTCTATGTTGGTGGTCCCAATTTCTCAACCATCATTGGCATACAAACATAAAGTTCAAGGCGCTTATTCATGATGGGTTTTTCTTTAAGGGAAATCGATTATGTGTGCCAATGAGTTCCTTCAAAGAGCTATGATTAGAGAAGCACATGGCAGAAGAATAGCAAACCACTTCAGAATTAACATAATTCTTAAAATCCTTCAAGAGTATTTTTATTGGCTGAAGATGTATGAAGATGTACATAACCTTGTTTCTCGATGTGCAACATGTCAAATGGCAAAGAGTCATCCCGTAAACCCTATACTCACCTTCCGATATCAATATAGCCTTGGGAAGATGTAAGTATGGATTTTATTGTGGGACTCCCAATAATGCAAATGGGTAAAGATGCCATGAGGGTGGTTGTTGATCAATTCCAAAAAATGACACATTTTATTCCTTGTCACAAGACGCCGATGCTTCTTACATTATTAATTTATATTTCAAGGAGATTATTCATTTGCATAGGGTTCCTAAAGCCATCGTGTTCCAACTTTATGAGTTATTTTTGGAGGACCCTATGGAGGAAGCTTAGCACTAAACCCTTATTTAGCACAACTTGTCATCTTCATATCGATAGTCAAACTGAATTAACCAATCACACCATCACTACTCCTCTTCAAAGTATGGTGAGTAAGACTTGAAGGATTGAGATTTAAAGTTTGCACATGCTAAATTTGCTTAAAATTGATCACCAAGTTACACTATTGGTCGATCTCCTTTTGAAGTTGTGTACAAAATAAACCCTCTTACACCTATCGAAATGATACCCATTCTATCCAACTCACAAGTCAACTATGATGCTGAAGAGAGAGTCAAAATTATGAAGAATCTTCATAACTAGATTTGATCCAAGATGGAGAAGACAAATGAGTCTTGCAAATAGAAAGCAAATAAGCATTGGAAGAAGACTCAATTTCAACACGATGATCTTGTGTGATTACACTTGAGAAAAGAGAGATTTCCAAATGATAAGCTTATGCCTAGAGCTAATGACCCCTTTAAAGTTCTCAAGCAAATTGGTGATAATGTGTACAAAGTTGATCTCCCTAAAGAATATGGAGTCAAGACAATTTTAAATGTAGGAAATCTTTCTCCATATATTGAAGATGAAGAACTACTAGATTTGAGGGCAAATCTCAAGCAACCTAGGGAATTTGATGCGGGAGTATTGGGCTATATTGACCAACTCTCAAATTAAATTCATTTTTCGTCGATTGAACCAAACCACTCCTTATTTATGTAGCCAAAGACCAATCTTGGCTACAACTTAATAAGTTGTATTCAAGGTTGAAGTTGTCGATTATGTGGTGAGATTATCAATTTCATGGGCATCAACCAATTACCTTATTACCAACTTACAAGCTTGTTGTCAATTCCAAGGCTACTATTCGATTACCTTACAACTGAAGGCTATTCTAGTTGATTTCTAGGGAAAATTTCAAATAAGGGCTCAAAGTGATGCTATTTTCTCAAAAGATGGACTGAAGTAGATGTTGTGTCAAATAAGGACTTGGAGTGGCCAAATTTGTCTCAAATAGGGACCTCATCTTGCTAGTCAGTGATATGTGATTTTTTTAGTGATCAAAACATGGGTATTTTTGTCAAAAAAATACAAATAGAAAAATATAAGCCCAAAAATTTAGAAAAACAACAAATTACTCTTTTCCTTCTTTTCTTCCCATCTTCTTTGTTACCTTCGGAGATCACCCATGACCTCCAACACCATACGCAAAACCTTGTTCACCATTGCCATCGAATCTTTTAAGATACTTCTTGATCAGGGTTGGATTCACTACCAAATCTCTCCAAGTAGTGTTTGGGGAAAAAGGTTGTTGAAGTGTGATTGGCTCTCCTTCAACCTCCTCAACACCTTCACACAAAAGACCCTCACTAGCCTTTCTCAATCTTCAAGGATGCGGCAAATGGCCGAAGTAGAGACCTTCGCATTCTAGGTAGAGATCAACTAGCTCCTAAGCTTGATTAGCAACACTTTCTACAACAACGAGTTCTTTGGCGAACTTATCTACAACTGATCAGATGTACGTTTCTTTGCTTCCTTCTGTTTATTTACTAGTGCTTGTTCGTGATTGTACTTGTGCCCTGAATTGCTTTGAGTTCACTTAGTGAATTTGACATCTGGTGTGGAACGAGTTTCAAGGTTCAAGGATTAATATAAAGTCATGTTGAAAGTTGATAACTTGTAGATTAGTTAATTTTACTATCGTTTTGAATTACTTGCATTGACTTAGGAAGAATTAGTTAGTTATAATGGAAGTCCATAATATTCAGTCATAGACCAAGACACAGTCGTCCCTTGCATCTTCAAGCTCTTGCACGAATGTCTGACTTGGTGTATAGCTGTCAACTAGTGCTTTGGGTCTTTGTTTTAAGCAAATCTTGTGAATAACCTAGGACCGCAAGGTCTAGGACCAAGGAATTCATGAAATCATTGCAAGCTGGTGCTAATGTTAGCATGATTGGACAATTTGGTTTGGGCTTTACTCAGCTTACCTCATGGTTGAGAAAGTTGTTGTGACCATGAAACACAATGACGACCAGCATTGCATCTAGGAATCGTAGGCTAGAGGTTCGTTCCCTGTCATAAGGGACATCGGTGGAGAGCAACTTGGCAAAGGAACCAAAGTCACTGTTCCCCAAGAAGGATAAGGTAGGATTGTTTCCAATCTCCAATTGGATTATGCAGCATTTGTGTACTTTCAAAAAAAGTCTAGTCTACTCGTTGAATTTACAAACGTATTGGACTCAACTGGTCACAAATCATAGTTGTTGATGTTTGGCTTTTTGTTGATGGTTGGAGTACTTGTAGGAGAGGAAAATCAAGGATCTTGTGAAGAAGCATTTCGAATTCATCAATTACCCCATTTATGAATATGTTATGGGGCAATTGAAGGAATATGATGGGAAGAAGCTAGTCTCAGCCAAGAAGGAGGGATTGAAACTTGACGATGAGACCGAAGAAGAGAAGAAAAATAAGTCCTTTGAGAACTTATGCAAGACCATTAAGGACATTTTCGGGGACAAGGTGGAAAAGGTTGTTGTCTCCGACAGAATTGCGGTCTCACCTTGTTGCCCGGTGACTGGAGAGTATGGTTAGAGGCAAACATAAAAAGAATCGTGAGGGCTCAGGTCCTCAGGGACAAATGCATGGACTCCTACATGTCTAGCAAGAAGACTATGGAGATTAACCTTGATAATGGAATCATGGAGGAGTTCAGGAAGAGAGCTGAGGCTAATAAGAATGACAAGTTGATGAAGGGAATATTCACTAAAAGTGTCATAAATCAAGATGTATCTTTCGGATTGGAGAAGTGACAAGCTACTCTCCATAACTAAATTATAGAATGCTGACAATCCCCACAATGGACACTTTTGGTTTGCTGGTCACAGGTGTGCAAGCGATTGGCAATTAGCCACAAGCAAGGACTAACTAATCTCTCTACTAAAATTACATGACATTGTTGGGTTGATCATTGTGAGGGTGTGCTCCACCACCATATGAGCATCTATCTCATAAGTTGAAAGCAATATCTTTTGAAACAATTCAATTAACATAGGTAAAAACAAAATCGTATGCCAATAGAAGGCACACATTTCACAAAACTCAATAGTATCATTAATTGTCCCAACCAAAAAAAAGAAGTACGAAAGTAGTTTAACTACAAATCATATTCAAAATCACCATTGAAGGTCTTCAACAATAAAAGAGAATTTTAGGTAAATCAGAAATGGATATAGTATGGATCTTCATCGATAAATACCCTAGACCAGAAACAAACAAAACTCAAATGTATCTATGGGAGTTGTATGTACCGTGTGCACATGTGGCATATAATCAAAATTTGGGCTTGTAATTAAAAGGGCCACGTAAATGGTATAGTTATGCATACAACCAGATCGAGATGTTTAAAGCCAAGAGACAATTTTGCAAGTAATTAGTCCTCCAGGATAAGAAGCTGAGAGATAGACAAGTTAGGGTGAGGAAATTGCTAATACACCAATATATTGTTTTTGTTATTCTCAATTCGGTTATTTCCTAGTTAACTCAGAATTGCTTATACCTTATATTATATTCGCCTCAAATTTATTCCACACGCCATAAACCTTGATCCGCTTCACACATTCACTCTTTAACCTTGACAATTTAGCTGTTTCTCACTAAATCTTAAAGATATTATAGTTCATATAAAACTTTTATCTAATTATCAATTAGAACTCTAGTTCCAAGAAATACAAGCATCACATATTGCTAACAAAGCCATAACTCCTGGTTGAGGAACCAATAAAAGAGGTCCCAAAATCTGGAAGAGCAGAAGAGCACATACTGTTTCAACGTCTATAAGACTCCTATAATAAGACCCATACTTTTCGTTTCTGCACATGATCACAAGTACTGCATTTAGAGACACTACCAATAAAACTGCATACTTGAGCGAAATCAGATAACACTACATACAAAGATAAATATGGTACTTGTTATTATAAACTGCAAATGAATGAAACTACCAACATAAGAGTATTTGGTTACAAATTAAGGATGCAAAGACAACTAGTTCAGCAAGATAATGCATAATTATGAAGAAAGAGAGAGTGGGTGAGTAAGTACGCAGCAATTGTAAAGAAAGAAAGAAGATGAAAACATGCAAACACTGGGAAAGGCTGGTGAGGGTCGCGTGTACAAAGGTGTGGAGGAGGTCGAAGGAGAGCCAGTTACACATCAACAACCATTTCAAGGAAGCTACCTGGAGAGATCTGGCGATGAATCTAATGTTGGTCAAGAAGTATTTGAAGATACCCGGCGGTGATGGTGAATGAGGTCGTGTGTATGGCGTCGGAGGTCATGGTTGATTTTTGAAGGTAACGAAGAAGATGGCAAGACAAGTAGAGAAAAAGTAACTTGTTGTTTTTTCCCGAATTTTAGGGCTTATATTTTTCTAGTCATATATTTTTTTGACAAAAATACCCATGTTTCTATCACTTGAAAAATCACATTTTGCCGGCTGATTAGGTGGGGTCCTTATTTAAGACAGTTTTTGCCACTCCAAGTTTCACGTACAAACCCTTGGAGTGCCAAAACTTGGCACAGGGAGACACTTAAGTGTCAAATGTTTGGAAATGTACACTTAAGTACCAAAATCGGAGCAAAAATGATCAGTTAAGTGCCAACGGCGAAAAAATCCAGCCAAACTATCACGTGTCCATTTTCCGGCGATTTTATTTGCTGACAGAGCATTCTTTTCAAAATAAAATATCCATGTGGAAATTAGAAGAAAAAAAAAATTGTCCAAGTCAGACTAGAAAAAAAATTTAAAAATTGATTTTATTTATAAAGAGAGAGAGAGAGAGAGAGAGAGAGAGAGAGAGAGAGAGAGAAGGGGAGGGGAGGGTTCGATAGCCCTCGTTAGATCCTCCCCTTCCTCCTCCTTTTTTTTTTTAAATTAATCAATTTTATAATAATATATTTTATAATATTATTTAATTAATACATTTTTAAAATGTCACATCAGCACAAAACGACATTGTTTTAGTTGAGTTTTTACTGACTCAGTTTTCGGTAAGCCACATAAGCAAGTTATATTATTAATATAAGCCATGTCGGATTTCCGGCAACCTTCGTTGGAGTTGGCACTTAAGTGATCCAATTTTTTAAAAAAGTGGCACTTAAGTGTACATTTTGTAACTTTTGTCACTTAAGTGTCCCATTGTGCCAAGTTTTGACACTTCGGCTGTACTTATGCCCTCCAAGTTCTTATTTGACACAAGGTCCCCTGTGGGTCCTCTTTCGAGAAAATAGCCAAATTTTGAGCTCTTATTTGAAATTTTCCCAGATTTCTATCGTTGTTTAATGACCTTCTACAAATACTATTCAACTTCCATGATTGATGCACGAATTTAGAGCCTATTAGGTTTCAATGCATGCAATAATTAGTCACATGCATTTAGGTCTTGTAATTAGGTGAATTCCCCCAAGAGTCTATTCAATTTTGGGGAATTTGAAGTGTCTTCTCTTCTATTTAGATTCTTTTGTTTAGTTTCTTTATAATTAGAGGCGTAATCTCCATTGCAAAAGATGATAATTTGAGTATATAATCATATGAGATTTTCCTTTGTGTTAGCATTTCTTTGGGGAATGGATTATTCCTATCATAGTTTCTTCATCCTAAAGGAGTGGACTACTCCTCGATGGTTGTTGGCACTTGATTTTTAGCCAACACATTGCTAAAGGTAAAACTTGAGATTAGGGTTTTTGATTGCGATGGGACCCATTTCTCAATCAAAAAGAGTCTTTTCACATTTTCTTGCATTGGCCCTCATTTTCACCTCATTTCCTCTTCATTTTCATCATAATCTCAAAAAGTCAAAAAGTTGACCTTTGAGTCCTAAAGTCTAGTTAATCCAGTATAATCCTCTATAATAGGAAATTCTAAAGGCTAGAACATACAAATATTTTGAAGAGCTAGAGGAGGGAATAATGAGCACAATTAGATCGTGGAAGTTCCTAAAGATGGCGGGTCAGACTTCATAGAATTGTGCTAACTCTTTTTTTTGGGATGGATGTTTCCTTACCCATTTGATATTGGGTTTGTAAAATGAAGAAATTGATTTAGAAGGAGGTGGCTTTGCTTTTGAATGAGTTGCTTATGTTTTGGTGATGGTAGTGTAGAAGGCCATGGAGGAATATAGTATTTGGGTGTTGATTGAGATACCAAATATTGGTACTTACCACCTTCTTCTCCAAAGGAGCCGATGGTAGAGTTGACATCTTCCCATTGTTGGAAAAATTATTGCTTAGATGAGCACGGTTTTTTCTTCTTTTTTCCTCCTTTGAAGGATCGTCATCATTTTCTTTTGGAGGGGCTAGATAGAATTCACTATTGTAGTATAGATTCCCAAAGCAATTACCTATATGAGGATCTTTAAAGTAGACAAAATATGCCCCTCAAAGTTGAAAGAATCTATTTTGAGCCTATTTCCTTCACTATTGTCTTTTGGAATGTATGAGTAGGGTATGCAACTGGACAAGGTTTACCCGAGAATTGGAGAAGACCACTCAAAAAATAGAGTCGAGAATAGGTTTTCGGTGAAACCGGTTCGAAAAATTGGTTCCAATTTTTAGTAACTAATTGGAATTGGTGGACCGGTTTCAGGTGGAAACCTACATGGAACTGGTTTTCTTAAAAAAAATTGAAGACCTACCCTAGCTAAAAAAGGAAAACCTCTCTCTCAAGTCTCAATCGCAAAACCCCATCTCTTTTAATCTGACATGCTTCGATGATCTTAGCCGCTATCTAACTGACGGTCACCACTCCCTTTTGCTCCCGCAATGATGACCCAACACATAGCCAAGCTCCCCTGTTCCAACGGGAAGAGGAGGCGAAGGGAGTGGCTAGATCTGGAGTGGAGGTAGGGGGAAGAAGCAGGGATGAGGCTGGGCGGCAGAGAAGGGGGAGAGGAGGTGGTGGCAAGAGGTGGTGGTTAGGCAACGGCCAAACCAATATTGTTTAAACTGAGACCAGATCTGGATTGAAAATGAGGTCAAGCCTAGACCAAATCCGGAAGCTGGGCTATGGAGGTGGAGGTGGGACGAGGAGGCTGAATGGCTAGACTAAATCTAGATTGGGCGGAGGAGGCGGGCTGGAGGAGATGAGAGGAGGGCGGAGGAGGATGGACAATGAAAGAGGCTGGCTAGTGGAAGTAGGAGGAAGAGGTAGATTGAGCGAAGGCGGGCCAACTACATGATATTGGCTCTCGGTGTACCTCCAAGTGAGCATCTTCTTAGCCCCAACAAATACTGTTGTTCACTATCGTTGATTGTTGCTTGCTGTTCGTTGCCTCTACTTGCTATTCAACTACCATGACCAAGCTCAAACCAAATGCTGTTCACCGCTAGGCCTTCTACCTCTAATCGCTGCGGGACCACTACCCAAAACAGGTTCCGATGGAAAATAGGGTAGACCCTATTCCTAGATTGGAAAAATAGGGTCACGTCCAAAACAAGATTCATGCAAATAGGGTAGGGTATATGGTTCAAAAAAGGGGAACTTGTTATAATAGGGTCAAATACAGGTTTTAAGTTTGGACCTTACCCTCCCTAGACCCAATCACCCCTATGTGTGAATGCTAAAGGAAGAAGGATTTTTGTTCCTTTTTTATTTGAATGATCAAATTTAATTATCACGCTATCATCCTTCTTCTTAGTGAATTTGGACTCTAAATACTGGATAGGCCTAACATTCTAGTGGAGCTTCTCATAGTTAATCACTCAAGTACCTAAAAGAAGCTAAAATAACTCCAAGAGAGGAATTTGCCTTGGCACATGGATGTATAGAGTTGTTATCCACTACAACAAAAAGACCATCCTCTTCTCTTGGATGAGTTAGATCAAGAGCATGATCCTAGGTGAAAAGTTACTACAACAAAGTCTAAAGTCTGGGGAGATCTAGTAATTGCAACTAGGCTGTCAAAACAATGAGCAAACAGGGGTATGAAAGAGCCATTTTGAAGTTGGGGAACAATTTTACAAATATAGTTCTAGCATTGAGAGTGGTCTCGATAGTCCCAATACAAACATGTTGGTAGTTGAGGAATCGAGTATCGATTAGTGTCATGGAGGCTATTACTAAGAGACCATTTTTGTGCGACTGTCCCAATACATTCTCTCTTTACTGAGGAACTGAGTATATCCTTGTCGTAGCCATTTAAGGGGAAATTCAAAAGGGAGATGAATATTGGCATGGGATGTTGGTTAAAGCCGATTGACTAGATGTACTCCTTGAAGTGCTCTGGAGTAAGGTGGATACATTTTTTTTAAATGGATGAGTCAAAAATAAGTGGGCTTAGGAAAGACAAAATGTGGATTTACAAAAGGGAGGTGAATATTGGAAATCTCTCACCTTCGTTGAGGTAACAAACTTCATAAAGATAATCAATCTTGGAGGAATTAGATTTATGGAAAGGAACAGGAAAGTCTAGGTAGCAGCAACATCGATAAATCCAATAATAGTGTTTTATGTAGGTTCAAGTATGGCGGAATGGATCTTCCAATTAATACTAATGCATTATAAGACATAGAATTATAATCTTAGTTCAATTTAGATAAAGCTAGCTATGATACCAAGAGGAGTTTATAGTATGAAGTACAAACTATTGGTTATCGAAGATAGTTATGCTATTTCATAACATATGGGCCTTCCTTGGCCTTTCAAAGAAACTACCTTTTAGTATCTAGAAACCATTAATCTACATCATAAGGTTCCCTAGCCTTAGAAGTTTTCTGGTCAAAGAGAGCCATAAGGGGGTAAGTGAAGAGCATACTCATGAAATCAACTTATCCTATTGAAGTAATAGTATAACTTTAAGTTACTAATGACATTAGACTTCAAGAAAGAGAAGGCAGTGTTTAGAAAGCCATAGAGAGTATATATGATCTCGGGATTTTTTTCAAACTCTGATCTTATTCAACTTCTTGAAGAAGTTACCCTTATATAGATGGGGCCAATAGTACTACAAACTTTTGCTAAATAGACAAGCACCTAAAAGATAGTTTTCAGGATAATAATACATGGTACTAGAGTAAAAAAAGGACCACACAAGCATTTGCAAATTACTTTTAATAACTGAAAGACAATAATAAAAGTGCTTTGGCAAAAAGTAATGGCCCATATATAGTGCAATAATGCAGCTTACAGCGTTTAAGACAAGTCCTCGTTGAAAGGTTCACGATGAGAACGGAGGTTGGGGTTGCGATCTCCATCATTTGACCTGGAACCATCAGAGGGTTTTGGAATAGTGTAGCCCAATTGTAGAGACAATCCTAGGTATGCCATCTATCCTATTACATTTCCTGCTTTGCCCAATCTAGTCCTCTTTCATTCCTATTACAATCTGTCCTGCAGATTGCAGGAGTTAAGTCTATTGCTACTAGTACCTGATTCTCTGTAAGGATTGATTCTTGATTGTGACTAGTTCTTCAAATTCAGAAGTCTGAAATTATGATCATAATCCCAAGGGTTTTGAGAAAGTGGTTCTCCCTTGAGATCCTGAGAGGATTGAATGGAAAACTTTGTTGGGATGGTCAACTTTGTTGCAAAAGCTAAGCTCTTTTAGGTTCACAAAATATGAATCTTTTAACACCATAAAGTAAAAATTATAACCCCACAACGCAAAAATCTATAGACAATTTTGAAGTGAAGAAAAAAAGAAATACATATATGATATAAATTTATAATCTCTCAAATACTCTATTAAAATGTGATTAAAAACGAACAAAATTTGTCATATTCCCAAGTTTCTCTCAGATTTGGAATGGATTCTACAGGTTTTGGATGCTGAGGTTCTAACTCTACCGAGCAACTGGACAAGTCTGCCCACCATCTCTCGCAATGGGCGCTGGTCCCGCAAAACACACACAAGAAAGTCCTCAGGATGGATTTCTTCGGGAGTCCTCCCATGCTCAAGTTAGATTATGATAATGGAAACTAGTAAAATTTGGGCTTTATCACCAAAGTTGCAGGACATTTATTAAGAATGAATTGAGTTCTACTCGCATAGTTGTCTTTGTGTTGCTGCTCAACTTAATAATCTCCGGTATTTTAGGCGCGCCGAGCCTAGTCAGACAGGACCATTGTGCTTATGTGGTCGAACATTTCCAGGGGTCACGTTCAGTGTTGACACCTAAATTTTGACTAAGTGTTTAAATTTAAATTGCATAGAAAATTAGGGTTCAATTTGACCCTAACAAAAATGATTATCACATAACCTGGATACTAATGTCGTTTGCATATATTAGTTTTATTTTTACCTTTATAATTTTATTATCATTATTATTATTTTAAAAAAAAAAGAAAAAAAAAAGAAAAAAAAAGAGAGAAGCCCATGGAAGGGCTGGGCTTTCACGCCCAGCCCCTTTCTTCTTTCTTTTCTCTTATCCACGCGGGCCCAGGCCCGTCTTCCCCATTCTTTTCTTCCACTTGGGTCTAGACCCACTTGGGCCCATTTCCCTTTTGTTTTTCCTTGGCCCGGCCCCATCCTCCTTCTTCTGCTTGCCTTCTTCTTCTTCCCTGCAGGCGAGCAATAGCAGAGCGGAGCAGACGAGGAGGCTGGCGACGGATGGGGACTCCTCGCACGCGCCATTAATGTCGTCCACTGGTGCAGCGCGAAGATCGGCGGATGACCCGGATGGATAGGATGCGTCTTCAATGCAGAGTAGGGGGCGGCAGAAGGGACGTCGGTTCGGCCGAGGAGGAGTCCGGTCGACGCGTCGAAGACCGGCGGTCGGAGCACCTCCGTCGACCGGTCTCCTCGCCTATAAATAGAGGCCAGCAGGTGGTGAAGAAAACACAGAAACAAAAGCAGAAAAACACAGAGCGAGAAAGAGAGAGGGAGGTGAGATCTGAGAGAGAAACAGATCTGAGAGAGAGAGATCTGAGACGGAGGAGGAGGAGCAAGCTCAAAAGGCTTCCCCGGAGAGACATCCGGAGAGGCCGAGAGCGAGCGAATCCGGAGGAAAAGCAGGAGCTCGGAAGGTTTCCCTTGGAGAGACATCCAGGAGGCCGGAATTCCGAGCGACCGCCGATCCAAGAGAGAGATCTGAGAAAGAGTGAGGGGGAGAGTTTCTGAAATTCCAGACCTGAGAGAGAGAGATCCGCGTGAGAGAAGAGGGAAGGTCAGAGAGAGACCGCTGTCCACCACCGTTGAACCACGGTCGACGACCCGCCGCCGTGTCTCCTTCCCCGCGTCGAAGCTCCGGTAAGTTTCGATCCCGTTTCTGCCCTGTTTTTGGGCGTGCTGGGCCGGAGTCGCGGCTATTCGGCTGATGCGGTCAGCCGCGGCCGTGAACTCCAGCCGTTGCTGCCCCCCTGCTGATTTGCTGTCTGCGGCGTGAGCCGTTGTTCTGAGAGCGTCGACCGGCGGCGTCGCGGCCGTCCGGGGACGAAGGACCAGACCGAGGCGACTCTCGGACGTGTCTCCGGCCAGTCAACTCATGGACGTGCCCTTCGCCGGGGCAGTCTTCGTCGTGACGAGAGCAGCCGCGAGGAGTCGGACGAGGGAGCGGGGGAGGCCGCATGCCGGGTCGGGTGAGGCTGCGAGTCGGGTCGGGTGGAAGCACCAACTGGGTAGGGTTCGGGTGTTCGGGCCGGTTGGATTTGGCCGTTGGGCCTAGACAAAGCCATTGGGCCCTTTTATTCATTTCTGGACTTGGACCGGGCTTCTTTTGTTTTTTTGTTTTTTTACCGGGCTTATGTTTGAGTTGGGCTGGGCCCGCGAATCAAGCCCAGCTGGTGGGGGAGATGTGGCCTGGACTAGTGTACCGGGTCGGCCCCGACCCGGGTCCATTTATTGTATAATATAATATTATTATTTTTAAAAATTAAAAATTAAAAAATGTTTTTCCGAAAATAAAAAAAATAAACAAAAAATACATGTTTTATTTTCTAAAAAATCAGGAGACCTAGAAAATTAGTTTATAATTTCCAAAAATATCAGAAAATCCAAAAAAAATGGTTTTATTTAAAAAAAATCGAAAATCGAAAAATATTTTATATTTTTCAGAAAAACAGCAAAAATCCAAAAATATTTCATATTTTGCAAAAAGCCAAGAAAAACCCAAAAATGTTTATATTTTCAAAAAAAAAAAAATCAGAAAAAAAGCCAAAAAAAGTTTGTTTCAACAATGCATGAAAAAAAACCTTGAAAAATTCAAAAAATACCAAACTTGAAGGTTTAAACAAAGATTAGGTACCAGAAGAGCATTAGTGATTAACTAGTGTAATCAAGTCCCCGATCCTTGTTTCTCTGGTTGCGCAGGAGTAAAATATTTCTCCCGATATTTTACTTGGATTTCTAATCAACCCACCTCAAACTAATTAGTGGCGACTCCTATTTGAATGCAATTGACTTGTAGGTTAAAAACTCGAACCTTAAGTCGTGAATTGGTGGGCTTGGGAGAGCCCTGGCTAAAGCCCTGATGAGAAGCGTTTAGCCGAGCCATTAGCCTCCGAAAACTAAAAAGGAGGTCGAGACATTCAGACAAGGGTGAACGTTGTAATTGTTTCTTGGCTTTTCATTTGGTCAGCCTTCTCGACGAGCTTCGGCCTTGATAGATCCATATATTTATCTTATTGGTCATATATTGATATGTGGTTTTGAGCCCGATTCATATCGGTTCGCACTAAAATGTAAAAATCGAGAAAACATATATGTGAAAATTATTCAGTTAAGAGTTCAATTAAATATGTAAATTACGACTAAGCAGTGTGTAAGTTGATGGAACTTGTGAATACCGGTTCAGTTCCTAATTTTAGGTGTGGATCCACCGGATAGGATCGATTTTGTTTTAATCTTTATTATTCCAAATTTCCGTAACCCTAATTCCCATTCTTTTCTCGTTCAAACATAGTCACACACACTCGTCACTCACGCCTCTCACTCTCATTTCTCTCAGTCTTTAGTCACATAGCTCTCGCACCTACCTTGTGACTCGACACCTCTCAAACTTTGCTCTCAATGGTCATTATAGCTTTGTTCATGGAGATGATGACTATTTTTAACTTTCTACGAGCTTCTTCTACTAACATTATTCGTGTAATAATTTAGACTATGCAACAACACTGGTAGGGAATAACAAAATAAAATAAAATAAAAATAAAACAAATACAGTTAGTTCTTAGGTGGGTCAAGACTAAGTGGGTCGATTCCTAATTCCACAAACTAAGAACTAGTTCTTTTGGTTTGAATAATTGTTTTAAAGAACAAACCAATCCACCCTAGAATCGATTATCCATAGAAGGATAAATGTCAATTGCTTGCACGTGCCCACACATTTGCTAATATTGTTTATGTGAACCAATTTAGAAAATTGACAGCTAAAAATATGTTCGGGATTATCTCCATCTTTTACTTTTAACTTTTTCTGAAATCTTTTGGTCACGCACTTTTATCTCCTTATATTTGTCCTATAATTTTTGTAAGGGCCACAGCCCGCTCTCTCCTGGGCGCGGACTTTTTTGTTTGTTCATGGAGACATGCTAGCTATGCTGAGATCGCCGTAGTAGGCTGGTCAATTTCTGGATGGGTAGGATCCTAAACTAAAACTTAAAACCTAACCTATTAAAATAGATTTCAAATTTTTAGACTCTGAAACTTATTCTACTTGTTTGGAATCGGTTTCAGACCCCATGCTATTTTTTCAGCCCGGTTCCACTGTCTATCTAAGAACCTATTTTATTTTTTTGTTCCTTTTTTATGTTTATTTTTACCATTAAAATCATATAATACTATGAGTAACAAAATGATTTAAAGTAAAAAATAAATAATAGAAAATCCCTATCCATTAAAAAGAACAATCCATAAGATGAATACGTAGTCACGTATACTCATAAACGATAACAAGTTCAAACTCGAAATATAAAAACATAAATTATAAAACTCTAGTCCCCATTCAACCATAAAAATTTAGGGGAAGATGAAAGACTAGTAATGAGTTATGAAGAAGGACAAAGGACGAAGGAGTGCTAAGGTTAAAATTTAGGGGTAAAAAAAAGATCTTGACTATTTAGCTTATGAAACCAGATCCAAAATCGGTTCCAAAACAAGGTAGTCCAATATGGTTTCTGGGTGGGTATTCATTTGGAACTTATTCCCAGGTAGGTTGTAACCGATTCCAAAAATTTGAAACCTGTTCTCAGACTAGTTCTAATAAGAACCAGTTCGCAAATTTGCTTTTTGGACGATCCGGTCCCGTTCTCGAGTAGAACCGATTTAATTGCCCACCTCTAATTGTATGGGACTCCGGTCGACTGGGTGGTACCATTGTTAGCGGAAACTCAAAAGATTATGGAATTGGAAAAGACCCAAGTGTTTTTTTTTTTTTTTTTGGATAATGCCACGAAAAACTCTAAACTTTACCCCGTGTGACACATTTACCCTAAAATTTTTTTTGTGAAACAAAAAATCCCAAACTTTGCCCTGTGTGACACATTTACCCTAAACTTTGCATCGTGTGACACATTTATCATTTGTACCACCAAAAACTCTAAACTATGTCACTTGTGAAAATTTTACCTTAAACTATATTACTTATGATAAATTTACCCCAAAGTTTTTTAGGCTGTAGGCATTTTCGTCATTTTCTATTTTTTTTATTGAATAGAGGAAGCCGGTGAGGCCATCCTTGTTAGATTCGGAGTCGGGCGAGACTCCGGCGGCCCTTGCCTGACGCCGGTGAGGGCTGGGCAAGGGTCGCCCATGCCTGGGCGGCCAGATCCAGCGAAGGGCTGCCCTTGCCCTCGCCTGGGTTGCCCTCGTCGAATCTAGCGAGGGCAGCCTTTGCCTGAGTCAGGCGAGGCTCAGGTAGCCCTCGTTGGCGTCGGGCAAGGGTCGCCCAGGCTAGATCGAGCGAGGGCAACCCTCGCCAGCATCCGACAAGGGCGGCCCTCGCCCAACACCAGCGAGGGTCACCTAGGCCTGCACGGCCCTCGCCCGACTTCAGCGCCGGCGAGGATGGCCTCGCCGGCTTCCTCCATTCAATAAAAAAAAAAGGAAAAAAAAATGACGAAATTGCCCTCTAGCCCAAAATTCTTTGGGGTAAATTTGTCATACGTATATATTGTTCATGGTAAAGTTATCACAAGTGGCATAATTTAGGGTTTTTGGTGATACAAAAAAAAGTTTTGGGTAAATGTGTCACACGGGGCAAAGTTTGGAATAAATGTGTCATATATGGCAAAGTTTAGGGTAAATATATCACACAGGGTAAAATTTAGGATTTTTCGTGGCATTATTATTATTATTATTATTATTATTATTATTATTATTATTATTATTATTATTATTATTTTGTGAAGTGTATGTTTTTCCTTAAAAGCTTTGAGCCACGCCAACAATGTCAGTTGGATTAATAGTCGGACGTGGCAACATGGTCTGTCATGTCCCCATTTGTCCTTAAATTCCATGGATGTTTCAACTCGCCAAATATATATATATATATATATAATATAGAGATTCATCGCTAAAAAAATTTGGAAAGACCAAATTCAACATTTTGGAATAGTTTATGAATATTCGGTGCCTTTGTCCCTAATATCAAAACAGGATGCATGACTAATTTTGTTTTTTTGGAATTGAGCGGTATTCGATATCTATCGATTTTGCGATGATATTAAAATGAGACGACAAATCCCCTTTATTTGCAAACGCACAAAAAAAAAATGCATATAGAGGACATTTGACATTGATAGGCTTGGTAGAAAATATAGCTACTCTCACCGAAACCTGTCTTAATAAATAGGACATTTCTCTAGTACCAAAATCTCTTAAAATCCGAGTGCAAGGTATCATTTTCTCCTTGTTAAAAATTAAAAAATGCAAAAAAGTAATAAAAATCCCAAATTTTACCTACTATAACACATTTACTTCTATTATTTTTTATGACACAAAAAACCTCAAATTTGTACTTATATGACACATTTACACCAAACTTGTATAGTAAGACATATTTACACCATACTTCTTTTTTTGACACCAAAAATCCCAAATTTATACTCATGTGATTTAACCTAAAATTTTGGGATCATGAAAAAAAAGTTTGGGATTTTTGGTGTCACAAATAAAAGTTTAGGGTTGTAGTCTCATAGAAAAAAAATTGAGCTAATGTATTATACAAGTATAAGTTTAGGATTTTTAGTATCAAAAAAAATAATCTAAAGTAAATATGTTACAACGGGTAAAGTTTGGGATTATTGATGGTAAGTCATGAGAAGTCATGAGAAGTCAACAATCTGAAAATGGGGTCGAAGAGTGCTAAAAATCATACTTTGTGCAATCAATTCCTAATCTCGTTGGGCGAGGCATCAAGTAACCAGGAAAATGGATCTATTTTCACCAATTAAGCATTATTTCGACCGTCATAGTGCAAAAAAAGTAAAAATAGCATTGTTTTTACCAATTGACAGCACAACATGATTATGACTATTCTTTAAAAAGAAAATTTTCAATTTTACAGAAGACTGAGCGGAACTCAATTTAAAGCTAAAGTCCCAGAATTGACTCCTCAATCTTGAATTCAACCATGAAATATCAATCCAATGTTTGATCAATCACCTGTAAAATCAACAATGACAAAATTTGAAACAATAAATACATATTACCAAAACTCTTATATGTTGAACATCCCAATTCTAATTTGATTGAAATACTAACTTAAATATTAACTGAAAACTCAATATTCTTTTGTCCATTTTACATGATATTTGAGTCTTATCCTTCAATTGATGCTCATAGTCAGAGCATGCAACCAATGGGTATGAAAAGCTTTTTATCGAGCTATTCAGGTTCCATATATGACTAAATCCACTCAATTTTGACTAAAGAGACATAATTCCCCTTATTCAATTGAAATTTAAAGTGATAGACCTTTTTGTTTTTTTCTGAAGTTGATTAAGAATATCCAATTTTTTCTTTCTAATTTTAAAGAGGGTATTACAATGAGAACTGTCAAAAAGAGAAATTTTCAGGAGATTTAGTTCTTTCTATTTTGTCGAGCAAATTAATGGTCGAGCAAATTAATGGATTAATTGTCAACTAAAACCAAGAAATTTTTCAACATAAGCAACTTTTTAACACTGTCCAATATCATAAACTTTTCTTTTTGTTGCACTTATTAAAGAAAAAGGTTTTGTTTTTGTTGTACATATCAGCCCAAATTCTTTCTTATCGATTGTCTTTATAGGCCTAAAGGAATAAGCAAATGAAACCAAAAAAGGTCATCTTTAAAGATTTACAAAAATATAATCACAACTATATAATGCATTTCAAAATTTTTAAAGATGGAATTTTCTCTGCCAAAGATATGTGCGTAAAATAAGAAAAGATTTTAAACCATAGTTAAATTTCATTTATTTGGGATTGCAAAAATTTAATATTGTTCATGAAGTGTATCCTTTTTATACTCCTATAATTTCTTACATGCCTTATCTAAAAGTTTATTATAAATGGCAGAAAAAAAATCACTAATTCTTTGATTTAATAATGATTCCCCTTTTTTTAGGCTAATGAAATAACAAATTCACCATAAAAGTGACTTAAGAATAAATAAGTTCAATGAGAGCAATCATGAAGACAACACTAATTTTCACTTTTTAAATAGAAATAACTTTAAATTTGAATGAAAGCTAATATAAACTTACTAAATTGAAAGAAACTCTGCAAATATGGAGACCGACAAACGTGATGATGTCCCTTTAATGAGAATAAGGTAGATTTAGTCATGTAAGAGAAAGAAATAGCCCCACTGAAACTTTTTTTGCATGATTAGGGTTGAGATCATGCTTTTGCATGTAAGAGCAATTAGGGTTGAAAAATTCGCTTATTCTTTGATTTAATAATGATTCCAAAAAAAAAAACTGTTTTTGCGTGCTTAGAGGGTTGAAATCATGCTTAATTTGATGACAGGTTTGCTTTTCCAACGTCTTGAATGCCACCAATAGAGAAATTAAGACTTCATTATACAAAATTCAAAAGGTTCAGATTTGATTGCGCTTTTTTCCAAATGTTTGGGACTTTATCACAATTTTCCGAATTTTGTAATCATTTAGAATTGGGAAATACTTTCTTCTATCACTTATTTTATGCCCTATGCACACCTCATAGTACTGTAATAGTAAGGAGAAAGTTGTGCAAATGAAATGGCAAGGTGCAAAAATGTAAATGTGAAGAAACGATAGATAATAGAGATAATGGTGTCCTTGCAACTTTTATCTAAGGTTCTATTTGTTAATAAAATATCAATGATTTAAAGAATATTTTCTTAAAAATGATCACTTATATTGCTTAGAAAAATGAATGAACGAAATTTATCTTTGTTGTGATGAAATTGTTAGACATAAATAATTATCAATAATGAAAATATTTTTCATGGCTAATTATTTTAAGGAATCAGTTTTTAGAAAATATTTTCTAAATCATTCATTTTATGTGAAACAAACGGAACCCAATGTTCATGGTTATCTATTATTACCTTTGAACTTTTGAAGTTTAGCTTGAACAATTATTTTATTAAAGGAAGTGCTTGTAACACCCCATGTCTCGTGTTGGCTCGAAGAGATCTCATGAAGTGAGTCATAATTAAGACCCCTCCAAGAGGGCTACACTAATCCAAAGCCATAGAAAGTATTTATGATCTCAGGATTTTCACACTCATATCTAATTCAACGTCTTGGAGAAGTTACCCTTATATCGACAGAGAGAAGGGTATCATAGACTTTTGCTACACATACAAGCATCTAAAAGATAGTTTTTAGGATAATAATACATAATACTGTAGTAAAGACATGACCACATAAACATCTTTAAGTTGCTTTTACATAACTGAAAGACAATAATAAAAGGGCTTTGGCAAAAAGTAAAGGCCCTTATATGACACGGTGCAATGATACAACTAACAATGTTTAAGACCAATCCTTGTAGAAAGGTTCGCAATGAGAACAAAGGTTGGGGTCCCGATCTCCATCATCTGAGCTAGAATTGGCAGAGGGTTTTGGATTAGTGAAGCCCAATTTAAGACAATTCTAGCTTTGCTCAATCTGGTCCTGTTGCATTCCTATTGCCATCTCTCTTGCCGATTGCAACCTGATTCTCTATAGGGAGTGAATCTTGGTTGTGGCCATTATTTAAATTCCAAAATCCGAAATTATGTCCATAATCCCAAGGGTTTTGAGGAAGTGGTCTTCCTTTGAGATCCTGATAGGATTGCATGGAATATTTTGTTAAGATGGTCAACTTTGTTGCAAAAGCTGAGTTCTATTAAGGTTCATAATATACGAATCCTTTAACACTATAAAGTGAAAATTATAACCCCACAATGCGAAAAATCTATAGACAAATTTAAAGTGAGGAAAAAAGAAATATATACATTATATAAATATATAGTCTCTCAAAAACTCTATACTAAAATGTGGTTAAAAATGAACATCATTCATCATATTCCCAAGTTTCTCTCTGATTTGGAATGGATTCTATAGGGTCCGGATGCTGAGGCTCTAACTCTGCTGATCAACTGGACAAGTCTGCTCACTATCTCTTGCAATGGGCGTTAGTCCCACAAAACACTCACAAGAAAGTCCTCAGGATGGACTTTTTCGAGAGTCCTCCAATGTTCAAGATAGATTATGATAATGGAAACTGGCGAAATTTAGGCTTTATCACCAAAATTGCTTGTCATTATTAAGATTGAACTTTGAAGTGCCGCTTAAGTTACAATCTCTAGTCACATTGAGACCGGACCATCGTGCTCGATTGTGGATGTTCAAGTCGTTCGGACGTGATCCAACATTTCCAAGGGCCACATTCGGACAAGGGTGAACGCTGTAATCGTTTCTCAGCTTTTGGTTAGGGGGGTCTTCTGGATGGGCTTGGGTCTTAATGGATCGTTATATTTATCTTATTGCTCATGTATTAATTTGTGGTCTTGAGCCCGTTTCATATCAGATTGCACTAAGATGTAAAATTTGAGAAAATGTATACGTGAAAATTACTCACTTAAGCGTTCGATTAAATATGTAAATTGCTAAGTAGTGTGTACTATTCTGAACCCAAAATAAATAAAAATTAGTATTTGCAGTAAATCGAGTTGATAAAACATTCAAGTTATGCTTAGTCCTTTCAACAGTTTGATTGCACTAGAGTAACATAAAGATATATTCTAGAATAAATGTATGATCTAGCCAAATCAAGTTGATTCGACGACAAGTTGAAGCTCTCATTGACTAACATAGATTTGCAAAAACTTGGCATGAGCATCATTCGAGCTTGACCTAGATAGATCTTTGAAACATTCAAGCTCGACCCGTTTGCAATCAAATAACTAATGTGACCTGAGCTTGAACTTGATAAGCTCATATGTTTCCTCTATAATCATGTCATCTGGCTACATTATGTAGTATTTGAAACTCACTTTTCAATTTCTATAATTAATGATGATTTTTACTTTGATACACATAGAAGCTCTTTTTAGACTTGCGGACCCATCGAGCTGAAAATAGTGAGCTTGAGATCAGCTCAACAAAATGTTCGAGTAACTTGTTACAAATAGCTCCGCACTTGGACGCCATTCCGGTTCACATTGTAATCGACGCCCACGCAGACAAACACGAACAATCCCTCCAGGAGGAACGACGGTACGCCAAATGGCTCCTCCCCCGTGAGGATCTCTCGCGGTCTTGCGTTTTCGCTCTCTTTCCCGCGGAATTCGAGCCTCTGTTCTTGTTTGACGACCCTTTGCTTGGTTTTTTCGTTTGTGGCAGTGCCGTGGTTGAGAACTTGCCTCCTCCGTTGAACTCCAGCGCCGAGCAACCTCCCCTTTTCGATGGAACAACGAGGTTCGACTCTTCTTTTTTTTCCTTCAAGCGTCGCCCGAGTTGGTTCAATGTGATTACTGATAAGATAGGTAGACAAGAGATTGTGTTATGGGTCTGCTTATGTTTGTATTCTCCAAACTTTCTGAAGGTTGTACACCTCTTACGCATGCCCATTTGCTCAGCGCGTCTGGATCATGAGGAACTATAAGGTGACTTCAATTTCCGTGATCATGTGCAATTTAACAAGAGTCATGCGCGATTCGTCATCCTTTTATAGGTCACTGAGTTCATTTTGATTCAGTTTCGGGATTAGTTTCTGAATTGGGATTACATTTGTGGGTTTCAGGGACTGCAGGACAAGATTAAGTTGGTTCCTCTTAATCTTTAAGACAGGCCTGCTTGGTACAAGGAGAAAGTCTACCTGTGAATAAGGTGATCCTTCATTCGCTTGTCATTTGTGCCCATTGCCGGTTATTTAACTCTTTATGTTTGTTTTCAGGTTAGTGGACGCTGATTGTCGTAGCCCTAATTGGTTTAATTTAGAATTCCAAGCAGAGTGCCTGCAGGATTTCGGATTTTAAAAATCTGCTCCTTGTTTTATTAGTTTTTATGAATACCAAAACCAAGTGTAGGTCAATTTTTTTTTTAATGTTTATTATAGAAAATTTCGACTCTTATGGTAGCTGATGTTAACTTGAGAAAATCAATTAGTTCCTTACTTGGTTTATTTGGCCATTTTGACCTTTTAATCAAATGAAAAGGGTGAGTTTTAGCCATTGTTTATTTGATGGGTACATTTTGCCTTTCTTCTGTTGTGACTTATGATTAGGTTCCGGCCTTGGAGCACAATGGGAAAATCAATGGAGAGAGCCTAGACCTCATCAAATACGTGGACAGCAACTTTGAAGGGCCTTCTCTCTTCCCTGATGTGAGCACTGGATAGCAAATGTGCATTTCTTGTTTCTGTGGCTTGTTTAACCAAGTGGCTGCTCTTTGATGTGTAGGATCCTGAAATGAGGAAGTTCAGGGAGGAACTGTGGTCTTACGTTGATGAATTCGTGAACTTGGTCTTCACTTCATTCAAGGGAGAGGGACCGAAAGAATGTGGTAAGTCCTCTAAGCGCTTTTTTTCTTATGACAGTTATCTCTCATCATAAGTGAACTCTGTCTTCTGCAACAGCTTCTGCCTTTGAACACTTGGAGAATGCTCTCGGCAAATTTGAGGATGGACCATTCTTTCTCGGACAATTCAGTGGGGTATGTTGGCATTCTCATATTTGATAAATCGGTGCTTTTTCTCTTTCTAGATTGGTTAAACAATAGATCCATTAATCTATGAGATCCATATGATGTGCAAACCTATCTTGCCAAAAGAAGTTTCGCCTGATACGTGATTATTGAAATGTACTCCTTTTTGTGGTTGACTATTATCTAGGGTCTAATTTTGTGATTTCAGGTGGACATTGCCTACGTCCTCTTTGTTGAAAGATTCCAGAGTTACTTATCTGAAGTATGGAAATATGAATTTACTGCTGGCAGACCTAAACTAGCAGCATGGATTGAGGTACAGGAAGGAAATCTAGTCTCTGGCCAATGCTTGATTTAAGCATCATTTCTCTTCTGTTTTAAACAAAACTCTTTCTTCCCATGAACAAGCGACAACCAAATTCCAAGATTGATTCTGAGTGAAATGGTGAATCGATGATAAACAGTTTCTGGATGGTGTCCATGCTAAACTTTGGCCTGGGTGAACTATTATAGCATGGAGCATGTCTATGGGGAGATCCTAACCTGCCATGAGAGAGTTAAATATAGAATGAGAGAGAAAGTCTCCATTAACCTTCACATCATTCACTGGTTGCAGTGACCATATTTTCTCTACAAATGCATCCTCTCTTGAAAGGAAAACATGATTTGCCTGTAGAGACCAAGCAGTTTTACAGACAAACCTTTTGATCAAGTGTGCTTATACTACTTGGGCAAGTCAAGTCATAGAGTTACAAATTCAGCAGCCCTGCTCAATTTTTCCTTGCTCGAGACCATATCATGCGTTGTTCTTTCTTTCTACTTCATCCCGGCGAGGAAATGGACAAGGTTGACGCTTACAAGCAGATGAAGACTGATCCTAAAGAATTTGTTGAGTATTGCAAGGCGCACTTCAGGGTAATGCTTCCAACCCAGACTCAAACTTGATGTCATGGTCTTTTATGAACAACATTCTTTCCCCTCTTGGCCCGGCGAGCTTGTTTCCAGTTGCTAATCCGTTTTTTCTTCGAATACAGGCTCAGCAGTAGATGGAGTCATGACCGTGGTATTGCTCTATACGAAGGGAATAAGAGGAGTAAAGAAAAGAGTGGAATGACTTCATAGTTGATATACCCGTTCTTTTGATGTTTCTCTAAAGCTGGTTGTGTTGTGCATCAGCTCTAGATGCAGCGATGCCTCTTTATAGCTTGAAATTAGTATAATGACGTTACTATAAATTTCATAAATAAATAAGAACAATTGATTTTCGAATCCTTATACGTCTAATGTTATTATGAATTTCATAAATTAAAAAAGTCGATTGTCCTTACACATGGCATTTACCATTACTTTTAATATTCAAATCAATAATTTAGAATTGGGATATCATATGACTCATGAGGATGATTAAGTTACAATTGAAAAATTAGATATAACTAATTTCTTTGACTACAAACACAGAAAGGGTCAAATGGCAATCCACGAGGACATTACTTTCTGTGCATGAGGAAAATTTCTTTTAAGCAGGTAGCTGCTCGTTGATTTTATTACGTGATCGGGCACTCAACTACACTATTCAATTAACCGAATGGATCATGGGGTTGATGGTTGGCACAATTTGGAATTAAATTAGGCAACGCATATAATTGTCGAAGCCATTTTTCAAGTAGTACTGCCTAGCTCAGACGGCTTAGACCTTATTTACGCATGATTCGTTCATACCATTGTATAGTCCTCCTTTTCTCTTTTTCTTTTAAATTTAGCGACCAGTCCAAGCACAAGTTAGCGCCTGGTCCCCCATCAAGTACTTTCTCTTTCTCTTTCTCTCCTCGATCTGGATCTAGGGCTCGGCTTAGATATGCCCTGATTGAAAGTCTAGTCAAGTTGGCATGGCGGCGGCAATAGCTGGTTGGCGTGAGCGTTGGCAGTCACCATCGATGCCTTGCTTAGGCGTTGCAGAGGGCGGGAAGGTAATGTGTGGTGAGAAAGAGGTCGGTCCTGGAGGTGGGCCGCGGAGTCAGTAGGCGAAGGATGGCGATGGCGAGGCGGCTGTTTGAGCTTTGTCGGATGAGGGATTGTACAAAGAGGAGGTGATGATCGTATGGATGAGAGAGAGATTAGGGAAAAAACTAAGGTGGCGATTGGCAACCGGGGTAATTTCATAATAGAATAAATCATATCCTGCGTTTGATATTTATTCAAAATAGGATAAAGTCAGATATAATGGAAATATAAACCGAATAAAATTTTCTTATAGAAAATGTGAGATAAAGGTGAATAGGATTTCTAATATATATAATAGGAAATTTATTTTTCTTGAATAAGAAACTTTTTAAAATAAAAAATTAAAATTATATTCCAATATAAATAACATTTGAAATCTAATTAACAAAAAATAACAATTTATCTTTTTTTAAATTTCATCTCATCTTTATTTATATATTCAAATTTTATTCTATTTCATAATATACATTTAATATATAAACATCATATGTTTATTACATATTTTAGGCATTTTGTTATTTTAGGTATATTAGTACAATGGGAAAATGCCAAAAAAGGGCTTCAAGTACCCTTAGTTTTTCAAATAAGAGCCCGAAATAAATTTTGTTCTAAATAAGGGCTCAAAGTGGCTATGATTATTTCAAATAAAAGCTTAAAGTGGTTGTGATTATTTCGAATAAGGGCCTAACTTCGCCAGTCTTAGGTTGGCTAAATTTTCTAACTAGGTAAGGGCATTTTCATCATTTGCTAGTTTTTTTTCTTTTATTTTTTTTTCTAGTTCATCTTCTTTGTTGCTAGTGGCCAGCCGGCCATTGATGAAGCCCATAGAAGGTTGGGTGAGGGTTGCTGTCACTCGATCCAACAAGGGCCACCCTTGTCGACCACAGGCAAGGGATGGCCTCGTGGCCACCCACGAGGCTAGCCCTCGCTGATTGCAAGCAAGGTCGACCTTGCTAGATTTGGCGAGGGTGGACCTCGCATTGCGGCCACTTGCGAGGTCAAACCTCCTAGGCCATAAGCGAGGCCAACCTTGCCAGATCTGGCAAGGGTTGGCCTCACCGTAGGGTCAGCAAGGGCGGGATAGCGAGGGGCAACCTCATGGGTGGTTGCGAGGCAAGGATCGTCCTGCCCTCGTGTGTGGTTGCGAGGGGCAACCTCAGCTAGGGTGATGGTTGCCTCACTAGATCAGGCGAGGCTGACCCTCACCTAGCCCACTTTCGGCTTTGCCAGTGGCTAATCGACCACCGGCCACGAAGAACAAGAAGAACCAAAAGAAGAAAAAAAAGGAAAAAGAAAAAGAGAAAATAATAAATTACGAAAATACCCTTAATTGCTAGAAAGTTAGGCTTTTATTTGAAATATATATAACTATTTCGGGTTCTTATTTGAAATAATATCCATTTTAGGCCTTTATTTGAGAAAGTGAAGGCATTTCGAGTTTTTATTTGAAACACGGTTCACTTTAGGCCTTTATTTAAAAAATTAATGGTACTTGAGGCCCTTTTTGAAATTTTGCCTAGTACAATTTACTATTTATAAAATTTTTATTAGAGAATAATGGAGGAGAAAAATATATAAAAAAGAAATTACTTAAAATCAGAGAGGAAAAAATAATTAGCTGTTTTGGTATGGTTGTTTTGCTTATCCCTACTCTCTACTACAAAAGAGAATAGATCTATTTAAACACCTATCTAAAGTATGAATTGCCTTAAAAAAATTTGAATTCTATTTTGCACTCCTATTTGGACTAAAATTAGCTATTTTCGCCACATCTATCAATGCTTCTCTTCGTACACTTGCGCACTCCACCACACACAATATTTTGCCAAAAAAATCCAAAACTTTTATGTTACATTTGATCGTCCGGATTTCTAATCAAGATAAAACTAAATATAATTAGATATAAAATTAAGGAAATTCGGTATATCCTATCAACTGTTTGGTGATCTCAGTAATAAAATTGGATATATTTACATAAAATTATGTATATTGGTTAGTATAAATAGCATATATATGTAAATAAACGTAAAAATTCACAAACGAAGAAGATAAAAATCTCATGCGAAACCCCATTCGATGAGAGGGTTTCGGCTTTGTGAGTCTTAGCTATCCAGTGCGGCTTGATTTGTGTCTTTGGGCTCATAAAAAAGTCGGACTCCTTTGGGCTGGACCAGTAAAACTTGACAATCGTGTATAATGGACTAGGAAGCCCAAGAAATCTCTGCCCGGTCCAAGATACGTGACAACTGATAGGCTATCAGAAGTCAAACTCCACGTGCAGATCAGAGCCACTAAAGTTGAACTCGAGTCACGCTTCTTCTTTAACCATCCTGTCTGGATTTGTATTGATTCGCATCCTCTGTGATGTGTTTTGTGGGCCAGAGGTTATTTATTTAAATTGGTATAGCAATTCAGCCAAGGAACAAAAGATCCGCTTAAATAATAATATGCGTTTGACATTTACATCTGGTATGCCCGTCGCGACATCACTACCTCAGCCCGTCATCACTATCTCTAATTGGAACTAGATATGATGAATTTTATTTTTTCGGACATTTACATCTGGAACTTTACAGGGAGACGTTACAAAAATCGCCTTCTCCTTGCACTCAACCAAGCAGACAAATCTCTGAGCAAAAACCGAGGAACCAGACATATCTGACGGAAACGACGACGTCATCACTCTCCGTTTCGTCACTGCTCGCGACATCACTGCCTTAGCCCGCCCCTGCGCTCCTCCCTCTTAAATAGCTTCGCCCTTGGAGGCCATTCTCATTCCCATCGACGCCGTCCCGCACAAACACAGACATCTCGCAGATTTCCTCTCCAAGACCTACGTACGCTAATGGCTACTCCGTAAGAATCTCTGGCGACCTTGCGCTTTCGCTCTGCTTCCTGCGAGATTCGAGCCATTGTTTCTGTTTTTTGACGATCCTTTCTGGGTTTTTCGTTTCGATTCCGTCGCAGTGCTGCGGTAGAGAACTTGCCTCCTCCGTTGAGCTCCGGCGCCGAGCAACCTCCTCTCTTCGATGGAACAACGAAGTTCGATTCGTTTTTTCATTTCTTTTTTTTCGGTCCTTGAGCTTCGTTCGAGTTGACTCTGCGTGGTTACTGATTAAATTGTTAAACAAGGGATTGTCGTATTGTCTGATTATGTCTGTATTCTCCGAATTGTCTGAAGGTTGTACACCTGTTACACATGCCCATTTGCTCAGCGCGTCTGGATCACGAGGAACTGTAAGGTGGGTATTGCGATCATGTGAAATTTAACAAGACTCAAGCGACATTTGTCTTTTAATGTCATTTAGTTGATTTTGATTGGGGCCGTGATTAGTTTCTGAAATGCGATTGTATTTTCGAGATGCAGGGACTGCAGGACAAGATTAAATTAATTCCTCTTAATCTTCAAGACAGGCCTGCTTGGTACAAGGAGAAAGTCTACCCCTTGAGTAAGGTGATTCTTCTTTTGCTTGTCTTTTGCCTGTTTCTGGCTGTTTTAATTCTTTCTTTGCGTTTCAAGTTAGTAGCCCAGATTCTCCGCCAGACACTGATTGTCAAAGCCCAGATTGGATTAATTTAGGATTCCAAGCGATTACTGCTGGATTCTGGATTTAAAGATTGGCTCCTTGTGTTAATAGTTTTCTTGTATTCCAAAACAAAGCGTGGCTCTATTGTGATTTTCATTTTTAGAAAGTTTTAAGACTCTTGAGGGTAGCTGATTTTAGTTTATAGGAACTAAATTGGCCTTTTTGACCTTTCAAATGAAAAGGATAGGTTTTAGCCATTATTGATTTGATGGGTACATTTTGCTTTTCTCCTGCTGTAACTTACGGTTAGGTCCCGGCATTGGAGCACAATGGGAAAATCACTGGAGAGAGCCTAGACCTCATCAAATACGTGGACAGCAACTTTGAAGGGCCTTCTCTTTTCCCCGATGTAAGCACTGGATAGCAAATGTGCATTTTTTTTTCCTGTGGCTTGCACATGACAGCATAACTAAGTGGCCTCTCTTCGTTATGTAGGATCCTGAAAAGAGGAAGTTTGGTGAGGAACTGTGGTCTTATGTTGATGAATTCATGAAGATAGTCTACACTTCATTCAAGGGAGAAGGACCAAAAGAATGTGGTAAGTCCTCTAAGCACTTTCTTTGATGATAGGTATCTCCATTACCATTAATGAACTTCATCTTCTGCATCAGGATCTGCTTTCGATCATTTGGAGAGTGCTCTTGGCAAATTTGAGGATGGACCATTCTTTCTTGGACAATTCAGTGGGGTATGTTGGTGTTCACGCATTTGAAAAGGGGCTTTTCAGTTGGTTTTCTTTTTCTAGATTGGTTAAACAAGAGATCCGTTGATCCGTGCAATTCATATGATGTGCGAACCAATCTCAGAGAAAGAAATTTTTCCTGAATGTGGCTATTGAGATGCAGCTCTTTTTATGATTGACCATAATTTGAGGCCTAATTTTGTGACTTCAGGTGGACATTGCCTACATCCCATTTGTTGAAAGATTCCAAATCTTCTTATCTGAAGCATTTAAGTATGACATCACTGCTGGCAGACCTAAGCTAGCAGCATGGATTGAGGTATGGAAGGAATCTAGTCTCTGGCCAATGCTTGTTTTAAGTTCCATTTCCTTTCCATTTTGGACAGAAGTTCTTTCTTCCCATGAATAGCAGAAGCTAAATTTCAAGATTAATTCTAAGTAAAATGGTGAATCAATGGTAATGGTCTCAGGATAGTTTCTGGAGCTAAACTTTGGCCTTGTTGAACCATTGTAGCGTTGGAGCATGTCCCTGAGGAGATTATAGCCTGCAGTGAGGCAATCATTATTTGAAGTCACCAAACATGCTTAGTGGGATTTTCATTAGTAGTCTTTTATAATTTTCTTGTAAAGCCATATCTAGAATGAGAGTCCTCATTCACTACCGACCTTCATATCATTCACTGGTTGTGGGGATTACATTTTCTATGTAAGTGCATCCTATCTTAAGAGGAAAACATGAATAAGTCACATTCAGAGAACAATTAGGTTTACAGACATCCTTGGGATCTAGTGTGCTTATACTACTTGGACAATGGAAGGTCATATTGATACTACTTGCAGATTCAGCAGCTCTGCTCAATTTCATCCTTGCTCAAAACCATATAATGCATTGATTTTCCTCTTACATCATCTCATGCAGGAAATGAACAAGATCAACGCTTACAAGCAGACAAAGACTGATCCTATAGAACTTGTTAAATACTACAAGAAGCGGTTTACTGTAATTCTTCCAACAGAGACTCAAACTCATGTCATGAATTTTTCTGGACAACTTTCTTTCCTCTCTCAGTGCCAGTGAGTTTGTTTCTAGTCGCTGATCAGTTTTTTCTTCAAATGCAGGCTCAGCAGTAAATGGGGTCGTGGCCATGCTAGGCCATGTATGAAGGGAATAAGGGGAGAAAGAAATGAGTTGAATGATTTGATTGTTGATATACCTTCTTTTGATGTTTCTCTGAGGCTAATTGTGTCGTGTATCTGCTCTAGATGCAGCAATGCTTTTCTACAGCTTGAAAATGTTGTCAGGGTATTACTTGAAATTTCGCAAATAAAACAGTTCATTTTCGAATCCTTTGTGTTACGGTCTGTCTTCATATTGATGTTTCTTTGGGCTTTTCCTGGCTTCCTCTCATCAAAGCTGCGAAACTATCCTGGCTATTCCTGATGTTTTCACATCTTGAGACTTACTTAGATAGAAGAAGCTGTTCATTGAAGAAAAAAGAAGAGGAAGCTATTGTTATAATATAACTGTTAAAAGTACTGAAAGATATAAGTGCTTAATTTGGGTTGTGGCATTTTTCTGAAAGAAGCGGTGCTTAGAACAACTATAATTATTGCCCTCTAAATCAGATTATAGTTAATTCTTTTTTGTTCTAGCTTTTCTTTAATTCTTTTTTGTTCTAGCTTTTCTTTGTTAAAGAATATCATCAGACTTCGCTGGGTATATAAATGTAACATTGTCCATACATGTAGCATTTACCGTTACTCTGAATATTCGATTCAAGAATTCAGAATTGGACAAATGGCACGAGACAACACCAATATCTTTTACTACAAATACAGAAAAGGACGAATGCCAATGCATAAAGACGTCATTTTCCTAGTGGAGGAAATTTCTTGAGCAGATTAATAGCAAAGATGCCTTGTTAGTTAAGATGTTATATTTTTGTCATCTTGATATTAATAGTGACGACTAAGGAATATACATTCACCTATGTATATCAGTGAGTTGCTATATGCTAATTGCACGTCATGAGCTTTGTACGTTCGGTGAGGGAATATGGAGCTCTTTGGATCATCTCTAAAGTTCAATTCGTTTTCGTTGATTGAACCAACCCACTCCTTATTTATGTAGTCAAAGGCCAATTTTGACTACAACTTAATAATTATATTCAAGGTTGAAAGTGTCAATTATGCAGAGAGGTAATCAACAGTCATAATTTTGCGGGCATCAATCAATTACCTCATTACAAATTTAAAGCTTGTCATTGATTCTAAGGCTACTATATGATTACCTAACAATCAGAGGCTATTAAGATCAGTTTCTATCATTTTTTGATGACCTTCACTGTTGTTTTTGGAATATACGAGTGCATCATCAAAATGGTATGAAACACAGAGAAAGAAGTGTTTTTCTTCATTTTCCTTTGAATGATCAAATTTAATAAACACGTCATCATCCTTCTTCTTGGTGAATTTGGACTCTAAAGACTAGATAGGCCTAACATTCTAGTGGAGCTTCCTATAGTTAATCACCCAGGTACCTAAAAGAAGCTTAACTAACTCTAAGTGAGGAATTTGCCTTGGCACATAGACACACAAAGTTGTTAACCACTAAAAGATAAAGAGCATCGTCTACTCCCGAAAGAGTCAGATCAAGAGCATGATCCTGGGTAAAAAGTTACTATAGCAAAGTCTAAAGTCTGGGGAGCTCTAATAATTTGCAATTGGATTGCCAAAGTAGTGAGCAAACTGGGGTTTGAACAAGTCATGTTGAAGTTGGGGAACAATTTTACAAACGCAATTTTAGCATTGAGAATGGTTTCGACTGTCCCAATAAAGGCATGTTGGTGGTCAAGGAATTAAGTATCGAGTAATGTCATGTAGGCTATTACTAAGAGACCTTTTCATGTGACTATCCTAATACATTCTATCTTTATTAAGGAACTGAGTATATCTTAGTTGTAGCCATTTATGGAGAAATTCAAAAGGAATCTATAGATTGACAAAGTGTTCCTGTTGAGTAGTTGGGATGGAGTGTTGGTTATAGCAAGTTGACTGGATGTAATCCTTGAAATCCCTTGAAATATGACGGATACATTTTCTTTAATGGATGAATAAGTGGGCTTAGCAAAGACAGGATATGCATTTACAAAAGGGAGATGAGTATTGGAGATCTCTCATCTTCATTGAGGTAAGAAACATCATAAAGATAATCAATCTTGGAGGAATTAGTTTTATGGAGAGGAATAGAAGAGTCTAGGGTAATAGCAGCATTGATACATCCAGAAATATTGTTTTCTTTAGGTTCAAATATAATGGAATGGATCTTTCTCTTAGTACTAATGATTATAAGATAGAGAATTATAATCTTAGCCCAATTTAGATCAAGCTAGTTCTAATAGCATGAGAGTCTATAGTATTAAGTATAAAATATTAGTTATCAAAGATAGTTATGCTATTCTAATGTTGTGCAAAAGAACACCCTAAAACTAGATAAGAAAGAAAACAAGAACAATCAAGAATATGGAGATTTACGTGGTTTGGTGAAAATCCGCCTACGTCTATGGGAGAGAGAGATGATTTCTTATTTGAGCGTATCTCCTAAGTACAAGGTACAATGTTGAAAAAAATAGATCTTCAAATATCTACTTTCCTAATCCTAGTAAGAAAGGAATTCCACCTTTAAATATATTATCAAATTTGAAACTAACTAATAAATCTTCGGTAATTATCTCCTATATATTAGAGATATCATGATATATTCTAGTTATATTGAATCAAAACTATTTCCCATGAAAATCTCTTATAGATAGGTCCAAATCTAGGAAATATATTTGGAAACCAATAGCCTACAATCTTCAAACTTTCCTAGATTTCCCGATCGACTTTTTAATTTCGAATTTCCAATTGATTGAAATTTTGTGGAATTCGAGACAAACAAATCTCCACGTTTGGCTTGAATAAACCACAAGCCTCCACTTGAACCAAGAAAATGAATATATCTCTCTCTCCACCGTACCTTTGCAAAGGTACGCCCACACCTAGATTGGTGTGGCCTCCATCAACTTCAATGATGAGTGAGAGAAATCTACTCCCTGCAAAACTTGAACTTCTCTGAAGTAAACGTCTTTGTGAGCATATCCACAGGGTTATCTTTAGTATGAATTTTCTTCAAAGCAATGCTACCATTCTCTATAAATTTTCTAATTTTGTGGTACTGAACTTCAATATGTTTCGTTCTGAAATGAAACACTTGATTCTTTGTGAGACATATTGTGCTTTGGCTATCACAATATAGTGTAGCACTTTCTTGATTTATACCCAACTCTATGACCAAACCAGTTAGCCATATTCCCTCTTTCACAGCCTCACTTACTGTCATATACTCAACTTTGGTTGTAGACAATGCTACAATAGGTTGAAGCATTGTCTTCCATGAAATAGCTCCACTGCCAAGAGTAAAGACATATCCTGTGATAGACGTTCACTTGTCCAAATCACTAATGAAGTCTGAATCAACATAACCTACTTAATTGATCCATCCTCCCTTGGAACTGAACATCAAACCCATTCCGGTAGTTCCAAACAAATAACGAAAAATCCACTTAACAACTTCCCAATGCTCCTTACCTAGATTGCTCATGTATTTGCTAATGAGACTCACCGCATAAGCCAAATCTGATTTGCTACAAATCATAGCATACATGAGGCTCCATATTGTGCTTGCATTGGGTACTTGAGACATCTTTACAACTTCCTCATGTGAAATAGGGCATTGTTTTTCGGAAAATTTTAAGTAATTTGTTAAGGATGTACTAATCGGTTTAACTTTACTCATGTTGAACTGCTACAAGACTTTCTCAACATAGTTCTTTTGATTTACCTAAAGCTTAGTTGCATGTCTATCTCGAAAGATTTCCATGCTAAGGATCCTCTTTGCAACACCAAGATCCTTCATATCAAAGTCATTGCTTAACTGAGATTTTAGGTAAACAATGTCTCTCATTTTTCTTGTAGCAATTAACATATCATCAACATAGAGCATCAGCAGAATAATCGACTTATCATCCAAAACTTTGTAGTATACACAAGAGTCATGCACACTCCTCATGTAGCCAATATGAAGCATAAAAGAATCAAACCTTTTATTCCATTGCCTCAGAGATTGCTTCAAATCGTAAAATGATCTCTTAAGCAAACATACATGATCCTCGTTTCCTTCCACCTTTAATCTTTCAGGCTGCTCCACATAAATTTTCATGAAGGAATGTCATTTTCACAGCTACTCAGGCTCCAAGTCATACATGGCCACCATAACAAGCCACCATAACAAGTAACCATAACAAGTAAACACATGAATTGATGTGTGTTTTACAACTAGGGAAAATATCTCGTCGTAATCAATCTGCTCCTTTAGCAACAAGTTGGGCCTTATATCTCTCTTGCTCTTTCTCTGTTGTTGCTTCTTTCTTTGAAGAACCCATTTGCAACCAATGACATTCCAATCCTTAGGCTTCTTCACAAGTTCCCATGTCTTATTCTTTTGTAATGACTCCATCTCCTCCATCATTGTAGTCATTTACTTTTCTTTGTGATTACTTTTCAAAGCTTCATGGTAGGAACTTGGATTGCCAAAGCCTACGATAAGAGCATAAGAAATCATATCCTCAAAACCGTACCTCTTTAGTGCTTTGAGAGTGTGCCTTCCTTGACCCATCACAATGGTAGGAGGAACTTCTACCATTTCTTTGACTTTCAGAGCTTCATTGGATAACTCATCATTCTCTGCAGATTCTCTAGTTTCAAGCTCCACCTTAATGATAGATTTATCACTCTCCTCTTCAGCAGTTGCATGTGGCATGTAGCTTGACTTCAACATAGCATATTCATCAAACATAACATCCTTGCTTGTTAGAACTTTCTTCTCACTTAGATCCCATAATTTGTAGCCTTTCACTCCTTTCGCGTAACTAAGAAATATGCATTGTTTTGGTTTTGGATCCAACTTTGAGTGCTTCGAACTCTGCACATGTAGAAAAGTAGGACAACCGAATATTCGTAAATTAGAATAATTGATAATTTTACCAGTCCATATTTCTTTGGGAATTTTGCATTTAATTGTAGTTGATGGAGACTAATTCACAAGATAACATGCCATGCAGACAGTTTCTGCCTAAAACTCCTTGCTCAATCCCACATATAGCCTCATACTTCGAGCTCTCTCTAATAAGGTTTGATTCATCCTTTCTACTATGCCATTCTATTGGGGTGTATTCGGAACTGTGAAGTGATGTTTAATCCCTTCATTCTTGCAAAACTCCATGAATGGTGTTGATTTGTACCCTCCTCTATTGTCTGATCTCAAGCACTTAACCTTCTTCCCTATCGAAGTCTCAACTTTAGCTTTTCATTCTTTGAACTTGTCAAAGACTTCACTTTTATGTCACATGAAGTAGACCCAAACTTTGTGAGAGAGATCGTCAATGAATGTCACGAAGTATTCTTTCCCGCTTTTTGACTTTACTAGTGAAGGACCCTATACATCTGTGTGTACATACTTGAGCATGCCCTTGCTTGTATGAGTTGTAGCATTGAACCGTACTCTGCATTGTTTTCCAAACACTCAAAATTTGCATAAATCTAATTTGCATGTTTTCATACCTTGGAGTGCATTCGTTTTGTAAAGCTCCATCAATCCTCTTTCTCCCATATGCCCGAGATGCCTATGCCATAGATAGGTGTTATCTATCTCTGTGCTAGCATCCGTGGACACAAATGCTCCACCTTGCACTGTGGTTCCTATAAGTCGATATAAGTTCCCATGCCTTTGTCCCTTAAGAATAACTAGAGCTCCCTTGATCACCTTCAAGACTCCATATTGAGTCGTGTACTTGCATCCATTGGATTTAAGTGCTCTTAATGATATCAAATTATTCCTTAGACTCGATACATGATGCACATCTGCCAAGGTTCTAATCATGCCATCAAACATCTTGATTTTCACGGTTCCAACTCCCACAGTCTTGCGTGAAGTGTCATTCCCCATGAGAATTGAACCACCATCATATGCCTTGTACTCATCGAAGGCTTCTTGACGAGGACACATATGATAAGTGCATCCGGAGTCCAGGATCAACGAATCTTCAAAGGTGTCCTTTCTCGACGATATGGACAAGACGTCCCCATCATTGGTCTTAGTACTATTGGCTACACTTGCCTTATTCGAGCTCTTCTTCTTCTTCTTTTTTCGTTCTTATTTGGACATAATCTCTTGGTATTCCCTTCCTGATAGCACCCGTAGCATCTTCCTTTGAACTTTCCCTTGGATTTTGATCGACCCTTATTGCTTAATCCTCGATCTGTTGATCTTCTTTTTCCTTGATTACTTTTCTCCTTTGCAAAGAGTCCATCTCCCAAAGATTTTGAACTACTTGCTATTTTCCGAGTGTTGTTTGAAATTAAGGTAGCAATCACCTCTCCGATCTCCAAGGTTTCCTTGCCATAAAGGAGTGTAGTCACCAAGTGGTCAAATGAATCGGACAACGATACCAATAGTAGAAGTGCTATGTCTTCATCCTCGAACTTTACCTCCAAGCTTGTAAGTTCACTAATAATATGATTGAACATGTTGAGGTGTTCCAATAGATCTCCTCCTTCACTCATCTAAAGTGAATACAGTCTCTTCTTCATGAACAACTTGTTTGTAAGAGATTTCGTCATGTAAATGCTTTCAAGTTTGAGCTATACCTTTAGGCAGATTCGATTTCCGCTACATATTGAAGGGCCTCATTCAATAGGTTCAATCAGATTGTGTTACATGCCCTCTCCTCTATGTCGGCCCAGTCATCGTTAGTGATAGTGTCCGGCTTGTTCGATCTTCCGAGAAGAACCTTTGATAAACGTTGTTGAATCAACAAATCCTTTATCTTTCTTCGCCATAGTGTAATATTATTCTTCCCAGTGAATTGTTCAATATCAAATCAAATAGTTGAACATTTTCTAGCCATTTGGTAAGAAGTTGCAATACAGGAACGGAGAACCTGGATCGCTCTGATACCAATTGTTGTGTGGAAGAACACCCTATCTAGATGAGAAATAAGAAATCGTCTCTCTCTCTCTCTCTCTCTCCTGTGGATGTAGGTGGATTATCGCCGAACCATGTACATTTCCATGTTCTTGATTATTCTTATTTTCTTTCTCATCTAGTTAGGGTGTTCTTCCACATAACATCTACAAGACACGTCCTTCCTTGATCTTTCAAAAAGACTACCTTTTGGTTTCTAGAAACCACTAATCTATATCTTATGGTTTTCAAGCCTTAGTAGTTTTTTGTTCCACAAGAGGAGTAAGTGGAGAGAATACTCACGAAATCAACTCATCCTATTGAACTAACAAGGTAACTCTAAGTTTCTAATGACATCAGACTGCAAGAAAGAAAGGGAAGTCTTTAGAAAGCCATAGATAGTATATATGATCTTGGGATTTTCCACTCTAATCTTATTTAACTTCTTGGAGAAGTTACCCTTATATATAGATGGAGGCTGGAGCCAAGGGTATTACATAATTTTGCCACACACACAAATATCTAAAATATAGTTTTTAGATAGGCCCTTGTAAGTTTCTTTTACATAACTAAAAGACAATAATAAAAGTGCTTTGGCAAAAAGTAATGACCTTTATATAACACAGTGCAATAATATAGTTAATAGTAGTGGTGGTCATGGTTCAAGTGGGTGGTTCCCACCTTGGAACCTAGAACCACCCACAATGGACCGGTTCCAAAAAATTGGAACTAGGAATTGCCCGTTATTTCATTGATCCACTTGGGAATTGGACAGCCTCGGTGGATCCAAGGAATGGGTCCCCAATCCCTATAAAAGTGCATTTATCAATTAATATTAGGTTGAACCTAGTTTCTATTTTAAAGCTCCAAAACTTGTTCGACATTATATTTGGGTTGAATTGTGAGCTATTGATTTTGATTTAAGATTGAAAACTATAAGGCAAATGACAAAGCACTACGACATCTCCAATCAGTCTTCTCCTTCTTCTTCATTTGTTTTCTTTATTTTGGTTGAGAAAGCGAGTAAATGGACTATTAGAATGAAAAAAAAGTGAGGATTTAATCCCATTACATGCCCAAGAGACAAAAATAGTCAATAATGTTTAATAACTGCAAATATACATATATTTACATACATATTTGGTTGAAAAATTACAAAATAATTAAGTAATTGTGATGTAATTTCTTTCTTTAAATATATATATCGTCCGGTCTGGGTAGGTGAGTGGACGGTTTTGCATATAGAACCAAAAACCAGACCAATACTTATCGGTTCCATTAAATTAGAATTAGGAACTAGATCGGCTCTCATGGGAACTGTCGGTTTTGGTCCGGTTCGATCATGTTCCAAGCGGTCCAAGCAGCTCTCGATTTTTTTGCACACTCCTAGTTAACAGTGTTTAAGACAGGTCCTCGTTGAAAGGATCACGATGAGAACGAAGGTTGGGGTCTCAATCTCCATCATCTGAGCTGGAATCGTCGGAGGGTTTTGGACTGGTGTAGCCCAATTGTAGAGGCAATTCCAGGTGTGCCATTTATCCTATTATATTTCTAGCTTTGCCCAATCTGGTCCTGTTACATTCCTATTGCCATCTGTCCTGCCGATTGTAGGAGTTAGATATACTACTACTAGCACTAGATTCTCTAAGTATTGATTTTGGGTTGTGGCTAGTTATTCAACTTCAAAATTCCGAAACTATGACCTTAATCCCAAGGGTTTTGGGAAAGTGGCCCTCCCTCGAGATCCTGAGATAATTGCACGGAATATTTTGTTGAGATGGTCAATTTTGTTGCGAAAGCTAAGTTCCTTAACACTTTAAAAGTAAAAAAAGTAAAAATATAACCCCACAACGCGAAAATCTATTGACAAGTTTGAAGTAAAAAAAAAGAAAAAGAGAAAAGAAATACATATATTATGTAAATATATAATCTCTCAAAAACTATACACTAAAATGTGATAAAAAAACGAATATCATTTGTGATGTTCCCAAGTTTCTCTCGGATTAGGCCCGGATGCTGAGGTTTTAAGTTTGCCAAGCAACTGGACAAGTCTGCCTACAATCTCATGGGTGCTGATCCCGCAAAACACATAAAAAGAAAGTCCTCTGGGTGGGGTTATTCCGGGAGTCCTCCAATGCTCAAGTTGGATTATGATAATAGAAACGGGTGAAATTTAGGCTCTATCACCAATATTGCAGGACATTTATTAAGAACGAACTAAGTTCTGCTCATACTTGTCCTTTTAAATGATGTTCGGTATTTGAAGGCGCATCCAGCTTAGGCAGAATGGACCATGGTGCTCGATTGTGGATGTTCAAGTAGTTGTGGACGTGGTCCAACATTTCCAGGGGCCACGTTCGGACGAGGGTGAACACTGTAATCGTATCTCTACTTTTGGTTTGGCTGGTCTTCTGGACGGGCTTATCTTCTTAGTCATGTATTGATACGCGGTCCTGAGATCGATTCATATTAATTTGCACATATAAGTAAAAATTGAGAAAATATATAGGTGGAAATTATTCACTCATGCTTTTGATTAAATATGTAAATTACTAAGTAGTGTGTACAGTAAATCGAGTTGATAAGTTACATTTAGTCCCTAGGACGGTTCTAATTGCTCTAGAGTAACAACATGGAGAATTACTAAAAAAAAATTAAACCTATTGTAATTATACCAATTCAGTCCTAATTTTTTTTTTCAATTCAGTTCTATTGCAATAATTATGACAATTCAGTTCATCCGGCTAAATTTGGCTAGTTGTGCTAACGTTAGATCGACAAACAATTTTTAATTTTTTTGATTTTTTTACTTTTCCTTTTCCTTTTCCTTTTCTCTCTTCTTCCTCCTTGGCTTCTTCTCCATGCAATGGCGAATGAGGCTTTGGCGAGGGTCGTGGCCTTTATCCACCTTAGGTGAGGCCTGGGGGCCGTAGGTGAGGCCTGGGGGTTGTAGGTGAGGCAGCTTCACCCAGATCTAGGCAAGGCTAGCCTCGCCATGGCCACAAGCAAAGGTGGCCTTGCCCAAATCTATGTGAAGCTGCTTTGCTCATGGCCCCTAGGCCTCGCATAGATTTGGGCGAGATCGTTGATGTGGCTGGGAGGGCTTCGCGACCATTGTTGGAGCCTTATCGGCTACTATGTGGAGAAGAATTCAATGAGGAAGAAGAGAGAAAAAATAAAACAGAAAAGGAAAAGGAAAAATAATAAAAATTCCAAAAGAATTTTAAAAAAATTTAAAAAATTGTTCACCATACTATTGGCATCAGCCAGCGTCCATGTCGGCATTGGCTATCATCTACGTTACAACCAATCAACTAAATTTGGCTAGATGGACTGAGTTAGCATAATTGCAAAAGGTTTAGGATTGAACTAGCAAAAACAAGAAAAAAAGATTTAGAATTGAATCGACATAATTACGATAGGTTTATGACTTGTTTGGTAATTTTCCTATAACAACAACATATGCTCTAGAAAAAAAAAGCATGATCTAGTCAAATCGGGTTGATACAACGTCAAGCTAGAGCTCTACTCGACTAACATGCTTGATCTTCAAAAACTCGGCTCAAGCATCATCGAGATAGACCCATATAGATTATCTCAATATTTGAGTTCTGACTTGATTGCTATCAAATTACTAATGTGACCTCAGCTCCAATCCAATAAGCTCAAATGTTTTCCTCTACAATCATGTTATTTAGCTACATTACGTAGTATTTGAAATTCACCTAACGATTTCTATAATTAAAGATCATTTCTGCTTTGATAGACATAGAAGCTCTGTGTACACTTGCGGACCATCAAGCTAAATAATATTGAGCTCGAGCTCAGCTCGACCAAATGTTTAAAGTAACTCAACCTTGATGCAAAATCATACAAAATGACCAGCAATGGTCATAACTTATCTTATCACAAGCACATATTTTAATAGGGGTTATTGGATCTGAGTAGTCCAATTCCCACTCAAAGACTAGGCATTGGACTAGAGGGGGTCAGCTCTTGAGTGGCCAATAGAACCAGTGGCATGCTTAAATTTTTTATTTGATTTGTCATTAATATGCAAACTTGAAGATGTTCTTGATAATCAAAATGTGTGCACAATTAGTGAGTTATAGGTAACATCATAGGTTTCATAGAGATTTCTCCAATTTGTTGCAAAATTTAGTTGGAATGAGTAGCTAGTGTCATGTTTTGATTTGTTATTGTCATCTCACTTGCATGCATAAGTGAAATGGGAGTCGTCTAACTCGCGCTTGTCTACGTGCGTGAGTGAAGTATGGAATGCAAAATATATTAGGGTTTTTTTAAAATATTTTTAAGAAATAAAAATAGGAAGAAGGTCCGATCCAAGTGGTTCCACACCTGGACCAAAATTCATCAGTTTCAATTTTATAAAACTAGAAACTAGACCAGTGCTGTCAGGAATCGCTCAAAACTAGCCGATCTAGTCCAAGCAATTCCGGGTTCGAACAGTTTTTTGGGCTCACTTCTATGATTTAGCCATTTTATCTTTTGGATTAATACTGCGAAAAACCCTAAACTGATACACTTATGACAAATTCATCTCAAATTAAAGTACCAAGCAGGTACACTTATGATAAATTTACCATTTATTATTTTTTGTTAAATTTTACTATCAAATTGCTGAGTTGGATGATACGTAAAAGTTGACTAGTGTATCGATTTGTGATTTTACTCTTTGTTGGTCACAATTGATTCTTTATAGTATTAATCTAATATAATGAAAAGTATAATGAAAAGTATATTTATCATAAATGTACAAGTTTGAAATTTGTAGTAATCAAAAAATTAGCTTAGGGATAAATTTATCGCAAATGTACTGATTTGAGATTTTTTATGATTTTAAGATAAATTTATTATAAGTGCATTAATTTTGAATTTTTTGTAATCAAAATATTAATTGAATAAATTCATAAAAAAATATCAATTTAAGGTTTTTCACTATATTAATATTTATACTTTTGGTCACAAGCCAAGACGTTAGGCATACCCTGCGAGCACCGTACCTCCAGACTATTCCATCTGTGGCGAACCCGCTAGAACTTCACGGGGACATAGAGAAATTCGCTTTTGTGGAGTGATCCCGCTCGCTTCGTCACCGCTCTCGTCATCTCAACTTCAATTAACACCCTCCTCCCTCTTAAATAGCGCTGTACTCGCAAGCCTTCCACGTTCGCATTGAAATCAACGCCTCCGCGGACAAACACAGAACATCCCGCAGGGTTTCTCTCCAGGAGGAACTCCCCTACCCAATGGCGTAAGGGTCTCTCGCGGTCTTGCGTTTTCGCTCTCTTTCCTGCGAAATTCGAGCGTCTGTTCTTGTTTTACGACCCCTTGCTTGGTTTTTTTGTTGGTGGCAGTGCCGTGGCTGAGAACTTGCCTGCTCCGTTGAACTCCAGCGCCGAGCAACCTACCCTTTTCGATGGAACAACGAGGTTCGGTTCATTTCTTTTCCTTCAAGCGTCGTTCGAGTTGGTTCAGTGCGATCACCGATAAGATTGGAAAACAAGAGATTGTCTTATGGGTCTGCTTATATTTGTATTCTCCGAATTTTCTGAAGGTTGTACACCTCTTACGCATGCCCATTTGCTCAGCGCGTCTGGATCACGAGGAACTATAAGGTGAGTCCATTTTCTGTGATCGTGTGCAATTTAACAAGAATCATGCGGGATTTGTAGCCTTTTTCATAGGTCACTGAGTTCATTTTGATTCGGTTTCGGGATTAGTTTCTGAATTGGGATTACATTTGTGGGTTGCAGGGACTGCAGGACAAGATTAAGTTGGTTCCCCTTAATCTTCAAGACAGGCCTGCTTGGTACAAGGAGAAAGTCTACCCTCTGAATAAGGTGATCCTTCTTTCGCTTGTCATTTGTGCCCATCGCCGGTTGTTTAACTCTTTATGTTTGTTTTCAGATTAGTGGACAGAGTGCCCGTGCGATTCCGGATTTTAAAAGTCGGCTTCTTATGTTATTAGTTTTCATGAATTCCAAAATAAAGTGTGGCTCGGTCTTTTTTATGTTTATTATAGAAGATTTTGACTCTTACGGTAGCTGATGTTAACTTGAGAAATGAATTGGCTTCCCACTTGGTCTATTCGGCCATTTTGAACTTTTAATTAAATGAAAAGGGTGAATTTTAGCTATTGTTGATTTGATGGGGACATCTGCCTTTTCTTCTGTTGTAACTGATGATTAGGTTCCCGCCTTGGAGCACAATGGGAAAATCATTGGAGAGAGCCTAGACCTCATCAAATACCTGGACAGCAACTTTGAAGGGCCTTCTCTTTTCCCTGATGTGAGCACTGGATAGCAAATGTGCATTTCTTGTTTCTGTGGCTTGCTCATAACCAAGTGGCTGCTCTTTGATGTGTAGGATCCTGAAAAGAGGAAGTTCAGTGAGGAACTGTGGTCTTATGTTGATGAATTCGTGAATTTAGTCTTCACTTCATTCAAGGGAGAGGGACCGAAAGAATGTGGTAAGTCCTCTAAGCGCTCTTTTTTATGACAAGTAACTCTGTTACCATGAGTAAACTCTGTCTTCTGCATCAGCTTCTGCTTTCGACCACCTGGAGAATGCTCTTGGCAAATTTGAGGATGGACCATTCTTTCTTGGACAATTCAGTGGGGTATGTTGGCATTCTCATATTTGATAAGGGGCTCGTCAGTAGTTTTTCTTTTTCTAGATTGATTAAACAAGGGATCCATTGATCGATGAGATCTGTATGATGTGCAAACCTATCTAGGTGCAAGGAATTTCGCCTGATACATGATTATCGATATGTATTTTTTCTGTGGTTGGCTATTATTTAGGGTCTAATTTTGTGATTTCAGGTGGACATTGCCTACATCCCCTTTGTTGAAAGATTCCAGAGTTACTTATCTGAAGTATGGAAATATGACATCACTGCTGGAAGGCCTAAACTAGCAGCATGGATTGAGGTATGGGAAGGAAATCTAGTCTCTGGCCAATGCTTGATTTAAGCATCATTTCTCCTGTTTTGGACAAAACTCTTTCTTCCCATGAACAACCGACAACTAAATTCCAAGATTGATTCTGAGTGAAATGGTGAATCGATGATACAAAATTTTCTGGATAGTGTCCAGGCTAAACCTTGGCCTGGGTGAACCGTTATAGCATGGAAGCATGTCTTTGGGGAGATCCTAACCTGCCATGAGAGAGTCAAAAATAGAATGAGAGAGTCAGTCTCCAGCACCCTTCAAATCCATCACTGGTTGCGGTGACCATATTTTCTATGCAAATGCATCCGCTCTTGAGAGGAAAACATGATTTACCCGTAGAGACCAATCAGTTTTACGGACAAACGTTTTGATCAAGTGTACTTATACTACACAGGCAATGTCAAGTCATGTCTATGAATTACAAATTCAGCAGCTCTGCTCGATGTTATCCTTGCTCAAGACCATATCATGCATTGATCTTTCCTTCTACTTCATCCCGTGCAGGAAATGGACAAGGTTGACGCCTACAAGCAGACAAAAACTGATCTTAAAGAATTTGTCGAGTACTGCAAGGTGCGCTTCGGGGTAATGCTTCTAACACAAACTCAAATTTGATGTCACGGTCTTTTCTGAACAACCTTCTTTCCCCTCTTGGCCCCAGCGAGTTTGTTTCTGGTCGCTAATGCGTTTTTTCTTCAAATGCAGGCTCAGCAGTAGATGGAGTCATGGCCATGGTATCGCTCTATACGAAGGGAATAAAGAGGAGTAAAGAGGAGTGGAATGGCTTCATAGTTGATGTACCCGTTCTTTTGATGTTTCCCTGAAGCTAGTTGTGCTGTATCCGCAGCGAGGCCTCTTTACAGCTTGAAATTGGTATCCTGATGTTACTATAAATTTCATAAATAAAAAAAGTTGATTTTCGAATAATTACAGCTTGAAATTGGTATCCTGGTGTTACTGTAAATTTCATAAAGAAAAAAAAGTTGATTTTTGAATCCTTTACGTTACGATCTATCACATATAATGTTATGGTTCCTTTTATCAGCTATATTAAAAAAGGGATGGAATCAGACTTAGCTGGGACATATATATAAATTTAACATTGTGCTTACATGCGGCATTTACCATTATTTTTAATATTCAAATCAAGAATTTAGAATTGAGCCATTATACAAGTTATAATTGAAAAATTAGGTATAATCAATTTCTTTTACTACAAACACAGAAAGGGACAAACGGCAATCCACAAAGACATTATTTTCCATGCATGAGAAAAATTTCTTTCGAACGGGATTAGTTGCTCGTTGGGTGACACTTATCTAATAATGATTTTATTACGTGATCGGGCGCTCAACTATACAATTCAATTAACCGAGTGGATCGTGGAGTTGATGGTTGGCACAAAAATTTAGAATTAAATTATGCAACGCATATAATTGTCGAAGCCATTTATAAATTTTACTGCCTAGCTCAAAGTGCTGAGACCTTATTTATGCATGATTCGTTCATACCATTGTATAGTATTTTTTCTTTTAATTTAGCGACCATTCCAAACACAAGTTAGCGCCTGGTGCCCCATCAAGCACTCTCTCTTTCTCTCCTAGATCTGGATCTAGGGCACGAAGGCTGTTTGAGCTTTGTTGGATGAGGGATTGTACAAAGAGGAGGAGATGAGAGAGAAAATTAAGGTTGTATTTGACAATCAGTATAAAATTCAAGATAAAATTTCTTATCCTCGTTTGGTATTTGCTCAAGATAACATAAAGTCAAACATAAGAGGAATATAGATGAGATAGAGGTGGATAAGATTTATAATTCCCATAATAGGAAAGTTATTTTTGTCGCGTAGGAAACTTTTAAAAAATAAAAAAATTAAAATTATATTCCTAGATAAACAATATTTGAAATCTAAATAACAAAAATATCTTATTTTTACTTATATATTCGAATTTAATTCTGTTTTATAATATACATTCACTATATAAATATAATATGTCGATTACATATTTTAGGTCTTTTGTTATTTTTACAATTTACTATTTGTAAAAATTTTATTAGAGAATTATGGAGGAGAAAAAGGAAATAAAAAAGAAACTACTTAACAACAAAGAGAAAAAGTAAAATAGAAAAGTAAATAAAAATAAAGTAGGCAAAAGTATCATTGGAGATTTTTACCTTCTTCATTTGTGAATTTTTATGAATTTTTATGTTTATTTATATTGATATGCCGTTTATACCAAATAATATATATAACATTATATAAATATATCTAACTTTATTACTACAATTACCAAATAGTGAATAGGGTATGACAAAGATCCTGAATTTTATGTCTTATTCTATTTAGTCCTATCTTGATTAGAAATTTGAACAATTAAACATAGCTTAAGGGTTTTGAGTTTTTTTTTTTTTGGCAAAATATTGTATGTGGTCAAGTGCGCAAGTGTTCAACAAGAAGTGTTAATAGATGTGGCGAAGATAGCTAATTTTAGTCCAAATAGGAGTGAAATAGAATTCAATTTTTTTTAAGGCAATTCACACTTTAGGCAGGTGATCGAATAGATTCTCTTTTGTAGTAGACAGTAGGGACAAGCAAAAGAATTTTATCGGATCAACTAATTCTGGATAGCTTCTAATCCCTTAAATTGAAATTTGTGAATATCGATCTAGTTCTTTATTCTAGTGTGAACCCCTTGAACCGGACCAATTTTTTTAACTATTAATATTTCAAATTTCTAAAACCTTTATTCCCATTCTTTTCTCGCTCAAACACAATCACATATGCTTGTTGCTCACGCCTCTCACTATCACCTCTGTCGATCTTAATCACACAGCACTCACACCTCCCTTGATGCTCAATGCCTCTCAAACTTAGTTCACAATAATTATTATAGCTTTGTTTGTGGAAATGATCATCATGTTTAGCTTATCACGAGATTATTATATTAGCATCACTCATGTAATAGTTTAGACAATGCAACAATATTTGTAGTGTTGCCAGGAATGAGAAAAAATACAAAAGAAGATATATGGGTGGTTTCTAGGTGGGGTTTGGACTAGATGGGCTCATTCTCGGTTCCACAAATCAAGAATCAGCCTTTTTGGTTTGATTCCTGATTTCAAGATGGCAACTAGGCCCTCATAGAATTAATCATCCTTAGTAGAGAGGCTGACTAACTAATAATGGAGAATACTATTTACATTATTATACAAAGTAAAGAGGATATTATACTTTTCAAATATCTCAATCATTTTTTGTAATTTCCCTTAGATATTCATTCTCGATGATTTATTTTCAAGCACCACATACATGGAGAAATGCATTAAATACATAATGTGATTTTATTTGTCATGATGGGACAGTGGTGGATTCCAATCCTGCCCCACTAGCAGCTAACCTGTACCCCTCTAACTATGACCCAATGGAGCCCAACTCTAATGAGTCTTTGTATTTTGGTGGTTCCCGAAGGATGTACTTGGCTTAGGTTTTTGAGAGAGTAGATTAACCTAGCCTTGTCATCTTTTTGTAAGCTTGAAAAGGAATTCACCCATTGGTAGGCTTGTAATTAGTAGTGTTCTTTTAGGGGTTATCTGGTAAATAAATAAATAAGCTAGTTTGTTGCTATAGTATTTGTTCATCCTACTATCCCTATTGTTGTTGATTGTTTGACTAGGTGATAGATCATTTTCGTTTGTGCATAATGGAAAGATAAAAAGAGTGGTCGACTGCATCTTAGGACGTCACATTCATCTTACCAAAATGAAGGGATTGTCACACGCTCAGGTTCGAAGCTCGACACTAATTGTCTCCACCCTAACCCCCTTGAAAAGATTGAGATTTGAACCCTCCATCTCTCCATTCCCATTTGAACGAGTGGTCACTAAAGTAAACTGAAGTAGTTTTGAGCCAATTCATATCAATTGGTGCTAAAATGTAAAATAAAGAAAATCTATACTTGAAAGTTATTCACTTAAGTGACCGATTAAATATGTAAATTAGTAAGTAATGCGAAATGTAAATCAAGTTGATACAATGTTCAAGTTATATTTAGTCCCTAGGATAGTTTTGATTGCTCTACAATAATGATAAGATATACTTTAGAATAAATGTAAGATCTAGCCAAATCGAGCTGATACAACATTAAGTTGGATCAACTAACATATGTGATTCCTATAATTTTTTACTTGGCTCAAATAAATTGTCTTAATATTCGAGCTTAGCTACATCATGTAGTATTTGAAATTCACTTAACGACTTCTATAATTAATGATCATTTCTACTTTGATAGGCATATAAGCGCTATTTAGACTTACAGACTCATCAAGCTGAATAATAGTGAGCTTGAGCTCAACTCAACAAAATGCTTAAGTAACTCAACCTCAATTTGAAATCATACAAATTGATTAGTAGTGGTCATACCCAATCTTATCACAAGTACATACTTTAGTAAGGATGATTGGTTTTTAGGTGAAGGTTCCCAATGAGGGTGGCTAGCAGATATCACCTAGAGGGGGTGAATAGGTGATACTTCAAAATTGTGACAATTAATGTGAAGTAGAACAAGTCAAGATTAAAGTTTGAATAAGCATCAAATTTTGGAGTGTAGTAGAATAGACTTTGAAGAACCCAGCGAGTGTGCAATAAACAATAACAATAAATATTAAGAGATTAGAGATAAAGAGAATTGCACACAAAATTTATAATGGTTTAGTTTATATCAAGCTCACAGCTACTCTCCCACGCTAATAGCTTACTGACTGGATTTCACTATATGTTCAACAAAATATTGCAATTTCGAGTACAAACAGTCACTCTTTGTGTACTTTTCTCACAATCACAAACTTTTAAGCTTATGAAGGACGTTGAAGTTCACTTAGACTTTAGAATTATAGATTCCATACTCCATCGCTTACTTGCTCCTTAGTCTCTTAATTTCCTTAAATACTCATTCACTTCAAAATTAACCATTGGATAGTATCAAAATGATCATCTTCCAATCTACCCATTGCGCAAAACTATATTAAGGAGATTTGGTGGCCATTAAGTGACAAAAGTAGAATCCCCACATTGATTCTAGTTACCCATGTAATCATAATCTAAGTTTCCATAAGTAAAGCTTTTCCGTTTAGAAAGAACTTGTCTTCAAAATTGATTTGCCAATCAAATAACATTGAGTCAATGAAATGTTTTTAGGTGTGAATCCAAACCAGATCACTAGTCGTCATACATCTTGGGCTTGTGTCATATTCAGTCAAGTTGTTTTGTTCTAAACTTACATTGTTTTGAACTTGCTAAGTTATGAACCTGTCATGTTATCGACTTATCTCATCCTATATGTAAAGTCTGAGTGTGTGTTCCATCTAAAGTAAGCTTTACATTCTGGACTTGAGTTTGAATATATTCATTCATAAAGTCTGCATCTGAATAGATTTAATCTCAAAGTCTGGACATAATTTGAATAAGTTTAGCTCTAGCATAGAGTCCATCTTCTAGTTCTTTGAAGTATTGTCCTTAATAATATCTTTTACACATTTTATCATCTGCATAGCGGCTTATGCATCTTTTACCTAGTTACTTAATCATTAAACACATGAGTAGCCTTTAATTTATTTTATCATCTTCAAAATATTGTAAGGGATTTCCCTAACAATCTTTCCCCTTTTTATGATAACAATCTCTAAATATTCAGACGTGCAATCATGCTATAAAAAATATTGATACATCAAGGCAATCTTTGAATTTTAGACATCCAAAAAAATTTATTCAAATCAGAAGATAGCAAATAGGTTATATATAGAAAGATAATCACAGCTCAATAAATAATATGACCATGTAATTACAGCTCAATAATATCAACACATATACATATTTATATTCTCTCTCCCTTTTTGTCATAATAAAAAGTGATAACAATGGAAAGGGTATCACATAGAGAATATATAATACAATTTATCTTCATATAATATCTTCAAAATATATTTTGCATGAAACACTATTTCCAGAAATATCATCTTCTGCATAGTAAGGTGAATATTAAAAATATGCAATAAACTCATGTTCTTGATAGATACATAAGTATATATCTATCAAGAATCACGGATACATTATAAATTATCACCAACTTTTTGTTTTAATAAAATAATAATATAAATAAGAGACTTGTTAATGACAAAAAAGTGACGGAAGTGGAAGGTGCACTCACCAAATTATGTAGAACTTGGTAAGTTTCTAACACATTTACCTTTTTCTTCTGTCAAGATCAACTTAAAAAGATTTTCCCATATTCGATCAATGCTCCCCTTGAAATTGATGCATTTTTTATGTGATCATGATTCTCCCCCTTTCTTTGATGCTCACTTTCTCCCCCATCATCATGACAGTATTTACGAATAGCACTTATTGTAGCTTGTGCACATTAACATAATTCTTTCCATTATTTCCTTTCGTATGACACATTGGAGTTTGCTCAATAAATTTTGAATCCCCTTTAATAACTTGCAAGAATTTTACGCAAGAAGAGAATATTTTTATCCTTCAAGAACAGTAGAATTTCCACAATTTCAGATCAAGCTTTCCAATAGTCATGTTTTAAGCTCACGAAGGACAAGTGTATATGGTCAAAGTTAGATCAAACTTCAAAATTATAGATTCCACACTTCGTTTCTTACTTATTACTCAATCCCTTGATCTTCTTAAATACTCTCCCATTTCTAAGTTAGCCGTTGTATAGTATTGAGAGGGTCATCTTCCAGTCTACTTGTTAACATAACCATTTGGTGGTAATTGAGTGAGAAAATCAAAATTCCCACTTTGATTCAAGTTGCTCATACAATCAAAATTTAGGTTTTCATAAGTGGAGTTTTCCCGTTTAGAAATAACTTGTCTACAGGATTGATATGCCAAAAAGAAGATTGAGTCACTCAAATCTTTTTTAGGTGTAAATCCAAAGATCACTAGCCATTATACATATTGGGCTTGTGTTGTGTTTTGTCAAGTTTTTTCGTTCTAAACTAGCTTCATTTTGAACTTGCATAGTTTTGAACCTATTATATTTTAAACTTGTCATGTTCTGACTTTATCTTGTTCTATATGTAAAGTTTATGTGTATTCCGTTTGAAGTAAACTTCACAATTTGGACTTGAGCTTGAATACATTCATTCTTAGATTCTGCGTCCAAGCAAATTTAACCTTGAAGTCTAGACATAGTCTAAATAAGTTTAGCTCCAACATAAAGCCTATTTTCTAGTTCTTTCAAGTATTGTTATGGATAATATCATTTATACGTTTTATCATTTGCATAGTGGCTTGTGCGTCTTTTACCTAATTACTCAATAGTAGTCTTTAGTTTATTTTGTCATTTTCAAAACATCATAAGGAATTCCCACAACACCTAAGCAGTCTGATTCCCGACTAGGAACTAAGAACCAAACCAGAAAGGTTGATTTTTGGGTGGGCCAATGAAATTGGTGGCATGTTCAATTTCTTTTGTTGTTGTTAAGGCCTCGTTTGGTAATGCTTCTATTTTTTCTTTATTTTTCTGTTCTTTTGTTCTCTGAAATAGAAAAAAGAAGAAGAGAAATCCATTTGGTAATGTCCATTAGTATTTTTATTCTTGAATATAAAAAGCTGTTACAGGGAATATGTTTGAATAGAAATGAGAAGTAAAAAAATTAGCTTCTTGTTCTTGGGAAAAATTTCTAGAAAGTTATTTCTTAGGTCGCCGCCGCTTGTGACTATCGCCCTATCGCTTGTTGCTTGTCGTCACCTACCATCACTTGCTACTCGCTATTGCCTGGCAGCTAGTGATTGGTGATCAACGAATGAGCAACCTAGCAATCAGCGACAGCAAGTAGTCAAGTCACCTAACCGTTGGTTGCCACCACCATCAAATAAAAAAGGAATAAATTGGTACCAAACGCATTTTTATTGTTTTTCTATTCCGAGAATAGAAAATTTATGTAGCTACCAAGCACATTGTTTTACTCGAGAATTGTTCCATGGAGTAGAAATAGAACCAAGAATAGAAATGTTATCGAACGCACCATAAATTTTTAAGACAAAATTGGAAATGTTCTTGATAAACAAAGGGTTTGTACGATAAGTGAGTTATGTATAGCGTTGTAGGTTTCGTAGATATCTTTTCAATTTGTGGTAGAATTTGATTGGAATGAACAATTACTATTGCATTTTGATTTGCTCATGTCATCTTACTCATGTGCATAAGTGAAATGGGAGTCGTGTGACTCGCACATGTCTGTGTGTGTGAGAAAAGTCTGTTTTGAGATAGATTAAGTTTTTTTTTATATGGATTTTTAAGAAATATAGAAACTAAAATATTAAAAAAATTGATCCAATCCAAGTGGTCCAAGCAAACAATTCCATATTAGAACTAGACTGAAATTCACCATTTCTAATTTTATGGAAACAATATTCCCCAGAACTACTCATAATCAGCTAATGTGATCCAATTTGATTCAAGCATTTTCCATTCTTTTTGGTCACTCCAATATTTTAACCATGCTTTATCTTTTTGGTCAAAACCTTAGCCATAATCCGCAAGCACCACATCTCCAGCCTACTCCAACTTGGGGTGAACCTGCTAGAACTTTATGGGGACATTGAAAAATTTCTTTCACGAAGCGATCACGTACATCATCACTCTCGCTTCATTACCGCTCACGACCCCTCAACCTCAACACTTCAATGCACTCCTCCCTTGTAATTAACACTACACCCGCACCCCATTCTCGTTTACATTGAAATCAAAACCCACACAAACAAAGATGAACATCCTATAGGTTCTCTCTCTTGGAGGAACTACTGTATGCCAATGGCTCCCCCATAAGGATCTCTCATGATCTTACATTTTTTATGAGAGAATGGTAACAACTAAAACAATATTGAATTAACGTGGTGAAATAAAATAACCTTCCCTCTTGTGTAAACTTAGTAGGAACCGATATAGTAGAGTTAATAAATACCAAGCATGCAAACACAAAATAATTTTTTTAAGTGGAAAACCTTCTCGGTGTGAAAATATCAAAAACCACAATATCAGAGTCCACCCAAAAATCTTCACTATTAACAAAATTGGGTGAACACTGTTCTTTTCTAGTAAATACTAGAGGTATATAGCAGCAAAGATCTCAAGAACATAATTCTTGACAATATGCATAAATTTCATAAGAGATCAAGGATAAATCTAAAAAAAAAAACACAGGTTTTGATTAATCCATGAAAACTTGATGTAGGGAGCGTCAAACAAAAATTAAACCATTTAGATTTGAGAAGATTGTGCTATGAACACACCGACAAAATTTCAGCTCAATCAGACTACGAATCGACCTTCGATGCTGGTTTAATGTAAATCAGATTTTGCCCCAAACCCTTTTATGCCTTTTCTTTTTCTCTTGTTACCGTGCCCTTTTGTGGCTACAACTTTGAAGATAATGAGAAACTCTATTTCTTCTTATGACTTATTATATGGGCTCAAACCTTTTTAGGTTTGTAATTCATTGGGCTTTCTCTTCATATGAGTAAATACAGCTAATAAATCTCCTTCTCATGTTAATGTGGAGGGATTCACCATCCTTACTATTAATCAGCAATGTTCAAGCTTATCTTTTGGTAGAGTCTTCGTCATCATATCAGAGTCATTATGGTTCATATAAATTTTCTCCAATTCCAACAATTTCTCATCTAGAACATCATTTATCCAATGATATCTAACTTCAATATGTTTCGATTTAGAATGAAAAGATGAATGCTTACCAAGATGAATTGTGCTTTGATTATCACAAAATAACGCATATCTCTTTTGCTTGAACCCAAGTTCTTCTAAAAACTTCTTCATCCATAGCATATATTTACTAGTTTCGATCACTGCAATAAATTCAGATTCAGTTGTAGAAAGTGCAATACACTTCTGCAATCTTGACTTCCATGACACATCTCCACTCGCAAATGAAATCAAATAATCAAAAGTAGATTTACTAATATCAATATCTCTTGCCAAGTTGGAATATGTATATCCAATTAATTCAAGTTTCCCAGTCTTGAAACTGAGTTTCAAATTTGAAATTCCCCAAAGATAACTCATAATCCATTTTACTACATTTCAATACTCTTTGTTTGGATTTGACAAATAACGACTAACAACGCTAACTATATGCGCCAAGTTTGGGTATATACATACCATTATATACATTAAGCTTCTTACAACTGAGGTATATGGAACACTTTACATATCTTTCTTTTCTTTATCAGTCATAGGACTTTGTTTCATATTTAACTTAAAGTGGATAGCAAGAGGAGTTCTAACCACTTTAGTTTTATTAATGTAAAATTTCTGAAGGATCTTCTTAATATATTTCTCTTAGGGTAAAAATAACTTCTTAGCATCTTTGTCTCGAGTAATACCAATGCCAAGAATCTATTTCCCCAAGCCCAAGTCTTTCATGGCAAAAGACTTGCTCAACTGTTTCTTCAATAACTCAATATGTGAAACATTCTCATTAACATAAAACAAGAGAATAATAAAGTCGTCATCGGAAAATTTTTGGATAAACACAGTTATTCAAGGAAGATTTTTCATAACCCTGTTTAGTGTAAACTTTTTGTACTATTATCTCGGTGCTTGCTTTAGGTCATAGAGATTTTTTTTTAGCTTGCATATATAATTCTCTTTCCCTTTCACTTTGAAACCCTCAAGTTGTTTTATGTATATCTCTTTCTCCAAGTCACCATGTAAGAAGGCTATTTTGACATTTATATGCTCAATATCAAAATCTGGGGTAGCTGTTTAGCCTAGTACCACATGGATTGAAGACATTTTCACTACCAAAAAAAATATATCATAAAAAATTAATACCTTTTCGCAGACCGAATCCTCTAACAACTAATCTAGCTTTGTACCATGGTTATGACATATGTTCATCTTAATTCAATCTATATACCCACTTGTTCTTCAAAACTCTTTTACCTTTAAGTTACTTTATCAACTTAAAACTATGATTATCATAAAGTGACTGCATCTCATCTCGTATATCATCAAACCAATTGCTTTTTTACTCATCTTCTATTACTTCTACATAGCACTATGGTTCACGTGCATCAATCAATAATACATACTCATCTTCAGAATACTTGGTGGAAGGTCGTTAGTCTATAACGAGTCTCCAAACTAGAACATTTAGTGGAACATCTAATAGAATATCTAGTTCAGGAGTAGTATTATCTATTGCAACATGTTTAGAAACATGTGTATTATCTAGAACATTAACTTCATATTGCTCTTCATTAACCTGTGTAGGAATATTTGTAAGAAAAATTAGATCCAAATTAACCAAATTATCACTAACTTGTGGTACTGAAATCGTCTTTACTTTCTTAATATCCTTTATTGTCTAATCTTCCATAAACACAATATCTCTGCTTCTTACAATTTTCTTTTCAATTTGATCATAAAATTTGTAACCAAACATATCATGTCCATAACCAATAAATATGCATTGTCGTGTTTTCACATCAAATTTAGATCTCTCATATTTGGAAATATGCACAAATGATAATAAAAAACATCTTCATCTGTCCAAACTCTATTAGGAACATCAAATAGTTAAGGAGTGCATGGAGTAAGATTTAATATATGTACAGTTGTACTTAAAACCTCACTCTAAAAGGATTTAGGTAACTTTAACTATGAAAGTAAGCATATTACATTTTCAACCAATGTTTTGTCAACTCTCTTAACTAAGCCATTTAATTGAGGTGCCTTGGGATGTGTTTTTTGATGTCGAATACCTTGTTATTTACAATATTCATCAAAAAGTCCAATATACTCTCCATCGTTATTAGTTCTAATGCATTTCAATTTTTTTCCAGTCTGTCTCTCAACTAAAGCTTGAAATTGCTTAAAACCATCTAATACTTGATCTTTAGCTTTCAAGGTATAAATCCAAATTTTCCTTGAAAAATTATCTATGAAAGCAACAAAATAAAGAGAGTCACCAAGTGATTTTATTTTCATAGGACTACAAACATCAGAATGAACTAAATCAAGTATACTTGACTTTCTTAAAAGAGTGGAGCTTTTAATTGCAACTTTATTATGTTTTCTTGCTAAATAGTAAGCACACTTCTTTAACGCCAAAATTTTCATTCTTGAAAGGAGTTTTTTCTTGGCCAATATTAACAAGCCCTTCTCACTAATGTGATTGAGCCTCTTATGCCATAACTCAACTATATCTTCACTGTCTATTGAATTAATTTTGTCTATGGACAACTTTGCCTGCATAATGTACAATGAAGAAAATTTTTCACTTCTAACCACAACAAGAGAACCTTTGATGAGTTTTCATCAACCATCACCGAAGGTGCTGCAATATACCTCATCATCTAACTTGCTTATGAAAATCAAATTCAAGCAGATTTTAGATATATGTTTAATATTATTTAATACTAACCCCGTGCCACTATTGGTTTTTAGGCACACATCACCAATTTTTACAACTTGAGCTAGCCCATTATTTCTCATCTTCACATATCCAAATTCACATGATCTGTATGATGTAAAGAAATCCCTACGAAATGTAGCATGAATAGATGCACAATTATTACTTACCTAATTGGTCTCATGAGATATAAAATTCACCACATCACCATAAAAAATAATGAGAAAGTCTTCTTTAAATGTAGCAACACGATTGTCATAACTATCATTATCACTTTTCTTTTCTTTACGTTTCTCCTTTTATTTCTCCGTTTTGAACTGGTGGCAAAACCTTTGAATATGTTTCTTTTGATAATAATAATGGCACTCAAAATTAACAAATTTATTATACTTACTTCTGCTTTTATCTTGGCTTTTATCTCATCTCAAGACTCACTTCTTTTCCTTTTCTCAATAACTAAGGCATCAAAATATAAAGAGGATGAATCATCTCTTCATTCAAAATATTACTCTTGGCCAAATCTATGGTGATCATACTATTCAATGTAGAATTAGACAAAGACGTTCAAAATGTCTCCCATGAGTCTAGCAAAGTACTAAGCAACCATAATGCTTGTATCTCATTATCAAACTTGATTAGCATTGTAGTCAACTGATTTATAATTCCTTGAAAAAGAATTTAAATAATCAGTCAAATGAGTACCATCTTGATTTCTGAAAGCCATAATTTGTTTTATCAAAAATAACTTATTATTCCCATTCTTTCGAACTTATCCCATAAACTACATCCATGTGTTTCCTCAATAATACGGTTCAAAACATTATCGTCTAGCCATTGCCTAATATACTCACACACTAAACAATGAAATATAGACAATTCGGCATTAGTATTATTTTCTGGTTTCTCTTCAGCAAATATAGGTAAATAAAAATCTTTCACATATAAAATGTCTTCCATCTTCCCTTTCCAAATATGATAATTCAAACCATTTAGTATAAACATTTTATTTGTATTCATTTCCATTGTTTAACACAAGGAAGAAAAATCAAGCAATAACCTGAAGCTCTTATACTACTTTGATGGAGAACGATAACAACTAGAACAATATCAAATTAATGTAGCGGAATAAATTAATATCCCCTATTGTGTAAACTTAATAGGAACTAATATAGTAGAGTAAAATAAATACCAAGCATATGAACACAAGACGATTCTTTTTATGTGGAAAACTTCCTCAATGTGAAGAGATCGAAAATCACGAGATTAGAGTTCATCCAAAAATCTTCACTATCAACAAAGTTGGGTGAATAATGTTCATCTCTATTAAAGACTAGAGGTGTATAGCAGCAAAGACCTCAAGAATATAATTCTTAGCAATACACATCTACAATAGATTAAGGATAAATCCGATCAAAAACGCAGGTTTTAATTAATTCATGAAAAACATAATGTAGGGAGTTTTAAACAAAAATCAAACCATTCAGATTTGAGAATATTATGCCACGAACACACTGACAAAATTTTAACTCAATCGGACCACGAATCAACCTCCAATTCCAACTTGATGTAAATCAAACTTTGACCAAAACTCATAGATTTTTTGTTTTATCTTTTTCTCTTGTTACTGCGGCTTTTTGCGGCTATGACTTCAAAGATAGTGATAAACCATATTTCTCTATATGACTTATCATATGAGCTCAAGTTCTTTTAGGCATGCAACTCATTTGGCTTTCTCCATATAAAAGTGAACTGTTTTCGCTCTCTTTCCTGTAGAATTTGAGCCTCTTCTTGTTGTTGTTTTTTTTTTTTTTAAGGTTTTGTTTCTATGGAAGTTCCGTGGTTGAGAGCTTACCTCCTCCGATGAACTCCAGGCGCTAAGCAACCTCCTCCTTTCAATGGAACAACAAGATTCGACTATTCTTTTATTCCTTTAAGCGCCACTTCAATTGTTTCAGTATGATTAATGATAAGATAGGTAGACAAGTGACTGTGTTATGGGTCTGCTTCTGTTGTATTCTCCGAATTTTCTGAAGATTGTACACCTCTTATGCATGCCATTGTTGACACCCAATTTTTTGTTCAAATTCTTTAAATGTCCATCTATTTTGCATATATAAATATGTATTAATTTCTAGAAAAAATGAAAAAATTTTGAAAAAAAAAAAAAAGAGAAAAATTTCGGATGGGCTCAGCCCAACTCACTCCTCTGCTCACCCATCCCTTTTTCTTTTGTTTCCTTCGGCCCATCTCCCTTTTATTTTCGGCCCAGCCCATCCACTCTTCTATTGTCTCTTCTCTCACGCACACGTGCACAGTGGCATGCAAGAAACACAGCAAAAACGCAGCAGCAGTGAGCGGGGAAAAGGGACGACGTCGCTTGGCCATCCTCAGACCATGACTCTAGCAAGTGAAGATTCCCTTGCGCACTATCACACTACCATTGGGGGAGAAAAAATTTTCGGTTATGCAAGAGCAGAGGAGGATCGACAACAGGAGGGGGCGGCGATTTTTAGAGAAAAAGGGGAGAGAAGGAGGAGGAGCGATTCTGAACAAGAGGCGGGGAAGGAAAACTGAGAAAAGGGAAGAAAGACGATGGCCGGAGATTGAAGGATAGAGACCGACAGTTTTAGACAGAGGGGAACCGGAGCAGAGAAAGTCGAGAGCTTGAGCAGAAGAGCAAAAAAAACAGCGGAGAGGAAGAGGGGAAGAAGAGGTTGTTTCTGGTTTTCTTTGGGGAGAGCGAGAGAAGAAAAACCGGAGGAAAACAGGAGCTCGGTTTGGAGAGATCAGGGGCAGGAGCTAAAGAAGAAAACGAAGAGGAGGTTAGCCGGGTCTTTTCTGGATTTCTGAGGAAGCTTTCCCGGTGAGAGCTGTTCTGGTGTTCAGGCAAGGAGAAGAGAGCGAGAAGGAGCTGTTGTTGCTGCCAAAGGCCACCCGCCCGTCGTTGTCCGCTGTAAAGCCTCGATTGAGCCAGGTAAGCTGTTTCCAGGGGTATCTTGGTTTTGTTTTTTTGCGAGGTGGTCGGCCGGAGCTCGCGCCGGCAAGTTCACGCGAGCTCCAGCCACTTTCTATCCCTTTTTCTGGTTGTAATGATGACTTATAGGAAGTGTTTTGTGAGCCCGGTGCATGTTTGGGTTTCGGCAGAACCAAAAACCTTTAAAATTATAATGCATATCACATGTTCGCTGAAATGTTCAAGTGAGACCCAAAAATTTCCATGGTTGAATCCGTCCCCGACAACCTGTTTTCGTAGATTTTTTATTTATATTGCTTTCTCTTGTGTTTCCCTTAGCATTGTAGCTATTTCCGTGAGGTTTCCGCACGTTTTTGAGTCGAAAAGAGACATTTTTATTTTTCCAGCAATGGCGAGCTTCTGGCACCGCCGGAGGTCATTGTCGGCGACGTCTGGGGTTGGCCGGATAGAACGGCCAACGTAGGACGACACGGTGACCCCTTTAGGACCGGTGAGGACTTGTGGCGGTGTCTGTGGCAGGGCGGGTGGAGCTGCACAGGTTTCCGGCGAGGCTCCGGCATGGGACGATTCGAGGAAGAAGACGAAGAGCAATAAAAAAAAAAAAAAAAAAAAAAAAGAGAAGAAAAGGGAAAAAGGGAGGCCGGGCCGAAAGTTTGAATAGGAGGGGGGCTGGGCTGGTTTATTGTTTTCAAATGGGCCTAAAATAAGTTTGGGCTGGAATTTTTAGAATTGGAAATGGGCTGTTTTATTTTTATTTTTTCATGGGCCATTTAAAAGAAATTCGACCGGGCCGAACCGTTCGGCCAGCCCGGTCGTTGCTCCGACCCGGACCCATAGGGACCGGGTCGGTCTAGTAGGGCCGGATCACTCGACCCGGTCCGAATCATTTTTAATACAAATTAAAAAATTAATTAAAATCTAAAAAATCTAAAAATTCAGAAATTCAAAATATTATTATAAATATTAAAAAATCTAAAAAATCTCGAAAATCCTTAAAAATTTTAAAAATGTTTTTTTTTAAATTCAAAAAAGTTTTGAAAGTTGTTTTTTTTTATTTATAAAAAATCGAATATTGAAAAATTCCATAAAAAATTAGAAAAAATTAGAAAATTCCAAAAAGATTAACAAATGTTGTTTTTTTTTAAAAAAAAATTCAGAAAAGGAAAATTTTTTAAAAAAATCTCGAAAGCTTGTTTTGTTTAATTTCGGAAAATTCGAAAAATATTAAAAATATAAAAATTCAAAAAATCCAGAAAAAAAAATCAGAAAATTGAAAAAAAAATTCCTAAAAAAGAAAAAACACCAAAATTAAATAAGCCTTTAGGGCTCTACAGTAGGTTTTTTATTGTATGTTATATTCTTGCACCTTATTTTTGCGATGATATTTTGCACATTATTTCTTTACCTTAGAACAATTAAGACAGACCTTAGATTTCTCGTATACATTGCCAAGATCTCATTAATACACGATCAAGTTAGGTATCGGAAGGGCATTAGTCGTGTGACTAACATAATCAAGTCCTCGACCCTAAACTCTCTGATTGCGTAAAAAGCGAGACACGCTCCCTTGTCTTGTTTGGTTCCTAGTTGACCTCAATAAACTAGTAGTGACTCCCTATTTGAAAAATTTTGTGAATATCCCAACGTTGCGCGGGGTATGGGGTTGGGAGAGCCCGAGTTAATTAAGGGCCGTCGGTCTGAAATTAATAATACCCCTAAACTTATTTATTTTAGAAAATGTAGTAGGTTGCGACACCCATTTGCTCAGCGCGTCTGGATCATGAGGAACTATAAGGTGAGTACATTTTCTGTGATCATCTGCAATTTAACAAGAATCATGCGGGATTCGTAGCCTTTTTTATAGGTCATTGAGTTCATTTTTATTCGGTTTCGGGATTAGTTTCAGAATTGGGAATACATGTGTGGGTTGCAGGGACTGCAGGACAAGATTAAGTTGGTTACTCTTAATCTTCAATACAGGCCTGCTTGGTACAAGGAGAAAGTCTACCTCGTGAATAAGGCTATCCTTCTTTCACTTTTAATTTGTGCCCATCGCCGATTGTTTAACTCATTACGATTGTTTTCAGATTAGTAGACTGAGCTTACGGGATTCTGGATTTTAAAAGTCGGCTCCTTGTGTTATTACTTTCCATGAATTCCAAAACCTAATGGGCTCGATCTTCTTCTTTTTTTTGTTTATTATAGAACATGTAGACTCTTTTTTGTAGCTGATGTTAACTTGAGGTATCAATTGGCTCCCCACTTGATTAATTTGGCCATTTTGACCTTTTAATCAAATGCAAATGGTGAGTTTTAGCCATTCTTGATTTGAAAGTTTTAACCTTTTTTGAAAGTTTTAGAAATTGATTGCATTTCCGTAATAAATTTTAGAATTCGATTGTACTTTCATGACAAGTTTTAGAATTTAATTGACTTAAATTACAGGATTCAATTACACTTTTATAACAAGTTTAAAGACTTTTAGTGCACTTATCCCTATTTTCTATGCAAATGCATCCTCTCTTGAAAGGGAAACATGACCTATAGAGACCAATCAATTTTACAGAGAAACCTTTTAATCAAGTGTGCTTATACTAGGGCAATGTCAAGTCATACCTTTATGAGTTACAAATTCAGCAGCTCTGCTCGATTTCATCCTTGCTCGAGACCATAGCATGCATTGATCTTTTCTTCTACATCATCCCGTGCAGGAAATGGATGAGGTGGACACTTACAAGCAAAGACTGATACTAAATAGTATGTTGAATTCTGCAAGGCGCGCTTCGGGGTGATGCTTCTAACCCAAACTCAAACTTCATCTTGCAATCTTTTCTGAACAACGTTCTTTCCGGCTGCTAATCTGTTTTTTCTTCCATTGCAGGCTTAGCAGTAGATGGAGTCATGACCGTGGTTTCGTCATCTTCCTCAATATGCGTTAAGATCAGTATCGCTGTCTTTCTAAAATTTGGTTGGATTCTGCTACCTTTTTTTTTCTTAAAATAAATCAAATTAATCATGCTACTTCATGATTGATTGTTCACATGTTTTTTTCCCTCAAGCAACAGCAAAAACAAACTAATGCTATTTAAATTTATAATAACTATGAATAAATCATGCATGAATTCACATGTCAATGCAAAAATTCTAATTCTCAAATTAAACGAAAAACGTCAAAGTGCACGAACCAATATCTAGATTAAACAAGGGATAATATATATATATATATATATATATACACACACATATGCGTTATGTTATTTGGAGAAAGAATACAAATGTTTCAGGAAAGATTTGAATATATATTTATAGCATTTTTGGGGGATTTAAGGACAATGTATATTCGCAAAGTATGATTATGATTCAACAAAGAAAAATATGATTATGTTATATTATAGGGAGAAATATTACAAAAAATCCAAATTATGCCTACTATGATTTATTTACATTGAACTTCTCTCTTAATGATCAAAATTTTGTTATAGGTATATTACTTTAAGGATTCTCATAGTATTAATCCAAAAGATAGTAATGGTAACCAAAAGTGCTAAAGTTTTACTTTAAATGTGTTAGCGAATGAGAAAAGAACATATGGAAAACAATTAAGAGTCCCATTTAGAGAAACAAGGCTTAACGTCTCACGCTAGGAAAGCCCAAGGCACGATGTCCTAGATCCAATACCTTATCGAATCTTATACTTGTGGACATCAGTCAGATACATATCCCTCTAGTGAGGGAGGATCATCTCGTCGCATTAGTACTGAGCCTACCACACAGTAATATTTGCCAGCCATGTCGATCCTGTATTTCTTTGTTCGCTCCCTGCTGCTGTTAGAGTCCTTGAGCAGCCACGCATGGATGTGTATCGTGTTCGAATAATGGAGCAACGCCTGGGATCCTCCCTAGGTCATGCATTCAGGCGTACCGACACCAGGCACTAGGGCCGTTGGCTTCATAGAAAATCATCCAAGATCGGGATCGAAGCTGAATTCCTCGTTAGTAAGTTCGAGAAAATCGAACTTTTATTGTTTTTTTCCCAAGTATATGGTTTTCAATATGCTGGTCATGCATTCTTCAAGTTAAAATACAAAATAGAAAATAGAATTGGTGAATTTTCTATATGATTTGATATGTTATAAATAGTACATGGAAATGCTATTTATAGACTTGGATAAATCAAATCAAATCAAATATTCATAATTAAGCCTAATCAAAATAGTTATTAAAATAAGAGAAAATATCCTAAATATCTCAGAGATATTGCTAACATCCCTAATATCACTAACATCCTCCCTCAAACTCCCTCAAACTCAAGGTGACATCATCAATTGGAGTTTGAATTACTATCAAATAATGCCATGAAAACTTATTCCTTTAGCGGCATCACAAGATGGGCTTGTTGATCTGCAGTGGGGCAGCATCTTCCAAATTCAACTCATTTGAGGGTAGCGACTCATTGGAAAGATAGTTACTGTGATCTCCTGAAATTCAACCATTTTCAAAATATATTGAATGATTATTTTATCAATGTTGAATTCACTCTAAATTGATCACTAATGAGTTAACTAACCTATTGGGAAATGCCATTAAGGATTAAAACACACACAACTAGATAATTTAATTAGGGATAGACCACTTGACCATAAAGATTAAATATGGATGATACTACGCTATTACAAGGCAATTAGCAAATAGAAATAAATTGATTTGACAAAGGTACTTCATCAGTTTACGAGCGATTCTGCATGATTGCAATACTAACTATAAACAATAGTAAATCGATTTCCATTTGGCTTTGCATTTAGGGTGAGCAATTGATTCCTCGTGATTACATGACAACCAATGGTTGCTTATGATTTGAAGAGGCACAAACATGGATTGAAAATAGATCAACCATGGGTTAAACGCATGAGAACTCCTAAAAGCCACATAATAGTTTAGGTCATACTAAAGTTGCTTTTGATCAAATTTAACCATGAATTTAAATATGATTTTAGGTATTGAACTTTCAAGAATTTCAAGACTAACCTTTTTGAATGTTGCCTCATTTATCCATATGTTTATCGGTAAGCACGAATTTTTGGATAAGGATTAGTGGGCCAAGAATTTGAAGTTGGAAAATGAGCTCGGGCAATGCAAAGGCCCAATGGGCCTCAACCAATCCCACCAAGCCCGAGTGGCCCCAAGCAAGCCTATCAAGCCCATTCAAGCCCATTTCCACTTTTTGAGCCCAAATTTAATTTATACAAGCTGGTACAAAATTTTGGCATGTATACACATATAGTATTTTGTACTATGCTTTGGTGAAAGTAGCATTTTACCCCTTCTAGAAAGTAGCATTTAATAGAAAGAAGATAAGGGGAAAATGAAGCTTGTCGAGGAAGATTGCAAGTGAATCTTGGAGGAGAAGCTTGCAAGAGAAACTTGCAAAGAAAGTTTGCTCTCTCTTTCTCCCTCCCTCCCTCTATCCCTCTCTTTTCCCCTCCCCCACATTCTCTCTCTTTCTCTCCCTCCTACTCACATTTTCTCTTTTTCCCCACTTCTCATGTCCATCCCCCCCAATCGAAGTCTCTCATCCCTCAATCCCTCAACTCTCCTCTCATTCGTCTAGTCACCACTAGCGCCACTACCACACTATGCTACCCTCACACCGCTCACCATTCTCACTGTGATGTTATCGCCGCCATGCCTTGCCGAAGCCACCACCCCTACGTTCTCTCTCTCTCACCAAAGCTCAAGCCGCCCCTCCCTTGTCATGTTTCACTGAGGACATCACCATTTGGAGCCATGTGTTCTCATCGTCTCACCATCACCATTTTTGACGTCATTGTCGTTAAATGGTGAGTTAACTTCTTAATCCTTGATTAGGGTGTCCATTACATTTAGGACTTGTTGGGGACGCGAATATGCGACGAAAAATAAAGTAGGGAAGAAAAAGAGGGCAAGCAGGAATTTTTACGTAGAAAACCCTTCCAAAATCAAGAAGGGAAAAACCACGGTGCCGTACTAGGCAATCTCTTCACTATCAATACCAGTGTTATAAGCTCAGGGTTACAAAACTTCAGCGTTACAATTATAAAAGAAATTGCCCTTATTTATAACAGGAGTCTAGGGCATACATATTAAAGGAAATTACATGTATGCTATTAGCAGTAATATAAACTCTATTTCCTTTAATATCTTAAGATGGGTGACTTGTTGGGAAGTGCCTACCCACAATAATATTTTTCAACATCAGACTCCACAATTCCATCAGGACTAGCATTAGCTTAAGGATAATGATAATTAGTGTTGATTCATGATGGTTTAGCCGATAAGCTAGCGGAAATGATAAGCTATCGCAATAGGTTATAGAGAAAAAGGTGATAAGCTATCGAGAAAAAGGGTAATAATCTATCGCCGAATTGGCGATAAGCTATAGGAAAAGGTGACAAGCTATTATTGAAAGGATGATAAGCTATCAAAAATATGAGTGATAAGCTATCACTTAAGGGATGATAAACTATCGGAAAAAGGATGACAAACTATCATTAAATAGGTGATAAGTTATCGACGAATATTGATAAGTTGTTGCATTAGGACAATAAATAGTGATTATGTGTGTTTTCTGCTTGAGTGGTGTGATAAATTATGCATGCCTTATGTTGTTTAAAGCATGCTTTGCAATGAGAAATGTTTGCCCAATGATAAACCTTGGTTCCAAAATTTTAAAGAAAGTTTTATAGCCATATAAATGGTAATTCACAAGGTATCATATTTGGATGTCATGTTTTACATATTGGAATGGACAATGATGTTTTAAAATGAAAGCATGCAAAGTTTAACGAGCTAATAATATGTGGGTGATCACATATGAATATTTTATTTCCTTTTTCATGTGTGAAAGTTACAATATTTTGGTATGTGAGCACAACCACGTTTGCATCGGCTATATGAGGAAAAATGAAATTGGCTAGAGTGGTTGAAGTGCTTGCATAATCACATAATGAGAACTAGTTATTCCCGTATGATTGCAGGCATACCCTATGTGGCCGTGATGATACCTTAGCCTAATTGCAAGCATGCTTTGAGTGGCTGCAATAATACTCCTATTCGAGGATTAGCATGCCTTAAGTAGTCGTGATAAATGCTCGGTTAAGTTGAAAGACCCACATTCGAGGTAGGCATGCCCTAAGCGGCCGCGATAGATGCCTAGTCATACTAGAAAACTGCCAACTCATATATCAATCATGGCCATAAGCAGTCATAATAATTAGAACACGTATGAATGCAAAATGCACTGGAAATTATGAAAAGTGTTCTAATTATGTTTGTTGCTTGTTGTAATATTATGGTGCATAGTGATTATATCTTGTAGGATATGTTCCAAGGTGAGATAAGAATGCATGAGGGTTTATTCGATGGTCTAGTTTGTTGTTATAGGGCTAGAACGCCTGCTCATGTTTATAGCTTAAGCAAAGTAAGGGTTGTTTTGCTATTAATCTACCACCAATAATAATATGCATATATAAGTTGCACCCAAGGCAAGTTAGCTTTCTAAATGAGACTTAGGTTGTTAGCTGACCCTTGTGTTAGAGGAATTTAGTTAACCTTGACCATATTAGTTTTGATTGTTTCGGTAGGAAGTTGCCTGTTGTAAGGATTTGTGTATATAAACTTCCTAGAGTTAACTAGTAAATAAACAAAAGTAGTTTTTTTGAAAGCGTTTGATGTTATGTTTTCTTACTATCTATACTGCTGTGATTGAGTGAGTGGTAATACTTTGCTTCCTCATGTGCTTGATTGCAAGATAAAAAGAATGGGTCGACGACGCATCATGGGACATCGCGTTCAAATGACCGCAAGAGAATAGGGGTTATTGCATGCTTGAGGGTCAGGGCATGATAGTTATTAAACAATGTGTCTTGTGTGATTTGCATCGAAAGAAAGCCTCATCTATGAAAAAAATCTCAACTATATGACGCAATTATGTGAATAGTATCAAAACACAACTATTGTGGAATATATTTGATTAAATGCTTCTTCAAATAAAATTAGTGTGCATGAAGTGAACACCATTGAGATGTTGGGATGAATTTATTTGGATTTGCAACAGAAAACTCTAGGTGCACCAGAACGCTTGGAGTGCACTGAGTGCAAGGTGTATTGAGTGCACTTAGGTTTCCATAGAAACAAAGGCTTTGATAACAAGTTAAAACATAAAATAAATTGATGAATTTTTCATATGATTTAATATGTTGAAAAGAGTACATGGATACAAGAGTCTATTTATAGGTTTAGATAGATGATATCAAAGAAAATCAAATCAAACATGTGTAATCAAGGACAATCAAAATAAATATTGAAATAAAAGAAAATATCCTAGATGTTTCTAAGGAATATCGCTAACATCCCTAATATCATTAATACTTTACTCTTTAAAAATATCCTCGAAAGGTTAATAAAGGAGCGAGAATATGTGGTCGTGTTTTATTAAGATGTATCAATGGACGACACAAGAGCGAGTTGGGGTGTCTAATTTAGCAAACAATTTGAAGTCCAGTGTCACATCGAATTAGGAGGATGGGGTGACACGGCCATTACTCTAAAAAAACTCCTAACAAATCCACGGCTCCACATCGCCATACTCCACCAATTCCATAAAATTCTATAGTTCGACAACTCACGACTCGATTTTCACGAAACTTCTGATATGCGACCAAATTTCAAAAACTACCCCGATTGAGTGAATGAGCACTTACCGGAACGTGTCCTCTCACTTTCTTTCTCCTCCTCTTCTTCTTGTTCTCTTTTCCTTTTTCTTTCCTTTCTTTCTCTTCGTCGGGCGAGCTCTCGGTTAAAAGAAGAGCCGAGCGTCCCCTTTTCTTTTCCTTTTTGTTGACTAAGTCAACCATCTTTTCCTTTTCTTTTGCTTTTCTTTTGCTTCTGGATCCGACCTTCATTTGCCTTGGTCAAATGGAAGGCGGCATTACATCCAGCGTCCTTACCGTACTTGAGAGACACAAGGCTTAGGCTCTCGTACCAGAAAAGCGCATAACAAGCATCCGCCTCGGTCCAACAGGTCGTGCATCTATCGCTGTTCACATCGTACAAATACACGTTCCCCTTACAATGGAGGATCAGCTTGTCGCGCTTGTACGGGCCTACCAGGTAATGGCCGCGGTTCATGCCCGGGGGCCGGATCCTGTATTTCCTGGTCCACTCTCGTCTCGTGTAGTCGCTGAGCACCCACACGTCGATGTGCGCCTTGTCCGGACGATGGACCAGCGCTAGTGATCCTCCCAGCTCGTGCATTTGTGTCCCCATGTTGAAGTCGCCCCATTCAGAGAAGTCGTCTGGGATTGGGATGAAGCTGAATTCCTCCTTGGTGAGGTCGAAAGAGAGCACCACCCTCGCCAACACGCGGAACGACATTGAGTTGGCTTGCAAGAACCAGTTCAGAGCTCCAGAAGCAAAGATGAAATCGGGATAAGGACCGGTGCAGCGAGGGAGCGTCGGGGCTTTGCAGGTCCTCCAGGATTGCTTGTTGAAATCGTAGATTCGAGCCCCTATCGTGCCGGTGCAGGTCGTCTTATCGAAGTCAATCGCTTTGATCTGTACCATCTTGTATGTTTTGGTAGAGCGATCAAACCCCAACCCATAAACAAACATGCCCGGCAAAAGATCGGGTGCTCTTGGCAATTCCAGGACTACTCGAGTAAAGGGATTAATCAGAAGCTCAGGATTTTTCAAGGAATTAGTGCTGTGCTGGAAAAGGAGCAAGCCGTTGCAGGTGCCTTGGATTGCGTAGCCTCTGAGTTCTGCGAATTTACCTAGCTCGATCCGTGGCGCCGCTGCTTCCTCGTGTATCCTGATTAGATAGATCCCCTCTTTTTTATACTCGTGGTATAGAACCGCTCGTTCTTTTAAGCGGTGTATTGAGTTGCGGAAGTAGGAATCATCGATGACTTCTTGCCAGCGCTTGCAGACGATTCGGTACTGCAGCAGCGACTCGCCGGAGACTCTGGAGAGGATGTCGGAGAGGAGGGCTAGTGGAAGTTCATCCATGCTCATCAAGGGTGGCGCCACCGCCTACTGAGGCTGTTCAACGCCGTATATCAATACGAGGAATAAAAAAGGATTTTTTATCAAAGAGTTTTTGAATTTATATATTTCGTTTCCTTGTTGCATTTAGATGAGGATTACCCTTTGTAGATATGCATAGATGGATATCTTTCATCGCCTTCCTCAACATAGTTAAGATCAGCATCGCTATCTTTCCAAAATTCGGTTGGATTCAGCTACTTCATGATTGGTTGATAGTGATGAAAAGATCAAATACAGATTTGTGTTGTCAATATTTGTATTTTGCGAAAGTTCCGAATTCTTGAATTAAAAAAGAAATTCAAAATCCATGAGCCGCCGAGATGCAGATTAAACACAAAGTGAAGAGAGTGAAAGTGAAAAATAAGTGAAAGTATCGGAATACCTCTCTCTCTCTCTCAATCAATGTCTTACCCTTAATATCAACAATCAATGTCTTACCCTTAATATCAATTGATGTTTGTTTCTTGCTTTTTCCTATTTCAAATATTACCATAAATATATGAATGTTGTTTTGTATTGCTGTAACATTTTCACAGGACATATCTTTTCTCTACATTTTAAAAATTGTATAATATTTTAGTTAAGCTAATAAAAAAAAAGTGCATTATTGTCTTCGTAACCACGACAATAAAATTAGGGAAAAATCATCAAAAAAGTTCTTAACCTATTATAAAATGGCTTATTTATTCCTAAACATTTCAATTATATCAATTCAATCAAAAAGTTATTTATGATTTGCTAATTTAGTCATTCCAACCAATTTCAACTGAAAATCGTTAACATGGATGCTAACTGTTTTACATGGCACAATCAGTGCTGACATGGACAATTTTCTGATTTTTAAAAATTTTCCTTTTTTTTATTTTCTTTATTTTTTTTCATTTTTCTTTCGTTACTTATAAAGGTCGGCGGCATTATAGGCATTCCTCTATTGATCATTTAACCTAGGCAATGATTGGTGACCAACAACAAACAATGGAAGGTTTCACTCACATATTACTTTTAATTGAAAAATCAATCTTTTATAACCTTTGCTCAATGAGAAAATGCGTTAGACTCTACAAAATCAAACCTATAGAATTTAAGGAATGATGGAAGGGAATAAAAATAAAAAATAAAAAAGAGAGAGAAATATAATAAGTAAATAAAAATGAAGTAGAAGAACCCATACTTTAAATGAATAAATTCAAAGTTGAAAAGGATCTTTCTAATTCCCAAAGAATGAAGGGCAAGGAGATTGATTGAGAAAGATCTCTTGTTCTTAAGAGGGTCGATGAAGGTCACCCCTCTAGACCCAGTGAGGTTGAAAGTGTCGTTTCTCCAATATGGTGTTAAGCAATTAAGATTTCTAATTATTAGAAAACTAATTTTAAAATAATAGCATGGAGTTTATTGCTTGCGTCGCTTTTAGGTTTTACACTTGGATAACTAGAAAGTTAGATTAGTGGGAAGTGGTAATTAAGGGTCTGTTTGTTAACATTTCTATTTCTCCAATTTTATATTCTTTTGTCATTAAGAATAAAAAAAAAAAGTGAAAATTTCAAAAAAGGACCCGAAGTAAGCCTATTTTCTTAAATAATAACTTAAAGTGGCCATTGTCTCAAATAATGACCCAAAGTGGCTAAACCAGTCTCAAATATGGATCTCAAATCGCCAAGTAGCCAAATATTCATCAGTCGATGAGCCTGTGGCATTTTTGGTGGCTATAATAAGGGCAATTTTGTCAAAATAATTGATAGAATTTAACAAACCCTAAAAACAAAACCCCAGAACTCTTCACGTTCTCACATTTTCTTCTTCTTCGTTAACATTGTAGAGCTTGTTGTGATCGGCGAAGCTGAGCTTGCATGTCGTGGAGGCCGAGCTCGCCGCCGCCGGCAATGCCACGGTGCAGCTCAGTATTGTCGCGAGGAGAAGAAGAAGCAGCAGTGGCACCGCCAACAGAAAGCCGTGGCGGCGGCGACGAATCGTCTCCATTACCTCCGGGCAGAGAGATATTTAGGCGAGCTTAGCCACTCGATTCCGTCATGGGAGTTTCGCGGAGGATCGTGAGAGAGTAAACCCTGAGAGCCAAGGGAGTGAGGTGGAATGTGGATCCACTTCCATGGACCCAACCGAGAGGCATAGAACATCTCAATCTCAATGACCCACATCTTGGGCACAATGCGAATCCACTTCCACGGAGAGAGGGGCATGCGAGGGGGGTGCTAGCACGTACCTTTAGAACTCGAGGAGTCAGGGATTTTACTCCATTAACAAAGAATTTTGGTTCTCCAAGTAAGAGGAGACAAAGAACCTAGAAGATGAAGTGCGGAAGAAGAAGAGCGTGAAGAGTTTGGGGTTTCTATTTTTAGGGTTTGTTAATTTCTATTAATTTTTTTGACAAAATTGCCCTTATTTCGGCCACCAGAAATGCCACATTTGGCTATCCGATGATTTGAGGTTCTTATTTGAGACTGGTTAGCCACTTCAGGTCCTCATTTGAGATAACGACCACTTTGGATCCTTATTTAAGAAAATAGGCTCACTTTGGATCCTTTTTTGAAATTTTCCCAAAAAAAGGGAATACGTTTGGTAATGTCAACTAATTTTTCTTTTCCTAAGAATAGAAAAGAGACCTAGAAATAGATTTGTAATAGAAACATGAAGTAGAAAAAAGTTGATTTTTGTTCCTAAGAATAATTTTTAGAATAAGTCATTTTCTTTCTTTCTTCTTCTTCTTTTTTTCCTTTTCTTCTTCTTCCAAACCGATCACTACCACTACTGATAGTTGCTGGTCATGGGCTAGAGGAGGAAGAAGAAGAGAGGAATAAAATAAAATAAAATTAAAAACCTAAAAATTATTAAAAAATTAAAAGAAATTCTACGTAAAAAAAATTGCAAGTCATACCAAATGCATTCCCATTCCTTTTCTACTCCAGGAATAGAAATTTTGTGTAGTTAGTTTCTTTTACTCTAAAATTGTTCCAAAGAATATAAATAAAAAATTATTTTTGAAAAGAAATTATTCTCTGGAACATAAATTTTGCCGAACACACCCTAAGTTGCTTTTGCATAAGTTGCCTAAATGGTTCTTTTCTTACTGCAATTTTAATGCCTTTTGCTCTTATAGTCCTTGTGCTTAGATTTTGACCCAAATCTTGTGCTCTAGGACATCACGTTTATTCTTTTACCAAATCATGAATGGTTTTGGGCCCTTGCAAGACTTGTTATTAGTAAGTATTATTGAGAAAACTCCTAGTTTTGATGTTGACAAATCTTTTTATGCATACAAGAAATCATATATTTCCTAAGGAAGAAAAGTCATAGGGTGATGTATTCTTCTGAGTCTGAATGTAGCAAAATATGTTTTTGAGTCTGCCTGTATCAGATGGAAAATACGATGAGACACAGAATCTCCGAGTCTATGAGTACCAGACGGAAAACATAAAGCAGACGCAGAACCTTAGTCTGATAGACCTAGAACGAATTTATAGGACCAGATCACAAACGGTTATGATTTTCACTTACCATTTTTATATTGATTTTGTTATATCGAATCAATCAGCAAGATCAATCAACAAGACAACTTCCAAAGAAGGATGGAACATTTATGGAAGCCGGATTCTAATTGTATGGGCAAACAGAATCCAAAGGGATCTGATCTATCTTCAACGGTCAATAAGACTTTCCTTATGAAGTATGTCCAAGAAAGGAAAGGGAAGACGAATCTCTCATGGAGATAGCCAACGGTCAAGTGTGGCTAGGGGAGCATATAAGGAGAGGATGCGACCAAGAAGAGAAAAAGGATAAAAATATTCCAAAGCTCGATTCAGTTCTTCATTAGTTGTCTGAAAAAGTGTGTAATTGAGTGATTCTAGTGCATTACCAAGAAGAGTGAATTTGTGAGACATGTCATCACTAAGTGCGAACACTCAAGAATGTGTAATCACCTTTGATCACATAGTGAAATCCAACCTATTGGTTGATCGCTTGGAAAGTAGACGTAGGCTTGTCAAAAGTCAAACCATTATAAATTATGTTTGCAATCTCCTCTATTCTCTCTATTTAGTTTCTGTCTGTAGATTGCAAAAGCTTCATACTTACTTGCGCATAGAATTCCTCTACACCTATTCACCCCCCTTTTGGTGTTAATACTAGTAATATCAATTAGTATCAGAGCCTCGTGCTCATTATTTTGAAGGGTTTATTACTTCAAAGCTAAAAATCTTTCGTGGCTAGTATTCTTACATCAAGTCTGATTGAGGGACAGAGCAACACTTGACCACCATTCTTTGACGAAAAGGAGTATAACACATGGAAGAATAAAATGAAAACCTTTTTCAAATCAAAGGACCCACTGAAATGGGATGTAGTCGAGAAAGGAGTTGATCCCAGTGCTAAAGCTAGAAAAATCACATCGAAAGATGATGGAAAAACAACAGAGCCATCAACTACCATCTCAAAAGAAGAGTTGATGAAAAGAGAAGCTTTAGATGCTAAAGCCATCTACTCTCTTTATTGTGCACTATCACCTAATGAGTATAATCAAATTTCCTCTTGTGAAACAGCGAAGGAAGTATGGGATAGGCTGCATATTACCTACGAAGAGAGTGATTGTGTAAAAGAGACCAAAGTAAATATTTTACTTGGTCAATATGAATCCTTCCAAATGAAACAGGAGGAGTCCATAGGAGATATGTTCAGCAGATTTACAGAAATAGTAAATGGGCTTGCATATCAAGGACAACTTGTCCTAAGACCAATGAAGGTCAACAAGCTATTGAGAGGTTTATCAAAGGACTGGAATAATGTGAAGACTTCCATATGAGAAACTCTGCGGATCTCACCTTTGACAGTTGATGAGCTTATTGGAACCCTACAATCTAATGAAGCAGAACAAATGAATAAAGAAGTGGACTCTAGAGGTGAGAAATCTATTGCTTTTAAGTCTAATGTTAATTCTAATGATATAGAGTCTAAGAACCAACTGGACAATGAAGAACTTGCACTATTAATCAGAAAGGTAAAAAAGTTAAACAAGAAAGGCAAGAACAACAGTAGAAAGCAAAACAGACAATCTGGACAACGAAGGACAGCATATGAGGAAGAATCTGTCAAAGACGTTGTCTGTTTTGAATGCAAAAAGAAGGATCACATAAAATAAAATTATCCTACACTCAAGAAGAACAAAGGAAAGTATGAAAAATACAAGAAGGCCTTGAAAGCTAAAACATTGAGCGACACTGAGGTTGAAGATAGTGAAGACGAATATGGCAATATTTGTCTAATGGCACACTCAGACTCAGACTTTGGAGCAAACTCAGAATCATACTCAGACTCAAACAAAGAGATTGAGGTTAGCCATTCTGATATTCCTACAGAAGTTTCAGATTATAGAAATGAGCTTTGTTCAAATCTAAAATCCACTCTGAAGAGGATCTCTGAATTGAAAAAGGGAAATTACAAGTTGAGTCAACATAATTTTTCTTTAAAAGGAAAGTTTGATGATCTCAAAAAGGAATTTTTGGAAACCAAGAAAAATCGAGATTATTTACTAAATGAGAATGAATCTCTCAAAAAGGAACTTTTGGAAACAAAGGAGAATCAAAATTCTTTACTAAATGAGAATGAATCTTCCAAAAAGGAATTTTTGAATATTACTACAAAATTTTCTAAAGGTTTGAAAATTTTATAGTATATACTTTCCATTCAAATTCCTTACTATGACAAGTCAAGACTTAGGTTTTATAAGGAAAGTGACTCTTTAATTAATTTTCCAAAGGTCAAGGAGAGAATTTGTCATGACCCCCTTCCAGGGTCCGACTGTAGGTTATTTTCGCAACATCCCAAGCTTATCGTCGTCCCGATTCATTTTACCTTCTTTATATGCACATGCGGAAGCATAACATAACAACAACATCCCCGACAAACATCACTAGAAGAACATTAGTAGTTCGTATACAACTAACTTTCATATTACATAATATAAAATGGCTTGGGTCTCCCTATCTCCACTACCACTACGATTTCCAAAATTGGAACCCATCCCGTTACGGGCCGATATCACTGATTAGCATTTGTCTTGTTAGAGGACCCTCCACTTGGGTTCATCGGGCCTCTAAAGCCATGAATAGGCCCGATCATTTCACCGTCCAATCAAGCGTACCATGCCTCGTAACAGTGAGGGACCAATTCATCCTGTCCCTCGTGAACACACACGGTTGAGGCATATCTCTGATACGTTATCCATGCTTCGATGTGTATGATGTCTACAGTTGACCCTTCTATTCTTATCGGTAGACCAAAACATACAGGAGAAGAATTAGCCATCTTATCGACCTGTAAAGGTAAATGGGTGAGTTTTGGGGAAACTTAGTAAGTAAAACATCTACACTTGGCTAGCGTGACATGCTTTCATTAACGACTAGCCAGAGCAACTTATGCAAACAGTGTCGATGGCAAATCAATTACAATTCACATGTAATGCCATGACTAACGCAAGGGCTTTACTTATTCACCCATCGACTAACACATGAACATATATCATCCATACTTGAACACATACACAAGGATTTCACTTACTCACGTTTCGGCCAACACATAACACATCTCATCCATACTTAAGCATAACCGGCATTCGTGCAAATCACTTTACATCGTCCTGGCTCAACCAGGCCCTCTCGACTCTTGTCGAGGCTTCTCGAGGATAGCTTTCCGAAGCTTCCGGGGGTTACCCGAGACATCCCGTTGCGGGGGTACCAGTTGACGTTGTCCTGGCTCAACCAGGCCCTCTTGACTCTTACCAATGCTTCTTGAGGCTAGCTTCCTGAGGCTTCCAGGGGTTACCCGGGACATCCCATTGCGAGGGTATCATCATCTTTCCCGTCTTCCATGGGGTGATCTCACAAATGCATCACTTATGTCAGTTCTTATCCTTTCCTTAAGCCAACTCATTCATGACCCAACTACACCATCATGCTCATACACAATCACGCATGCCATGCTTTCTACGACCCGAGTCTAATGACACCGTGATAATTCTAAGTCCGAGGTTTGGCTCAAATGTTAAGTAACAAGGATCCCGTCTCAATTCAAGACATGAGCTTGGTATACTTCGATGCCAACCAAGACCTTGTGGACTTGACCGATCCCCGCACCAAACAAGACTAGGAGTCAACATGTCTTGATGTAGATCCAAGACCTCGTGGCCTTGAGCGATCCTCTTACCGCGCAAGACTTGAGTTCCGACATTTCATTACTGATTCAAGCCTTATGGCTTTAGGCGTTCCAAGCTTGCGTTGAACACCAACAATGAACCATGGCATCATCTCGGTTGTGAAATAATCACGCACATGCATAAGATTCACGTATGAACCAACGTACACATAATCTTCCATACAATCATGGTTCAACAAGAGAAGACCGTCTAGTCCTCATGATAGAAATGATCATACTAGGGAGAAGTAAGAGATTCTACTTACCTGAACAAACCTCACAAAACTAGAGAAATCGACTTGAGAAGGAGGATGGCTTGCTTGTGGCCGAAAAGAGAGAGAAACGTGAGAATGAGGAGAGGGCGACCAAGAGAGGAGGAATGAGGAAAATGGTGCAAATGGTGAGGGAGGAGGAGAGGCTTCTCCTATTTATAGTCCCCGAGCTCATCATTGCATTTCTAATCATCCAATCCCTCTTTTCAAGTGGCCCGCCTAGAATCCTTAAGTGGCAAGCCTATTTCTTCAATAATTGCACCTAAGGGATGACTAGGCAAGGCTAAAGGTTCTGCTTGGCGGTCAAGTAAGTAGACGTCATCGACGACAACCCGCCTTTCGCTTTCCTATTGATCCACTTGTTTCCCCTCATTTATTGGCATTTATGAAAGTTTGACTAGGAAGTCACCTAACTTGCCAACTAAGTTTCTAAAATTCTATAAGCTCATAATGAGGGTTTGGGTGTCGTGTTCCGATTGGGCCATGTGTAATAAGTCTCCATCATAGCCCCCAAGATATTTTTTACCATAATCATAAACTTTGAAAAGTAAGAGATAAGGCTTATCCAATAAGGTTTCTAGAGAATTCTTCTCTTTTAACCTTTTCTTAACTAAGAAGGCGGTTTGGAGAATTCCACCATCCAAGTCAGTTTCGGGGCCAGAAAAGGGATCATATGACATGTCTTGGAAAACCAATTTACACGTGCCCGAGGTCCGGGCCACATACCCCAAATTTGCCCAAATCGCTTCCTTGGGTAGTGGGTCAACCAAGAGGTTTCCCTCATAATTTGGATCGGTTCAAGGTCAATTCCAAGGCTACCCATGGCCTAGCACTAAGCTAAGGCACTTATGGACCTTAGGAATTATGACAGAATAGCTAGGTCTATCTCGAGACTCATTCCGATTGGTGCTTGATCCATCCATATGGTTCATGGTCGGCATATTACCGATCCATGGTCGGACATCACCAATTCGAGATTCATTTTCGATCACTAAGAATTAAATAGGGAATGATGCATTTTTGATCAAAAGATGATCACTTTTGGTCAAGTTGGATCATCCGCGTATTGGTGCATAGCTGGGCGGAATTACTTGCGGCCAGGCGCTATGACCGGTTGAATCAACCCATGACCATCCACCGATCCAAAATGGGACTTCTCGTGATCGAAAAATCATCTTATGAGCTGGTAGTCTATTCCCATTGGTGTGGTCAGTATATTTTTCATGGCTGACGTCTCGACCAATTCATGACCGGTCAGTCAATCAGATTATAGCCGATCCTTGATCTTTACCGATCGAATCAATCGATCCATGGCCAATGGCCCATAGTCGACTCATTCAGGATCTTATGGCTGATTTCATGGGGTTGGTTTTCGAGGATGTTACAGAATTAGACAGAGACCTCCTCGACAAGCATACAAAAATCATTTCAAAAAGAATTTTGTGAAACCTATTGGTCAAAACAATCTCAAATGTTCTAATTGCGAAGAAAATGAACATTTTGAAAACAAGTGTCCTAAAGTTTGGAAACCTGTTCAGAAAAATTGGATAGACAAAGCATATACTACTAACTCCAGTGGACCCAAGGAAGTTTGGGTACCAAAGAAAACTTGAGTATGTGTTTTAATTGCAAGTAAACTTCAAAAGCAAGAAGAAATGGTATTTGGATAGTGGTTGTTCGAGACACATGACTGGAGATTCAAAAATGTTCATAGGTTTAGAAAGAATAAAAAGAGGGATTGTTTCCTTTGGTGGCAACACTAAGGGAAATATTATTGAACTAGGAACAGTAAAGATTGGGAGTCTTATCATTAACAATGTCTCTTTGGTTAAAGGACTGAACTATAATCTACTGAGTATCAGTCAGTTATGCGATGATGGTTTCATAATTGATTTCAAGGAGAACTTATGTTCTTGAATCAGTCAAGACTCATCTCAATTGTTTACTAGGCGAAGACATGGGAACATCTATCTCCTTGACATAAATGAAGACATTGCCAAATGTCTCATCTCAGTTCAAGATGAAGCAAACCTCTGGCATCGCAAACTTGGACATGTCAGTATGAAATGGATCTCAAAACTGCTTAGCAAAAAGCTTGTTCATGGACTGCCTTCATCAAGTTATAAGAAGTCAGAACTTTGCTACGCATGCACTCTGGGAAAACAGGAAAGAAACTCTTTCAAATCTGTGAAACAGGTTTCTACTAATCATGCATTGCAGCTTCTTCATATGGATCTTTTTGGACCAACTAGAACTCAAAGCATTGGAGGTAAGAAGTACTATCTCATGATTGTACATGATTATTCTCACTTTACTTGGGTGTTCTTTCTTGCTAATAAAGGAGAAACTTTCTCTTATTTCTCAAAATTTGTAAAAAGAGTTCAAAATGAGAAAGGTTATTCTATCTTTAGCATTAAAACAGATCATGGTGGAGAATTTGAGAATCAGGACTTTGTAGATTTTTGTGATAAAAATGGTGTTCAGCATATGTTCTCCTCTCCCTACACTCTAGAACAAAATGGAGTTGTAAAAAGGAAAAACAGGTCCTTGTAAGAAATAGCTAGAACTCTACTTATTGAAAGCAAGGTAGCAACTCGCTTTTGGGCAGAAGCAGTTTCTACATCATGCCATATCATTAATAGAGTTTTTCTAAGACCTATTTTTGAGAAAACTCCCTATGAAATTTTCAAAGGTAGAAAACCAATTGTTTCCTATTTTCATGTTTTTGGTTGTCAATGTTTTATTCTTAAAAATGCTAACAATCATCCAAGCAAGTTTGAGGAAAGGTTAGATGAATGTATATTTTTGGGTTACTCAACCACAAGCAAAGCATACAGAGTGTTTAACAAAAACACTCCAACTATGGAAGAATCCATGAATGTGAAGTTTCGAAAGTAAGATGTTTCTAACCAGGGTAGAACTGCAATCGAAGATCCAAAAGTAATTGCTGCTATTGAGAAATCAATATTCAACAAAGAAGCTGATTCTTCTCAGAAAACAGTCACAGAAGAACCTCAAGAACAAAGCATCATTCAGATGGACACTACTCAATCGCTAGAAAAACCTGATGACAGTGAAGTGTACAACAAAAACTAGAAGCATAAATCCAGTCATCCTCAAGAACTTGTTATTGGAAGCATCAATGAAGGAATTTGAACTAGATCAAGGAACAAAAAGGATACAAGCATTGTGGCTCTCATTTTTGAAATTAAACCTAAAGGAGTAGATGAAGCACTTGGAAATGAAAGCTGGATAGAAGCAATGCAAGAAGAACTCTAGCAATTCAGAAAAAAATGATGTATGGGAATTAGTACCCAAACCTAAAGGGAGGACCATCATAGGTACTAAATAGGTCTTTAGAAACAAAGTAGATGATCAAGGAAAAGTGAGTAGAAACAAGGCAAAGCTTGTAGCCAAAGGTTACTCACAATCTGAAGGAATAGACTATGATAAAACTTATGCACTTGTAGCAAGATTGGAAGCAATCAGACTACTGCTTGCCTATGCTTGCTATAATAACTTCAAGCTATTCCAGATGGATGTGAAGAGCACCTTCTTAAATGAGTTTATATGAGAAGAAGTATATGTTGAACAACCTCCTGGCTTTGAGGAACCAAGAAAGTCATATCATGTATATAGACTAAAAAATGCATTATATGGTCTGAAGCAAGCACCACGAGCTTGGTATGAAAGACTGAGTAGTTCCTATTAGATAATGGCTTCAAGAAAGGTATGGTAGACACGACTCTTTTTATTAAGAAAGAAGGTAAAGATATTTTACTTGTTCAAATATATGTAGATGATATTATCTTTGGCTCTTCTAATGAATGCCTGTGCAAGGATTTTTCAAAGTCTATGTATGATGAATTCGAAATGAGTATGATGGGAGAACTTACATTCTTCCTAGGACTTCAGGTCAAACAGTCTAAATATGGCACTTTCATTTTTCAAGAAAAATATGCAAAGGACTTGATCAAGAAGTTTGGGATGGAAAACTGTAAAAAGACTGAAACTCCTATGTCAACTTCCATCAAACTCAACAAGGATGAAATGGGGAAGAAAGTTGACCAGAAGACCTACAGAAGCATGATTGGTTCTCTTCTTTATCTTACTGCATCTAGACTTGACATATTATACAATGTGTGCTTGTGTGCTAGATTCCAAGTAGACCCAAGAGAATCACAACTTTCTACAGTTAAGCGCATAATAAAGTATATTGCCACTTATCCAAAGTTAGGCCTGTGGTATCCCAAAGGAACAGATTTTACCCTCCTCGAATACTCAGATGCTGACTTAGCAGGATGTAAAGTGGACAGGAAGAATACATATGGAACATGCCAACTATTGGGACATATGCTAGTCTCATGGTTCTCTAAAAAGTAGAACACTGTGGCTTTATCTATAGGAGAAGCAGAATTCGTTGCTCTTGGAAACTGTTGCTCACAAATTCTATGGATGAGACAGTAGCTAAGGGACTGCGAAAAGGAAGAGACTTGCATTGAAATAAGATGTGACAATACAAGTGCTATAAATCTCATCAAGAGTCCGATCTTACATTTAAGGGCAAAGCATATAGAAATCAAGCACCATTTTATTAGAGAACACGTGCAAAATGGTGAAATATTTGTGCAATTTATTGATTCAAAAAATCAATTGGTAGATATCTTCACCAAACCACTAAACAAAGGTACATTTGATTCGATTTGCAGTGGATTAAATATTATTAATCCATTTGCATAAAGTATGTGAAGACAGGGCATCTTCTAGGAGAAACAATCGTTTGGCAGACGCAATCTTCTGGGCAAACCAATCTTTTGGATCGCACTCAAAAGGCTTTAATGGTATTTTTGGAAATCTAAAGTTTGGCGTGTAAGTTATTTCCATATATGATCAAACATGATAAGTTAATACTTGCAAATATTTGATTTGCTTAATTTTCGATGCATGCATATATTATTTGCATCTATTTTTATCAAGTTTCAAATTTTTGAATAATTGCTATTTACGGTTATTTTTATTTCAAAAAATCATGTATGTTCATTTGCCCCTCTCCAGAAGGGTATATAAACCCCAAAAATTGAGTCTTTCTTCCATCGCATACTCGAACACTCTTAGAAACCCTACATATTTTATCTTTCTCTCAAAACCGAACCAAACCTTCTCAAATATGGCTTCGAGATCCTCCATATCCAAGTCTCCATCTCCTCGAGGACGATCAAATCGCATTGCAAGCAAAGGGCCGAGGAATATCAAAGGAGCAGCGACTCATTTCGACCTAACACAGTCCTCTGGTGAGGAATCCCCAAGGCTTCCTCCAACTGAATCTATTTAAAGGAATGCAAATGAAAGAGGTACGCCTGGACTTATTTTGCCTAAACCTTCAGATCCCCACAAGGTCTTCAAAATGTATGAAGTATTAGTGAGGGGAGATGCTATTGATAGTTTTAAACTCAAATACTTGAGGGCAAAAAGTTATGCAAACGAGATGAGATTGGTTCAAGCTGTGTCGAGTGCAGAACGTCCGCTTGCACAGGTTGATTGGACTAATGAAGCAAGCAAAAATGTGGAAAGTATCTAGGGACGAAAAGACGATGATGAACATCTATATAGAAACTTTGAGGTTAAAATGGAGGTTATTGCGGTGGTTCGAAACCCTACAAGAAACTTGTTGCGTTCCAAAGAACATAAGGCATGTTATAACACTTTCCTTGATCGAGGCATAATGAATCATAGGATAGTGGATTTTGATTTTATGGATGCCACTGATATGAATCTTAGAAGTTGTTTTGAAAGGTTGCAAATGGATTATTTCTACACTGATTCTGCTGCTATATATCCAAAACTGACAGCCTATTTCTACTCAAATTTGTCATTCTTGACTCCAAACATGTTGCAATTTAGTGTGAATGATAGGTTTTATGAATTTGATGCAAATACTTTGGCTGACATTATGAAAGTTGAAAGCGGTGATTTTAAGCCCATTGAGGTTTCCTACGAGACTGTATGTAAGCATCTTGCAAACTCTGTAAGGGCAAACATCACTTACCCCTTTATGAACTCAGCAAGGATAATACTGCAAAGATTATCATTAACTGCATTCATCCTAAGGCATCATCTAAGATTGATGTTGCAAGGTTTGAAGCAAAGTTGATGTAGGCAACTGAACAGGGAGTTATGTTCTCACTCACTCATACAGTTCTTCTACACATATATAGAACGGTTTCGAAGGATAAAGGACAATTGCCCTATGGAGCCTTAGTGACAAGAATCTTCGAACATTTCCAAATCAATTTGCTTGGGAGACTCTACACTAAAGTTCTTTCAACAATGCCCATTGGACTCAAGATGATAACCAAAATGAGGCAAAATGATGTTTTGGAGACATGGAGAAGAAAGCATAAGGAACTAAGTACAGCATCAACCACTTCCAAGAGAAAAGACAAGGAAGTGGCATCTGTAGGGCCAAGCTCAAAAAGAAGGAGACAACTGCTGCTAAATGATGAAGATGATGATGAGGAGACTATTTTCAAAATCCTTGCTAATATGGGTCATACTGCACATAGAATGATAGAACAGAAGCATAAATGCCTCCACCAATAGCAGCAGAGGAGAACCTCCAAAGTGCATAACCACAACCTGCTGAGAATGTGGTAATGTCTGAACCAGAGGAAGAGCATGAGGAAGAGGACGAACCAGAAGAAGAGCCTAAAGAAGAAGCACTAGAAGCAGAGGAAGAAAGAGAGGAAGAAGGACATGAAACAGATGAGGGTCATACTATTCCAAAGGCTGAAGATGAAACCAGGGCAGAGGATAGACAATCATAGGAGCAACATGATCAAACAAAAGCATCAATTCAGGGGGAGCATCAATCTGATAGAGTTGAATTACAACCTCCTGAGCTTCCATTTGAGTTTGATCGTTCTGATTCTCAAAAGATATTGGATCTTCTAATGCAAATCAGAGATCAACAAGTTACCATGGAAATCTCCTTGAATAACAAGTTTGAGACTCTCGAGAGGAAAACTCAGCAGCAAATGGCACGGATGGAGGCCACAAGTCATCAGTGTCTCACTAGGATTGAAGAGTCTGCAAAGGATATGGAGGATTTCACCTTAGCCCGAACCCCTAAAAAGCCATCGTCTAATTTCTTTATCCAAAACTTTTATGGTCTAGTTTCTTTTTCTGTTGGATTTTGAACTCTACATTATCATTTTACTTTTGACTGTTGGATTTTTTGATTGTGACAAAAAGAGGGAGTAGTCACAGATATTGGTTTTTGGCTTGAGCGGATACTGATTGGTTTTGTTGTTTTTTGAACATGGAATTTGGTATTATGTGATTTGACCATTTGATATCTTTTGGATGATTAGATATTATGTGTGACATATGACTTGATGATCTGAGTATTACAATACTGATCATGTATGACTTAATCTGATGCTTATTACTGTGTCATACATATACTATGTTATGCCTAACCATGTTTTGCAGGAACAATAAACTATCTGCATAAAATGTTTTGTCACCATAAAAAAAGGGGAGATTGTTGAGAAAACTTCTAGTTTTGATATTAACAAATCTTTTTATGCATACAAGAAATCATAAATTTCCTAAGGAAGAAAAGTTACAGGGTGACGTATTCTTCTGAGTTTGTATATAGCAGAAGATGTTTCTGAGTCTACCTATACTAGACGGAAAATATGAGGAGACACAAAATCTATGAGTACTAGACGGAAAACACAAAGTAGATGCAAGACCTTAGTCTGATAGACCCAAAACGAACTTACAGGACCAAATCACCAACGGTCATGATTTTCACTTACCATATTTATATTGATTTTGTTATATCAAATCGATCAGCAAGATTAATCAAAAAGACAACTTTTAAAGAAGGATTGAATACTTATGGAAGCCCAGATTTTAATTATATGGGCGAACAGAATCCAAGGGAATCCGATCTATCTTCAACAATCAAGAAGACTTTCCTTATAAAGTTTGTTCAAGAAAGGAAAGGGAAGATGAATCTCTCAAGGAGATAGCCAACGATCAAGTGTGGTTAGGAGAGTATATAAGAAGAGGATGTGACCAAGAAGAGAAAAAGGATAAAAATATTCGAAAGCTCGATTCAATTCTTCATTAATTGTCTGAAAAAGTGCATAATTGAGTGATCTTAATGCATTACCAAGAAAAGTGACTTTGTGAGACATATTATCACCAAGTGCGAACACTCAAAAGTGTGTAACCTTTGATCACATAATGAAATCCAACCTATTAGCTGATCACCTGGAAAATGGACATAGGCTTGTCAAAAGCCGAACCACTATAAACTGTGTTTGCAATCTCCTCTACTCTCTCTATTTAGTTTTTGTTTGTAGATTGCAAAAGCTTCATACTTACTTGCGCGTAGAATTCCTCTACATCTATTCTCCTCCCTCTAGGTGTTAATACTAGCAATATCAAGTATCTTTTTCAATTATTAGGTAGTGTGAAATTTTAAATTCTTTTAAGCCCGCGGACCTGATTTTTCATGATGATGAGATAGGATGGTATGCACAACTTGATCTTATCAAGTGAACAAAATGTCGATGTAATGAGTATCATTCAAGTCGTTACTGTTTCTAAAAGATGATAATAGGCTGTTTCTGAATTGAACCATAATAAAGGAGCAAGGTACTCATGTCTTCTTTTAAAATGTATTTCACGAATAAGAAAAGAACAAACAGAATACAATTAAGAGTCTAGCAGACATCAATCGATGAACGAGCCAAGTTTGTCACCAGGTCGCTTGAGAGAAACAAGGCTTAGAGTCTCACATGAGTAATGCCTCACATAACTATCTTTCCATGTGAAAGTTTCAAATTTTCGTATTACAAGAATAAGTCAAAGAGCATGAAACAAAATGTAAATTAAATAAAAAATCATTAACGAAGTTCTCTTGTAGATCCATAAATATTGTGATTGCGAGCATTAACGAAGTTTTCTTGTAGGAAAAAAGTCCGTAGTCCGCAACCATTGTTAAAAAAAAAAAAAAATTCATTAAAAACGATCAATTGCCTATATCCAGAACCATACTAAGCCAATCCAAAACATTTCACATGATTTTATTATCGCAGGTGATTTTAAAAATCCACACATTCCAATAGCAGTTGACAATAAAAAAATCTTCATAATCACGTTAAACGCTCTTCATAACCACCTTATCGTTTCAAAAATGTTTAAAAAGTGTCCTCTTTATTGTCTGTACACTTCCTCAATCAATTTAATATCATCATTCAAGCAATTTAAATGTAAAAGGTGGATGCAATCGAAATCATCTTTACTAGGCCTCTAGTAAATATAGAGAATGTAATTAATAGATAAATTTGAAGAAAATGACCAAACTAACCCTCGGGCTCTTCCACTTCTAAGTTGGTGTACCCCTTTCTCTCTTCTCTCGTATGTCTTACTCGTAATTTCACTAGATCTTATTTCTCACTTTTTCCTACTTCAATTATTACCTTAAATATATGAATTTTTATTTATTTTGTATTTTCATACATTTTCAAAAGGCGTATACGTTTCTCCACATTACAAAAACTTTTATACATATTTTGGTTAAGCTTATAAAAAGTTGCATTTTTTGTTTTTCAACTTAACCACGGGAAAGAAAACATTATTGTAAAAGTCCATCAACCTTTTTCGAATATCTCGAAAACATTTATGTAAAACTTCTCCCTGTCATTCCTGAGAAGTAGAAGTGATGTTGAATGATTAGTAAATCGACCTCTTTCGAATATCTCGAATAAATTTCCATGTATAATGAGATGAAGTCTAACGACAAAGATGCAAAATTTCGATCATTGGCACCTCGGCAACCCACGATCAGGGGTGGGTTGAGAGAGCTCATATTTAGAACTCAATGATTTGTTGATGAACGATCTACGATTGTGAGACAGCAAAAGCGAGAAGGAAAACTCTTGCATCCAACATTTAAAAACGATGGTTTTTGTAGTTGAGGAGAAGGATTATATATTCTGTTTTCTCCTTTTCTACTCGGATGAGGACTATCCTCTGTAGATATGCAGAGATCAAGATCTTCGATCATCTTCTGCAACATGCGTTAAGATTGGCGTCATCGCTATCTTCTCAAAATTTGATTGGATTCTGCTACTTCATAATTGATTATTTATATATAGAGTGGCGCATCTTTTTTTCCTTAAGAAAAAACAAATAAAAAGTAAATACTTATTGAATCTACAATAATTATGAATAAATCATACAAAAATTGGCGTGTCCATGTGAACCTTTCGAATTTTCAAATTACAAAGAATAAGTCAAAAGGCATGAACTGCGAGAGTGGAAGAAACAAAAAGTAAAATGTAAAAAATAATTTAAAAATGAATAGAGCATTAATGAAATTTTCCAATAACAAAAAAATTGGTAGTCCACAACCATCGGTAAAAATATATAAAAATTTCATTAAAACTGATCAATTCCACTTGAGGTCTTTATGTTTTTTTGTTAAGTTCTATTATAACTCTCAATTCACTCTTAAACTCTTACTATAGGGTATGAGAGTCGAAACCCATACGTGAAATTAAGCGTCTCCACCCCAACTCCTTGACACTCGAGAAAATGGGGATTCGAATACCCCACTTCTCTCTTCCTATATGAGAAGGGTAACCACTGGCGCAAGACCCCGGTGACTATACTCGAGGTTGAAATGGTGCTTTTCTACTGCAATTTTAGTTGTTTCATTCCGTTTCGATGTGCTTATTACCGTGGTAGTGCTTAGATTTTGATCCAAAGCTTGTGGCTTAAGACATCATGCTTTTTCTTTACCCATATCATGACTGGTTTCAGCCCCTTGCATGATTTGTTTTCTAGCGAGGTCAAATTTGGAATTCTTGCATTTCTCGTGACCATGGGATAGGATAATTCATACTACTTGATTTCGTCTTCAATGTTGTTTCTAAAAGATAATGCAAAGGCTGTTTTAAGAAGATAATAAAGGAGCAACCATAGGTGCTCGAGTTTTATTTTAAAATGTATTCAACATATGAGAAAAGAACAAACGGATTACAATTAGAGTCTAGCAAACATCAATCAATGAATGATTCGGTTTCGACGCTAAGTCGCTTGAGGGAAACAAAGCTAAGAGATGCACTCCAGTGATACCTCCAGTAATAAGCAGGGGCGGTGTCAAGCCTTGTAAAGCCATACTCGTTGACATTGTTTGCAGTCAACTCCTTGCCCGTCCAGAGACGGAGGAGGATCAGCTTGTCACATTTGCAGGTCCTCCATGATCGCTCCTTGAAATCATAGATCCGAGCCCTCACCATGCAGGTGCGAGTCTCCTCACCGATGTCAATTTCATCGATTTGTACCATCTTGTGCGTGTTGGTAGAGCGGTCGAACCCAAACTGGTAGACCGACCTGTCTAGCTAAAGATCAGGTGCTCTCCACAATCTCAGGATTTCTTAGTAAGAGGATTTATCAAGAGCTCAGGATTATTCTTGACATTGGCGATGTGCGAGAAAAAGAGCAAGCCATTACAGGCACCTTGGAGCATGCAGAATTTTAGTCCCGGGAATTTCGCTATGATGATCATCTTCATCGCTTTATCGTGTTCGTCCGAGAGATGGATCTTAGATGCAGCGATGCCTCTTTTACAGCTTGAAATTGGTTTCGTAATGTTACTATAAATTTCATAAGTTAAAAAAAAGTTCATTTTTGATTCTTTTGTGTTATGTTCTGTTTCCATGAAAGCTGGTAACTATCCTGGTCATGTCAGTATGGATAGTTCCCTTTTTTTTAGCTATTGTAAGGAAAAATGACACAAATAATTTTTGAAATTTGGTTCAACATGTAATGTGTTTTTGAATTTTTAATTTATTTAATGTGATTCATGAACTTTAACTTAATATATAACATGATCGCTAACCTTACAATTTATTAAATTTAGTCATGTTTAATATAGTCATTGAATTATATAAAACTGTTCAATATTGTACTTGATATTGAATTAATAAAAGGATTATTATAAACATTTTCATTTAGTTCAGGATTTCCTTAAACGTTAAACGCGTACCAAAAATCCAAAAACCATATTGAACATTAGGAAAAAGTTCGGAAATCACATTGAACAAATTAAGAGTCTAAGGAGCACATTATACATTGGGCTAACATTTAGAGACTATTTGTATCATTATTCGCTACTTAAATAAAGGAACGTAATTAGAGTACGCTGAGTATATATAAATCCAACCTTGTCCTTACACGTGGCATTAACCATTACTTTTAAAATTTTAAACAAGGAAATAGAATTGGACACATGACACGGAGTATGATAAAGTTATAATTAAAAATTAGATGACACCAATCCATATAGGCATTATTTTCCGTGCATAGGAGAACTTCTAAGCGGGATCAACTGCTCCTGGCGCGACGCTCATCTAATAGCTGTTTTATTAAATAATCGCGCGCTCAACTACACAGTTCAATTAACCGAGTGGGTCATGGGACTGATTGTTGGCACAATTTGCAATTAAATATTTTTCTGTCAATTTGCAATTGATTTACACGACACATATAATTGTCAAAGCCATTTATTAAATATTAGTGCCTAGCTCAAATGGCTTAGACCTTATTTACGCATGATTCGGACATATCATTATATGTTAAAGTCTTTTTTGGGATTTAACGACCAGTCCAAGCACAAATTTGCACCGGGTGCCCCATGAAGCGCTCTCGCCTTCTCTCCTAGATGTGGATCTAGGGTTTGGCTTAGATTTGCCCTGATCCAAGGTCAGGTGCGGTTGGCCATGGCAATAGCTGGTCGGTGCAGGCGTGAGCAGTCGCCAATTGACGCCTTGCTCGGGGTTTGCGGGAAGGGAAAGAGGGGGTGAGAAAGAAGCTGGTCTTGGTAGAGTTGAGGGGTGCAGTGGTTGGTTTTGGGCTTTGGAGGTGGGCCGTGAAGCCAGCGGGTGAAGGATGGCAGCAGCGCCACGGCTTCTTAAGCTCGTTGGATGAGAGGGATTGTAAAACGATAAGGACGCAAATGATAATCATTTTATTTTAGAAATTAGTTTTTAATTAGAAATTAATTTTTCAATTTCTATTCCCCCATTTGGTAATAATACAAAATTTATGTTTTTAAGATAGAAATTCATTTGATAATGATACAAAATATCCCCATCCTAAATGGTGGCGGGAGGCAAGGAACGCCGAGGGGTGGTGGTGACTGGTGGTTGATTGGTAGGCGGTAATGAAAATAAGTGATGAAAAGAGTTTTTATTTATCACTTTTATTCTAAAAATATAAAAGTAAAAAATTTTAACTTATGACTTCTATTCTAAGTTCCCAAAGGAGACTGGGTCGATTCTTAGTCCTAGGATCCCTAGACGTCAATTCTTAAATCACATATTAATCTATCCTCATGGTCATGGTGGTTCCCAATGCGTCTTTCATCTTCTCAATGTGAACCATATTCATATTTTCTAATTTCCATTATCCTTATATAGGATTGGAGTCCCTAGGAAGGAGCGTCCTTAGTCAATACAACACTAGGTTGCAGATCGTGGACACCACATTTTATGGTCCTGCGTTTACGACAAGTAGGGGCATTGGTGGGTTGGTGGGAATAAATTAAATTAATTAAAAAAAACCCTTTTAATTAGATAAAAAATTCATAAAGAGCCTATTCTCTCTTCAGTTCCCCCAAAAAATAAGAGGGCAGCATCTAAATCATCAGCATTATTTGCGTTGGATTCATGTTATGTTACATCCCCATGGCCAACCAAGCATGCAAATTGTTTGATTCTTCCGTGCTCCCCCTTAATTTCTCTTCGTCAAGTTTAGCTGTTTTTTCCCAGTTGAAGGAAAAAAATTATAGGGATGTGTTGTACCTTTTATCTTTTATATCACTACTTTAATTAAAAATTATATATTTTTTATATGACGGCGAATAGCACATCAAAGTCTCTATCCTTGCATTCCTTAAATTGAGAGGAGATGACAATTTGCCCAATTATAAATGTCAGCGATTCGAATATGTTTAAGACGTGCCTTTAGCAGTCAGTACACCTTCCACAAGTAACCAAATATGCTTTAAAAATATACCTGTCCACGTTGGATGCAAAAATTGAAGTTGTTCCATCTCAAAATATCTTGAAATAGGACTAAAGGCGATCAGCAAGGGCGACCCAATTGTCCAGGCCATCATTTGGTTGGCCCTTAGACAATGCATTTGATCAAATTAGAGGACCTAAGCAAGGGACAATTATTTTTTTCTTTTTTTAGGGATAAGTGCAATGAAAGTCCTAAAACTTATCAAGAAAGTATAATCGAATTTTAAAACTTTCAAAAAAGTTTAATTAAATCTTAAAACTAGTCACTAAAGTGCAATTGAGTGCTAAATTTTTTCAAAAGTGCAATCAAATTTTAAAACTTTCAAATTGATCTAATCAAGTTATTCCATTAATTGTACTTTTTTGAAGGTTTTATGACTTGATTGCACTTTTGTGATAAGTTTTAAGACTTAATTGTACTTTTGTGATAAGTTTTAAGACTTAATTGTACTTTTTAAAAGTTTTAGAACTGGATTGTACTTTATTGACCAGTTTTAGGAAGTTTTAGGACTTAATTCATGATAAATTTTAAGACTTTCAATGCACTTATCCTCTTTTTTTTATGAGAGTGTATTTTTTCTTGGCTATTTCATTGCAAATTAAACATGAATTGAGTTTTATATGGCTGTGTATCTTGAGTATGACAATAATTGAATTATTTGATAGTTTCGTATCAGCACACCATTATGATGTAATGGTCTCATGACAATAATTTCATCTAACAAACGTCCTCTAGGAGACTATAATCTTTTGCTATAAATCAATCTCATAACCCTAGTGGAATAGCTCGAAACGAACTTGAAAATTGTTTCATCAAGTGCAAAATTCATATGGGAATTGATTGCGAATTTTGAAACGTTTATAAGTAAGCCACGGCTATAAGAGAAATTCATTGTCACATATTCCCCAACAAATCACAGAAAAAAAAAAAAGCCCGTTGAGTTTCTCATATACTCGAGCTTTTATTTGACAGAAATCTGGAAGAAAGACACCACATATTCTGAAAACCAAGCGTATCATCCTCCAAATGGTTCATCAGATTAAAATTCTGCTTTGTTCATTGAAAGATAAACTGATAACAAGATGACATCAGATAACATAAAAAGGAGAGTATACAATTGCTCCTGTTTACTTAAAGTTAGCTCGAGGGGTTTTCTTTTCCCATTTCTAACCCCGCAAAAAAGCAGGGGACCTGAACAACATAATAGAGGTTTCTGAACTTAATAGGAACAAATTTATCTATAAATTGATTCAGCCCGCATACACAAGTTTTGACAAGAGTAGGTAATAAGTTCTTCTCTTGTTATATGTCTTGTGTCTAGGGCTATGCATCAATCGAGGGTTAACCCTAGACCGACTCTGGACAAGCCCAACCCGATCAGTCCTGGTCTAGCTCCTAGGAGGAGTGGCTCGGTCCCTGGTCTTACAGCCACTGGAACTTGTACTGTACAGGTTGGTCATTGGTCCCAAGGTTTTATGATTGGTCCAATAAAGACCAACAATGTAAATATATATATTTTCCAAACCCTAGTATATAACTTAAAGTGTTTGGTGCCTTCTCATTTTTCGTTGTATTTATAATCCGGACCAACTCTATGTGTATGTATAATTTATGGTTTGTATTACTTATTTTGAACATTTTATTGTTTAATTTTATTTCACTTTTTCGTCTTTTATAGTTTGTTGCTTTTGGCCAATGGAAATTTCTATTATTGCCTTATCTTAGATTTTATTTTATATGTACCGGTATTCATAGTTTGGTTGCTTAATATTGCATTGTCAATGGATACATAATTTCAAAGAAAACGTTTGTCCTTTCAAAGAATACAATAAATGAAACAAAAAGAAAAAGAAAAAGAAAAAGAAAAAGAATTGATTGGTCCCGAGTTGACCCTAAAACAAGACTGGACCTATAGGGTCAATTTAATCCTTATTCCCAAGCTCAATAGAGTTGGTCTCAAAAATTTAGAACCAACACTATGCAAGTTGATCTCTGAGTAAGGTGCTAGACTAGCCCAATCCGAATCAAGTTCACCTCTACTTGTGTCATTACTACCCCAAAAAGGTGAAATCAACCCATTTGAATGAAAGGTGAAATTATTTCAAAGTATTATACGTAAACTAGATCTGAATCGAATCATAACAACAGGTGAACATGAAGAAGCAAAAGCTAATGACAAAAGCTAATTCGGCTCCCAGAGTCAAACTATGAAATATCCTAGTATGTTAGAAACCTCCCTAGCCTCCAGTTACATAGAGCTTTTTGGGAGAACAAACAGCATGGTAGATAATAATTCAGCCAGATGGATCTCAAAACCTTCTGTGCCCATGGATTTCCAGAAAACTACGTCGTGAGCTTCCGATGCATGACTCAAAAATCAAGACAGCAAACAAAGACGGTCCGGTATCAAATTTCAAAATGATGAAAGGGACAATACAAAAATAGTGATTTATAAAATATTTAAAAATAAATAAATACTTATACCATTTAAAAATATTAGTCAATAGAAAATTTTTTCATCATCGATAATAATTTATATCTAACTATTTTCGTGGGCAATCAAAAAATTTCCATTCATTTATTTTTTTAATTGATATAAGCGATTATTTTTCAGAAAATATTTTTTAAATTACTCATTTTGGGAAAAAAAATACACCATAATAGAACATTTTCTCTACAAACTGTGGACAAGCACATTTAAAAAGTGCACCGTGTTTTGCTCCTTCACGATCCCTTCGGTGACATAATAATAAAACTAACAAAGAGTGGCCACTAAGAAGACTGGTCTTTCGACCAAAAAAAAAAAAACAAACAAAGGCTGGTCTCACTATTAACTAATATTCCTTTCCAAGTAAACCACTTTCCACACTACGAAGGAAATATATATATATAATTCTGAAAAAGGTTTCAACCAAAGTATTATATGGAGGATGAAAAATATAAATATCATTTGAGAAATTTTCAACTCTTCTAAATTCTAAGAGTAGTCATCAAACAATTGTGATATAAAGTGGGTAGTAGACACAAGTATAGGCACCACAGAAAGGGAAAATTGTCCAAAAAATCCTAAATTTATTGTACTTTTATCAATTCAATTATAAAATTTTCACTTTTGCCAATTGAGTGTGACGTCCTGAAATTTGAAAGAGGAATGAATGTTAATTTCGCCAATGCATTGTTAGAACTAATGACTCCTGAGATACTGACATTGAGGGGAAAGGCTAATGAGGACATAACTCATGTAACTAAAGAACTTAACCTGGGAAAATGACTTAACCATGAGATTTGCGTAAGGATGATCCTATAGTTATACAGGCTAATTCTAGGGACAAATAGAAGTCGATTCGTGGAGAGAACATAATAGCATGACAGGTGATTCCGTTTACTGTTATCGAGCCCGCGAACAACCCTATATCGATCCTTAATAATCGTGTATTTTGAAATAAGAATATATCTTTCGCAATTTCACGTAGTCAAGGATGTTCATGTGTCGAGAAGTCTTGAACGTGATTTGGCATGAGTCGATTACGCGTGATTCCTTGAAACCGCCTGTCAGTTTGAGTGGTACCAAAATGGCATTCAGGCGAAATTGACATGGCTTGAGAATCCAAGATTAGACTTTAAATTTTCAAGAATGTCCGAGACGGACTTTTGGATAATGCTTTTTAGATAATTGACAGTGCCAGTTGAGCCGAGTATTTGGGAAAGGAACTTACGGACCAAGGAAACGAGCCTACAAAAACATGGGCCAGGCAAGACCAGAGTGGGCCTCATGCCCATGGTAGGACAGCCACCGTGGTAGATCAAGGCAAGCAAGTGAGCCCGTTGGACCAAACCAACTATTAACCCTCCCGAGCATGTTGTCTAAACTTAAGCCGATTTGAGCTCAACAAATTCCCGAGCCTGTTCCTATTCATTTTTTAGTCCGTTTCTTAGGCCCACCCTTCATTTTTAGCCCAAGGGCAGATTGGAAAATGTGCAAGGTGGAAATGACCATTTTGCCATTGGATATTTTGAAGAAATGACAAAAGAAGAGAGAGAAGATGATGTCATTTGCTTGGTAAGTTGGGGAAGGCATTGAATGGCCTTAATGAGGCCTTGAAGCAGTCCTCAATCCACTCTCTCTCCTCCTTCTTTAACCCTCAAAACCGCACACCACTTCTCTCCCTTGTTTCCCTTCCTTCCTTCAGTTTTTCCTTCTGACCTTCCTCCGAAAAACCAAATTGTTCATGCCCTTCCCATGTGAATCACAACCCATGTCACCCACCATTGTGTTCAAAAGAAAAATTACATATTGTTCATGGCGGCTGATTGCCGAATGGAGCCGCTGACCAACCCGCCGGCTAGTCGGAAGTTGCTGCTCCCCGAACCGCCACTATAGCGCCTGCTGCTGTTCTATTTTGTTGTTTCAACTCTTTTCCTCCATTTCCAACCCAACCACTAGCAATTCCCCCTCAACCCCCAGGTGCCGCCGGTTGCTAGCTTGCTGCTCGTTGGAGCTCCAGTTAGCTTCGTTCAACCACTTTTCTCCTGTGCAATGTTGTTTTCAGAGGTTCAGTGGGGAATCCGAGTTTGTTGCTACTATGTTGAACCCGAGACTTCGTTGGATCATCGTGGGTGACGTCCCCAAGTGTCAGGTTCCTCACTGCCACCGCGTTCGTGTCGCCGGCCCACTTAACGAGTGAGTTTAGCCCCTAATCCTTTGTTATTGCCTAAATTTGCTTAGGGTTGGTTTAGTTAGTGGTAATTTTGGGTTAAGGATTTTAATTAAGTTGTATTAGCCCTAAGATAGGTGGTTAGATAGATGGTTAAGATTAGCTTAGCTTAATCTTGCTTAATTTTGCTAATTGAGCTTATTTATTGCTTAATTGTGGGTTGTGATTTATGTGTTCAATTAAACATGTTTAGCTTAATTGATTAATTAATTTTTTAATCAATGTTTTGTTTAATTTCTGAATTTAATGTTTTAATTATTAAATGCTGAAATTACACTGTTCATAGTGCACTGTTCACAATTACTGTTCACGTGCATTGTTCATGATTTCTCTTCACAGCACTATTCATCTGGAAGCTAAAATGTGCATAATTTCATATGCCTTAATGTGGCATTGCATAAACATCCGCTTGAATCGTGGGATTTTCATAAAAGAAAGGGAAAATGATTTGTCCAAGGGACACTGGAAATGGACCGCCTTTATAAGAAAGAAAATGGTTTGTTCAATGGACATTGAAAATGGACTGCTTTGATGAGAACGAAAATGGTTTATCTGAGGGACACTAGAAATGGACCACTTTTATGAGAAAGGATTTGATGTTTTATATGTAAACATATGTGCATTAGCTAATGCTCAAAGATAATAAATGGATTGTGATGGTATGCTTGCGTGATCATTAAGTTGAACCTACTGCCTCGGTCGAAGTTCGGGGGGTGATAGTCCAATTTATCATAAACCCAACGAGGGCATAAAAGTGCATGGTTGCGTCTCTGCGGAGAAAGGGCATCGTAGCACTGTGGCACCTTAGTTGTGGTCCAGATGCGGAGTCATGGTAGAGGCCGAGCCCATGCTCCTTCGAGAATGCCATCTTAGGCGAGGGTCCCTTAACGTCGTCGCGTCTCATGGGGGAAAGCGATGTCTGGCTATACCAGTAGACATCAGCGAGAGTTTGATTGTAGCCCTATGAGGCAGTAATAATCGGAACATGTGTGAATGTAAGAGCGTATAAGAAATATGACATCATTGGTTTCGATTATGCATGAGGTGATCACATTATTATTTATAGCATGCGCACATGAATTGATAACGTGCAGGGTGTGGCAATGGCCATGTGAGATCGCTTGTGACACGACTCTCGTGTGATTGATGAACTGCATCATCTAATGGCTATGTGTATTGCGTGTATTATGCTGACTTATAACGTGCAGTATATGGCATATCGAGTAAGGTTGCATGCGAACCGACTATATGATTGTTGGTCGACTCTAACTATTGTTGCTTGTTGATTGTTGGTTGTGGGTTGTTGGGTTGAGTGAGAGGTGGTTTTGGAGAGATACCCCAAGTTGAGTTGGTGTACTAATCGGGGCTTAGGAGAAAAACTCGCTGAGATTTTATCTCATTAATTATTGTACAACCACTTTCAGAACCTTAGAATGGCGCAGTGGAGAATCATGCCCCTGCTTCTCCAATTATCAACTCGATGGAGCCTGAGTCCAATGGAGCTTAAGTCTGATGGGTCCCGGTGATAATGGTGCTTAACCCGAGGGTTCATTGTGTACAGTTGGATTAGTCTAGTCTAGTTCCTTTTTGGTTTGGCTTAAATGATGGATTGGCCCCTTTTATCGGGCTTGTAAGTCGAAAAACGATCATCTATTAGTTAATCCAATAAATTGTTTAAATGAGTAGAGATTGTTGTTCTTGCTATTCATCCATATATCCCTATTTGATTGTTGATTGTCTGTTTGGACTGGGGATAGTTTGTGTTTCGCTTGCACAGAACAAAATATTAAAATGAATGGTCATCGACAAATCCTGAGACATTGCTTTCAATTGACCATAGTAAGGGGTTGTCATGTGCTCGGGGTTCGGGATGTGACATTGAGTCCTAAATTTTTTCACATTCTCCAATTAGCCCACCTAAGGCAGGCAAGGCCGACCTTACTGGCTAACGAGAGAAGAAAAGAAAGCAAAAAAAGAAAAGGAAAAAGGAAAAATAAATGAAAAGAAAAATAAATAAATGTCGCGACCTCACCTCGGGTGCACTACCTAAGGTTTGGCTAATGGATTACTAAGCCTAAACTTAGCTCGGGCTCTCCTAAGCCCATACCAATTCGCGACTTAGGGTTTAAGTTTTTAGCATGCAAATGATTTCTACTTGAAATCGCTACTAATCTATTTTTTGGTGGGTCGATTAGAAACCCAAGTAAAGTAACGGAAGAATTACTTTACTCCTACGAACTAGAGACTTTGGGATCGGGGACTTGATTACGTTAGATTTCTCTAACGCTCTTTCGATACCTTTTCTCTTTTATTTGAAAAAAATGATTTGCAGACAGTTTGTATTGATTTTAATTTACTCCCTAACATGCAATGTGATCATGCAAGTGCGCAATCATTATTTAACACTCAATTATCAAAGCATTAAATAAATTGCGGGGAAAGGGAGGAAATTACTTATCATGAAGCTACGAAAGCATTTGCAATATTAGTTAAAAAATCACATTGACCTAATAGTGATTTCTAATTAATATGCAATCACTTGAATTTTGGATTTCCTCTTATTAAGTGAGACCTAAAACTAACATGCAATGCATGTAATGACGTACGAAAGTGTTTAACTATAATGGCATGCAATGTGCAACCTAATATGCAAATTATATGTCACACGACATTAATTATTTAACTTAATCTAATGCCAGAAAATATTTAACACAACTATCCGAGTATGTCACGCATTCGAATGACCCTAAACATGTAATTGCTAGATGACATGCAATGGATGATGTGCTAGATGACATGCAATAGATGATATAATTCTGTGCGATGCATAAATAATATGATGCGACCTACACTACATGACATGCAAAAAATTAAAATAAACAAATAAATTTCCTAGTTCTAGAAATTATCCAATTCAATCTAAAGGTTAATCTAAACTGAATCCTAGTTTATATTATCTCTAACTAAATGAACCCTATCTAACATGCAATCTACGTCAATTAAAATATATTCTACGAATAAAATCAATCACCCAAGAAACGAATAAAATTGACGAATCGTATCTCGGGTATGAGATCGAATTAGCCGATTTTCCGTGCAATCACAAATCGTATCTTAGACGTGAGATCGGATTGACGACTATGGCACGTTAAAAAATTAGAGAATAATCTCTAATTTAAAAAAGCTACTTGAGATTTGGGATACTATAGTATGTAGTCCAATCAAATATATCCGCAATATTTCAAGTAAGGAAACTAAATATCCAAAAATAAAATCAGATGAGATTTTACCTAATTCGAATGTTTTGCACGGATACTGCTTCCCAATTCGAACTTCCTGGATTGGACTACTGCTGGTGGGAATAGAGATCGACGCTGCTTCAAGGCGACCAGCTTGCGGATGGCGGTTCTCGGCTTTATGGAATGGCTCCACTCAAAACTCTGACTTATGCTTTGACCAGGCCATCGAATAATCCCAATGATCACCGCTTGGACTTTTATTTTTGACTGAAGGTTTGACAATCCATACGTTGCCTTCAATGGCTATTCGTGGTGATGCTCAGCAGATGGTGGATGAGACGGATGCGGCAAGGAGCAGCAACTCTTCTTGGATCTTCGCTGCTAGTGGAGTGCTTCGAGATGCTGGCGTCTCAAGAAGCGTGGTGCTGGCCAAAGGAAGCAACGACTAGCATCGCCATTGGCGTGTGGTGGGGCAGCTAGCGGGTCTCACGGCCAAGGAGTAGCACGAGTGGCAACGGTGCTTGGACGGCAGCACGTGGAACAGTCTCGGGTTAGCCGAGATCTCTTCTCTCACAATTTTGCTCTCGCCTTTGCAGCCATGTACTCAGTGTCCCCCTTTTCAGTGTGTCTGTCCTCCCTTTTATAGGCAAGACAACACGGTGCCCTTAAAAAAAACAAGATAAGGACACGATAATCTGCTTTCTTATTGCGAATATATCTTTTTTGCTCTCTTCCTATCTTTAACCATGCAGTATACTTTATCTTTGAACCAACTCCATTCATTCATTTTCTTGACCATGCAGATATACTTTACCTTCGAACCAGCCACATCCTTGCAGATATGTTTTACTTTTGAATCAGCCACATCCTTACAGATATGTTTTACTTTTGAACTAGCCGCAATAAATAAATATTTAGAAAATATTAAAATATTACTTCAAATTGTCCATGCCAGAATTCACTATGCTAGGATGGTCGATGTCCATGTTAGAGATTTTTAGCCAAAACTAGCCAAATAGACTCAATTCGCAAAATGCGAAAATGTTTAGAATTCAATTAGCAAAATTGAAAGGTTTATAATTGAATTGATAAAAGCACAATAAATTTAGAACTTTTTTGACACTTTTCCTCCATAGAAACATAGTTAATTCAGAGAAATAAGGGTAGTACTAGTGGCAAGCTAAATAGCATCAATATTGACACATGACATGCAACATAACACGACACGCCACTATACACTGACACGTCATCAAAAAATAAAGAATTCTGATACATTGGGATATGTTGTATATGAAATGTATATTTTTATATATAGATGATAAATTACAATTTTTATGATTATTTTTAATACAATTAATTTGATTCAAATTCACAAATAAATAAATAGTAGAAAAAGAGCCTAAAATGAATTTACATTAAAACTATTAATCCATCATTTGTTAATATTATCCATTACATTAATTTGGCAAATTCAACTCCATTCCAATAATTCATAAAGCTTGAAGGGGAAAATATAAACAATTCACATTTTGGTCTCCCGTGTCAAAGCATGTCAAAAGAGAAAAAAACAAACTGAGAAATTGAATTGTATGTTATGGGAAGTGAGAATCAAAAGAGAAAAGAAGACTACCCTTTATTATTTTCACTATTTTTATTTTGTACATATTTATGTTTTAACTCATCATTTATTGAAATTTTTTCAAATAGATAATGTGTATGTTGGAATCGCGTGTCAAATTCCTAACTCATTGTCAGAAAGTTTTGGGAGAGTTTATCATGTGTCAAATTTTCCAACACGCTCCAACACCTGTTGATCACATGTCAGAGTGTCGAAAATGTGTGAGAGTATAAAATAAAGGCTTCAAAGATATATGGGAACAAAAGCAGCCGGTGGGAACGGCAGCCAGATAAGACTACTAGATGGTCATGTGGGCTGACGTCATTAACTGCGGGCTTAATGACTTCGCAGCCACCCAAAAGATAGTCAAATAAAGCGTTAGTAGGAGACAATTTGCAACCAATCGAATAATCAAGTAATACCAATGAGCATGATGTTTCTAAAAAAAATTTACATATTAAGGTCTTGCTTATTTCATGAAAATTATAATATTTCTCAAAAATATTAAAAAATGACAATACTTTTCAATGTTTGGTTGAAACAAAAAAAAAATCAACTAGAAAATATTTTCAGCCATTTGATACAAAGAATCTGATTCAATTTTCTTGGTAAAGGTTACTAAAAAACTTGAATTTTTAAAATTTTAAAATTTTTAATTTTCTTTCTTTTTTTTCCTTCTTCTTTTCCATTGCTTTGGTGCAATCATCACCACCATGGAGCTCGACATGGAATCCATGGCATCTTCCATCAATGTCTCCATCCCTGTGTGTCATTTCCTCCTTTGTTTTCTAGCCACAAGCAAGCTTGAGCTCACTTAAGGCCAACAAGCATGTGCCTATTTAGATCTAATAGCTGCAAAGCTCAAGCCTTGTTGAAGGGGGTGAAGGTCAAGGCCTCGCAAGTCATGGCTGGCTCGAGCTTGCCACGACTCATGAGGCATCGAACCTCACCAGCCTTGAGCTCACTGACCTTGGGCGAGCTTGAACTCACCTATGGCTAGTTGTTGATCGTTGTTGTGGCCAGAAATCGGCCAAGGAAGAAGAAAAAGAAAAGAATCTATAAAATAAAATAAAAAAGTAAATTTTTTTATTTTTTTAAAATATTTTTATTAGAACAAACATTTCATTAACCAATGATTGAAGCCGGAGTACTGAGGACTCACAAACAGAAGGGTTGGGACTAGAGCTTGAGCATCGACGGCCCAAGTATGACCTTTATGGACTCATGCTCAAGTGTCAAAGCATCAGGTACAGACAATAAGGGTTCAGACCCAACCTCAAGGTCCTAGGCTTGGGTGTCGAGGGCTCAGGCTTGAGCATCATGGTCTTAGGCCTGGCCTTGATTGACCCAGGCCCAACCACCAAAGACTTAGTCCTAATCGTCAAGACTTGGGAACCAATGTTGGGGTTTCTATGCTTAAGTGTAGAGTTTCGAGTCTGAACGCCGATATCTAGTCATGTTTTGCAAAACATTTTCTAGTTCTTTGAAAGAGAAATTTTTTTTCTGAATTTAAACTTTGGTAGGAAAACATTTTTCAATTGACTCATTTGCCTAAGCAAACCAAACGCCAAATAATGAGGAACATGTTTTCTTGAAAAATGTTTTTATCAATACAAGCAAACTGTAAAATAAACATAAAAAGCTCGCCTTAGTAAAAGGGGTTAAGATTACCAAAAACCTTAAATTGGTATACATATAACAAATTTATTCCAAAATAATTTTTTAATAACCAAAAATCCTAAAATAGTACATTTGTGACAAATTTACCTTATGTTAGTTTTCATTAAATTTGATTGGTACCAAAAAAATCTCAAATTAGTACACATATGACAGACGTAGGCTAAAACTCCTAAACTGGTACACCCGCCAACTGTTATGTATTATCTAATTCAGCAATTTGATAGTAAAATTTGGCAAAAATTAATGAAGAGTAAATTAGTCACGGATGTACCAATTTGTGATTTTTCATGGTATTAACCCTATTAAAAAAATATGCTGTCTACATCTCAAAGATGACTATGCTAGTGGAGTAATTCTATCATGGGTCAAAATTAGGTACACTTGGATTTACCTTAAAGTTTCTGTTTAGACATCTATCTTCCTTAGACCTTCACGGTGTGCTAGAACCATAAGGATCGCTCTCTTGTAAACACTTGTTTTTGGGTTAGCACACCATGGTTCTCTAACAACATTTTACCATGAAAATGTATCGGACCATTAATTATACGTTTATACGTTAAGACATGGATAGCAGCTTTCTATGCAAAGCATGTTTTCATAACTCAAGGCAATCATACTGGAATAGAGATTGCAACGAAGATTGGGCTTTGCCAGCTACAAATTGGATCAGCTTTGCAATTTACTCAAATCACTCAACCAAAAATTGCATAAAAAATGCTATAACTGAGCCAGAAAAAGGAGAAGACGCACGAGAAAGCACATCTGCAAATACGCATTAGTACATGATGCACGTATTTGCAATCGATGCTTAATTTTACCCCAAGCATTAGTGTTTGAATCTTTTGAGCTACACACAAGACAAAATCAGGAACCTAATTAGGATGTCTGTTAAAGAAAGGAACGGGATGGAAAATATAATGACCCATATAACTCATGTAAGGGTTCAGGGGTTAATTATTTGGTGGGCTAGAGGAAGTCTGGATAAATTTGGCTTAATGTTTGACTCCACTAGTGATGACAAATATCCAACAACACGGGCGCGCAATCATTAAGATTCGACAATGATTCGACAACTATAGGTACGCCCATTACTTGGAATCCTGGCCGGGGACCATTGCCACAAGAAAGGGAGTTACTTTTGCGGCCCACACGACAAAAAAAAACAGTAATAAAAGAGGAGGGAAAACGAATGTTTAACCAGTGAATCAGTTCCCATCAATAATGCCACAAAAGCAGGTTTGCCCAACCTATCTACCTTCACTAGCCAATGTTAACATCACGCTTTGCACCCAAAAAGCTAGCACAAGGAATACCAGAAGAAGACTGGAATGGGCGGACAAAGAATGCTTCATTCGATAACAATGACATTGATATCCGAACTAATGAAAGTTAATGCAGTGTCTTCTAGTTCGATCTTTTTCAAAGATTTCCAACAGGGTGATTTTGTTTTCTTATAAACGAGAAGAGTACATATAAAAGGAAAATCCTTTAGGGTTTCCGATGATATATATGAGCAAACCCCTTTTAGTTTCTGGTCTGTCCCCTGTTATCTTTTCATATCAGCCTCAGGATCGGGCAGCTGCTTTTTATTTGTTTATTCTTATGTTTTTTAGGGGCAGGTATAAATGACCAAAGCATACATTATATTTTCACAATCATTCAATTTCGAGTAGAGTGATTAAGAGGGATGGAAGTAATTTGGATAATTTGGTGTAAGAGAAAAGATTGGAAAAGAATCTAAATTTTATTATCATCACCGTTTTCTTCTTAATATTAACAATGCAAAACAGGTTAAACAACATACTATGACTATGTCGATATGCAATATTCACAGATCTTCTCACCTTAAGTGTCGAAAAAATTCTAACAACAAGTCTTCTACTCTATGGCTTCATTCTGCGATAAATGTTAGTGATGAGTGCCAAACCGATGAAAAATCATGCACTTTCAAATCAAAGCGGTCTTGGAATTAGTCAAATTCTGCGCGAGGTGTTTTGCCCCCTCCAGTATCTGTTAATAGATTATGTTTTCGGGAAAGAAGATGATTAAGTATGGCATTACTCTCATGTGATCTTTTTATAAACAAAAAAAAAAACACATAACGAAAACAAGTTGAAAAGTTCTACATAAAAAAACACACAAACACACACAAGTTGAAAAGGCAATGTTTATAATTTAAGAAATTATAGCAAAATAAAAAATCAAACAAATGAAAGGGAGAAGAAGGAGAAGAAGTGTAGGGATAATTAACCAAAAAGGTTAGGAACCTATTCTATAGATGCTAGTTTAGTTTCGAACATTTTTATTTGGCCAATTTAATGGAGAACCTTGGATGAATTTGTTAGTGTAATCATTTCTTCAAATCTGAGTGAGACCTCCTCAGCCACGGACGAAGTGCCCTTGCTCAAATCTGGCAAGGATCACCGACAAGCACAATGAAAAAAAAGATAAAAAAAAAAAATGTTATTTTCTCATTGGAAAGCCATTAGAACAATTGGGAGACCAATTTTCACTAAAAGCACACGTTTCATTTATAAATGAGCTACCCTTAAGGGTGAACCGATCTATGTTCATGCTTTTTTAGCTAATTAGATATGTATGAAGTGGCTGAGTTTAGCGAGTAGCAATAGTAACCCTAGAATATAAGAAAAGTGACACGACAATGTTGGACTTTATTTTGGTCATGTTTAAATGTTTAAGGTCCTCGATGACCCACGTGTTAACATCTATCTTTTTTCCCTATTTTTTCCATTTTTTTCTTTTTTTTGGCATGGGAGTGTTTTGAGATTTAATAATATCAACCCCAGAACTTCAAATCTGGCCAAATCTATGACAAAAACTGTTGGATGATGCCGTACACTAATAACTTTTTCTCCAAATTTAATTCTTAGTTTTCAATGCATTGAATAACTTGATGTAGTAAGTTGGTAAACCGGAGTGGTGATTTAGTACACATATGATTTTGGACCATGTAACGTCAATGTCGTAGGGACCAGGGCTTGTGAAGGCTGGGACATGGCTTTTTGCTTGATATTTGCCTGTACGTTTAGATTAAGCAAGTGTAAACAAGGAAGGTATGTTTGCACCACCTGGGAAAATATCACAAAAAACTCTAAATTATGTCACTCATGACAAATTTATCTCGAACTTTTTTGTGATACTAAAAACTCCAAACTATGTCCATTGTGACACATTTACTCCCAAAACAAAGGGAAAGAAGAAGAAAAAAAAGAAAAAGACAAAAATGCCATTTGGCCAAAAAGTTTGGGGGTAAACATGTTACCTGAATACAAGTTCAGGGTTTTTAATATCACAAAAGAAAGTTTGGGTAAATGTGTTAAAGTGGACTTAGTTTGGGGTTTTTAATATCACAAAAAAAAATTCATAATAAATCTATTCTAAGTGATATAGTTTGGGATTTTTAATATCACATAAAAATTCGCAGTAAATCTATTTCAAGTGGTATAGTTTGAGATTTTTGATAATATTCTCCCTTTAGCATATTGAAGTGAGTCTTATTGTGCCTTTTTAAGGAAGTGCGGTGATCCATAGTACCACATCATAGGTTGACGTAGCATGTATTCTTTACAAAATCCAATCATAAATTGACATCCAATGATGACATGGAAAATGTAAATAAGTTAAAATTTGCTAGATAATTTTCTCTCTTTTCCTCTACTCCAACTTTATATGGTTAAAGATATATAAATGTCATAAGTAATTACGTCACAAAACATAATTTTTAATAAGAGGATTGTTATCATGTTTCTTTGTCGACCCTCTTTGCCTCATGCCCCCAAATTTGCTACCCATTAGGCCATTTATGCCTCGCCACCCCCCCCTCCCCAACATTTTCCCCTTCTCTCTCCTATATATTTACTTGGTCAATATCTTCGCCCATCACAATATCTCAACTCATTCGTCTACTTATCATTGATGAGTCGTATATTACCAAAAAAGCTCTATGTATATTGTAATTTTATCAATTTAGTTCAGTTTTTGATTGAATTGTAAATATTTAGATTTATATCAATTTAGTCTATTCGGTCAATTTTGACCGGAACTCGTTGACATGGATTTTAATCGTCCTATGTGAAGTGACTAGCACAAATGTGGACAATTTTAATAATATTTTAGAAAAATTTCGACTTAATGATTTGTTCTTTTCTTATTCCTTTTTTTTCTCTTTCTTTTCTTTTCCATTATTCCTCTAGTTAGCAAGGTCAACCTCATCAGCCTCTAGCAAAGCTTCCCCCTGCCGGCCACTAGCAAGGGTAAGACTTGCTTGCCCTTGGTGAGGCAAAACCTTGCCATCACTGGGCAAGGGCTCAACCTTGTTATTGGTTGGGCAAGGCTCAACCTCATTAGCTCTCATCTTTGGCCAATTGCCAAAGGAAAAAAGAGAAAGAAAGAAAAAAAGAAAGAAGCATTATTTGCTTGCCAAAAAGGGAGGGAGGACTAGGGTTGCTTAATTTAAATCTATGGAACAAAGTTTTACTGGGCCGTATGTTATGGAGCCTCATAAATTGTCCATCATCTTCCTTATGGAGTAAGTGGGTTCATAGTACCAAATCTAGAAGCATTCCAATTATGCAGCTTGAAATTAAAAGTAGTACGGCATGAAGTTGGCGTGGTATTCTTAAACTAAAGGCAACCTTAGCTCTAGCCATATTTAGACAAAAATATTGTTGCAAAGAGTTATATAATGAACTAAGAAACGTGGGACTAGTTGTGGGATGATACCAATTGATATGGACAGGTGGGGTTAGCAAACACAATTTTATTGGATGGCTAGTTTGTAGAGATAAACTGTCAGCAACAGATATCATATCACATTGGATACCTACAATAGCAATCCATTACAATTTCTGTTTGGATAATCTGAAAAATCAAGATCATCTATTCTTTCAATGCACGTGAACGGAAAGCATATGGCGTATTATCCTTGCACAATACGGAATTCTTCATAACTTAGGAGGATGGAATAATGAAATCCAATAGATGATTAGGGCTACCAAAACCAATGATTTGGTGGCAAGGCTTCTCAAAGTAACTTTTTTAGCAACCATATACCGTATTTGGATGTAACGTAATTGTAGACATTTCCAAAACAAGTCAAATGATGTCCCCATCATTGTGGCTAAAATTCGAAAGCTTGTCAAAGGCCGAGCATCATTTCACAAAAATTTAAATCTTCCTAGACAAATGTAATTTTAGCTACTATATGAAGACTCCTTCACTCCATTTTTTTGCATTCTTAGTTATCTATGTAATGATGGGGAATGCTCCTAAACTCTTGTACGTCATCTTATAAATGATACTTACATTTCGAACCAAAAAAAGAAAAAAAAAAATAATAGATGAATTTGAAAAATATTAAAATATTATTAAAAATTATCCATGTTCGTGTTGGTTGCGCCACATAGATGGCCGTTGTCCATGTCAGTAATTTCTGGCAAAAATTGATCCAATAGACTAAATTGACACAAATACAAGAGATTTAAGATTTTATTTTATTTTTGGTTCGTCAAGAGGTTTAAGATTCGATTGACAAAAAAAAAAGAACCATCTGGATTGCCTAGTGGCCACATTTCCCACATGGGAAGGGAGAGATGAGGAGGTCAATTCCCACCTTTTCAAGGGAGCTAAGGGTGAAGGTATTCAGTTTTATATATGGGGTTCGATTTTCATTCTTTACAAGATGGCAAGGCAAAAATCTAATAGTATGACAAATAAAAAAAATTGACAAAAAAAAAAAAGGAAAGGTTTAGAAATAATGCTCAACGGTAGTGACAATGCAGCGGAGGCCATGACAGGAGAAGAGGAGAAAGAAATCTCGATTGGAAATAATAATTGACATGATTTTCGGATTGTTCTTGTCAGATCCCATCCAGTTCAAATCATGAAGAGTTCTCAAAATCATACCCCATGCAATCAACTCCTAATCGAATGGATTCTCTTGGCTCGAATTGGCTATCTAAACCCCACACCCTTCTGACCCAAAAAATAAAACCCACACCCTTGTTATGATTTTACACTCTCATGGCACATTTCCTACTTAATAATGAAAGTGATGTTTATCCAAAAAAAAGAAAAGAAGAAGAAGCAAACTCCTAATCTCGTTGGCGGTGGCATCAAGTAGCCACCAATTAAGCGTGATTTCGACCGTCATAGTGCAATAAACGCTAGCAATAGCATTGTTTTTGGACATTCCCGTAGGACATTTCCAACTTAATAAAGAAAGCGATGTTTTATCGACTGAAAAAAAAAAAAAAATCAAACTTCTAATCTCGTTGGCGGTGGCAGCAAGTAGCCAGGAAACGGATCTTTCACCAATTAAGCATGATTTCGACCGTCATAGCGCAATACATGCTAGCAATAGCATTGTTTTTGCCGATTGACAGCACGACTCGATTATGACTATTCATTAAAAAGAAAAATTAAAATATTGCTGAAGATTGAATGGAAATCGATTTAACACTAAAGTCTAAGAAGTGACTCCTCCATCTCGAATTCAACCATGAAATATCAATCCCATGTTTGTTCATCACCTATAAGGCATATCGACATTGACTAATTTTAAAACAATAAATTCAAGTTACCTCTAAATGTTGAACATTCCAATTCCAATTTGACAAACGAAATCACAACAGAAATATTTAACTTGAATATTCAAGAACAATCTGTGCATGATTGCAGGCATCTACAATTTAGTGATTGAAGTTTTGATTGAGTTTTGGTGATTCAATTTAAAATTTAATAAACAGAGTTAAGGCTTTACTTAAAACTCAATATTCTTTTGTCAATTTTACATGATATATAAGTCTTATTTTTCAATCGATGCTCATAGTCAGAGCATGCAATTAATGGGTAAGAAAAAACTTTTTGATTGAGCTATTTTAACTAGAGAGACCAATTCCCATTCATTATTCAATTGAAATACTTAGTGCTGAACCCTAAATTTATTTTGAAGTTGATTAAGAATATCCAATTTTCTTTCTTTCTAACTTCTAAGTGGGTATTCCCATGAGAATTGTCGAAAAGCAAAAATTTCTAGAAGTTTAGTTCTTTCTACTTTATCGAGCAAATTTATGGATTGATTGTCAACTAAAATAACAAAAAAAATTAAACATAATCAACTTTTTAACACAATCAAATATTATAAACTTTTTTTTTGATCTTTTTGTTGCACTTACAAAAAAAAAGTTTTGGTTTTTTGTACATATCATCCATAACTCTTTATTACCAGTTCTCTTTTATAGGCACCTAAAGGGATGACCAAATGAAACAAAAAAGGTCATCTTTAAAGGATTTGCAAAAATATATTCACAATTATGTAATGCACTTAAAAAATTTTAAAAATGAAATTTACTCTATCAAAGATGCGTTGTACAATCCTTTCATTAAAGGAAGTTCTTATGAAACACCCCATGTCTCATATTGGATGGGAGAGGTCTCTTGAAGTAAGTCATAAGGAAAACCCCTCCAAGCAGTTTGAGTTGTTCATGAACTTAGCTTACGTGGTTGCACCGGGTCGTTATATATTGTAATAGAGCAAAACCCCTTTAGTAGATGTGTTGTTAGAGGATAGATGATGCTCAAGCCGGTTCAAGAAAGTAGGGAAGTGATCATTTGTTTGAGAGGGCCTCAACAAAATGCCGCTTTTGGTAGGCTTCTTATATGGTAAAAGGACAAGAATAGGGCAAACCGTACGTTGAATAGAGCAAGGATTGCTAGGTTTTTTGGGTGTTACTAATGAGGACATCAGTACTTCAAGCAGAGGAATTTAAAAGCCAAAGTCCTACATTGAATTTGAGGTCTTGCTAAATAATCCATAAATAAGATCTACCCTCAAATAGTCACCATCTTGAGTGGCTACACTTGAGTATTCCTTCTAGGAGTTTGGCCCTCCTGGACCAATTGAGACATGATTATGCCACGTGTTTTTCATTGATGCAGCCTACCAACTCACTAGAAATTATGTGTTGTGCAAATTATATGGAGTGTAATCTTAATTTAAGATGGAATTTCAATCAAAAGAAAAATATTTTTTCCTTCTCTTTTTCTTCTTCCTGGCTAAGTTGCTCCTAAATCATCAATTGATAAATGTAATCCATATCTTGGGAATCTCTCTGTCTAACCAACGACGTTGGTCTGGCCATTATTATAATATGAGGTTGTGACTCTGAGACTTCTATCGGATGTTGCAGCCTCCAGTCTGAGCGAGGGAGGGAGGGAGAAGTTTGGGTGGTCTTGGATTTTGTCGGTCGCATTGGTGGTGGAGTTTGTACGCGTGTTGCAGTTGGTGGTGGGGCAGCGACGGAGGCTGTGTTCAATTCCAGTGAACATCGGTTTTACAAGGATTTCTTTCTTTTTTTGTATGTGTAGATTAGCATTCATTGATGTGACAGCATCTCGGTACTGCAAATCCGATGTTAATATGGTTAAAGATTCACATAACGTAATTTTTAATTGGAGGATTATCATTTATAAAAAAAAAAAAAATTGGAGTAAAATGAACAAATAAAAATTTCAGGGGGGAACTATTTCCATCCTCAATTAGCTAAAATACCCTCTCTCTATTTTCGTGCAATGATAAAGTATTCCCCAATCCTACTCTCTTCTTTATGTAACATGCTTCGTCTTCGTCTCTTGCCCGCCACAATATCTCGGCTCGTTTGTCTACCAATCATTGACAAGTTGAGGATACCGAGAGCTCGATGCCTGTTCATCAGGAGAGTAAGCAAGGAAATAAAAGGACAGTTAAGGATATGGGCCCGAGTGGAAACGAGTTCCCCTACAAAAGTGGTTGGCGGAAGTTGTCGTGTTCAATGCCAGCGACGATGCAGCAGAAGCAACAGCGACAGAGGAGAAGGAGAAGGAAATCCCGATTAGAAATGACAATTGACATCATTTTTTTTTTGGCATCGTCCTTGCCAGATCCCGTCCGGTTCAAAGTAAAATCTAGGTGGAGTGACGGTGTTTTTTTAGGTCGAATAACGGTTTGGTGAAAGTTTAGCTTAACCATAAAGACAAAAAAAAGATTGTAAGTAAAGTTATCTCCTCTAAATTGTTGTACCTCCTTGGACAAATGGAAGCGTGAGTGGTAAATTGTCTCGACGGTGCAAATTGACAGACGGGAGGATAAAAAGAAAAGAGAAGAGTTGCAGATAACTTAAGATGGCGAAGATGAAAACAATGGAAAAGAGCAAAGTTGTGTCGAGAGATGAGAGAAAGAGGGGTATTGGAGAGTATTTTGATCACTCCACAATCACCTAAGGGATGGTCATACTTTCCGAAAAATGATTATTTATATCGTTCAAAAAAAATTAATGACAAAAAATATTTTCTTCATCGATAACAATCTATCTTTAACTATTTTGGTAGGCAATGAAAAAAAATTTCCGTTCATTTATTTTTCTAAAAAAAATATGAATTATCATTTTTTGAGAAATATTTTTCCAATTACTTATTTTTTACGAATGAATACGTCTTAAATATCAAGTGATCTTACACAATAATGAAAACTTTTGAGGGATTTGCGGCGGCATTACCTCAAGACTGACAATGGAGCTTTCCCAAAGTGAAATAGCCTATGCAGTGGCAAATTGAGATATTAACAGATATAATTAATGCAAAGCATCGTCTTTTCTCAATTTTTTTTTCTTTTAAAAAGCTACCCCTGTATAAAATAAAATTAATACCATGAAAAATTTTAAAATAGTATATCCGTGACAAATTTATCCTAAATTGATATGGATTTCTACGTACACTTGTCTTCTCAATCAAGTTATTGTCATGTGTTATCAAGCTCAGTAATTTCACAGTAAAATTTGATGAAATCTAACGAAATGTAAATATGTCACAAGTCTATAATTTGGGGTTTTGGTAAACTAAAAAATTACTTTTAGTAAATTTATTACATGCGTATTAGCTTAAGGTTTTTCATAGTATTAACTCTATAAAATAATAAATAATATATATTATTCTTGCAATTTTTATAGGGATAAGTACATTAAAATTCTTAAAACTTATTAAGAAAATGCATTTAGGTTCTAAAACTTGCAAAAAGTGCAAAGAAGTCTTAAAATTTATCAAATTGATTCAATCAAGTCCTTCTATTAATTCTATTTAATTTAGCTAATGAAAAATGTTGATGTTACCTTTTCTATAAATATTTTCTCTCCCTTACACAATGATGATGTGGTTAAAACGACATTTTTTTAGTCTAAATATGATTTTTAATGCAAATTTTGAATAATAAAATTTGAGCTAAGCTAATTTAAAAAA
>CM026420.1:25774877-25788391 GCA_014858505.1 Corymbia citriodora subsp. variegata | reverse complement strand
TTTATATTCTTCCTTCTACCTGCCATTTCCATGAGCATCATCCCGAAGCTATAGACATCCGCTTTATAAGATACGCCGCCGATGTTTTTATAGAACAACTCCGGCGCCATATATCCTAAGGTTCCTCTTGCAGCAGTTAATGAAACCATGCTATGATCCGTGGGATAAAGTTTCGCGAGTCCAAAGTCAGAAACTTTTGGAGTGAAATTCTTGTCTAAAAGAATGTTATGAGGCTTGATATCAAAGTGAAGTATTTGCATGTCACACCCCCGATGTAAGTATTCGATCCCTCTTGCCACCCCAAGAGCGATCTCGTATATTTTCTTGATATCAAGAAACTTGTCACCTTCCTTACCAAAAATATGCTTATCCAAGGATCCATTTGACATGAGATCATACACGAGAGCTTGTTTCGAACCTTCAAAGCAAAAGCCAATGAGTTGCACGACATTAACATGATGAATTCTTCCAATAGTAGCCACTTCACTAATAAAATCTTGGCCATGGGCCTTGGAATTCTTCAAAATCTTGATGGCTACTTCGTTGCCGCTTCTGAGCATTCCTTTGTACATGGAACCATACCCCCCTTCACCTAGTTTGTGCTTAAAGTTTCTGGTGATCCTTTTAATATTCGAATAAGAGTACCTTATGGGCAGAAAGTTGTTATGAGCTTGCAAAAATTCTTCAATGTTCTTGTCCATTGCTAAGTGCCTTCTTCTATACTTGTAGATTAGAAATATGGCAACGAATGGCATCCCAATTGCGAATTTCGCCATACAAAAAAGCACTAAAGAAATTTTGACCGATTAGAAAAAAGTTAGTATTATAATCATTGTAAGAACAAATCATTACGGCTTACCTAATAGTGCTATAAAATCTACAGTGGTCCAAATTGCAATATCATCGCCGACACCTGTGGAAGGAATAAATGGTGTGAAAAGAAATTGAAGAAAAAGAAGTATGGAAAACAAAGCTCACAAGGCAACAGTGTTGTAGCAAGCTATTTTGTCCAAAAGAGCATGACAAGTGGGATGCGTGCATTTGCAAATGGATGGAAATAATAAGCTTCGTTTCACATAAATGATAGATGATATAACAAACTCCTTTGTAGCAGTCAACAAATATAGAGAACCTGTACTTTCCATTTTTGATTGGTAATTTTGTTCCTCCTTCCGATACGGGACTACAATTTTTTTAAGGAATGCTAAGGAGTGTCTCTTGAATCATCAGCTAAGTGACTAATCAAAGAACTATTAAGAAAATAAGAAAATGTAAATTCTATGCCAACAAAAAATTAGTCACATAAGTGCTCGCATAACAATCCTTCTTCTTTTTTACGGTGCCTGATGTGGGTCTGTTTAGGGGTGGCTTCTTCCGTCACTTTTTCATTTTTATTTTATTTTTTTCGAATCTTGCAACTCCTTCAATTTGATAATATCATTGAGGTACGCTATCATATATATTTTTTGTCATAATTTTCGTGAATATTAGATTTCCTTTCATTTTCCGGTTATAAAGAGAAAGTAGGAAGTAAAAAAGTGTGCAAAATCATACAAAATTACAGTAAAATTTCACTGTCGTAGTACCTAGATCTGCAAACCGGAGCTCGACCTCTAGGGTAGATATACCCATAAAATCTATAGGAATAAAAGTGGTCATAGAGCTTAAAGTAGTTATAAAAATCAAAGTAGCAAAAATATTTCTTCTGAAAAGGTGGACGAAAGGAGAGAGCAAATCCGTCGGTCATGGTTTTATGGATTAGCTCGTAGTTGTTGTAGGAGCTAATATTAATATCCTCATAAGGCTCAGGTGATACCCACGCCCAACTGCTAATGGTGCAAAAATCCTTCACATCTGAGAAGCTTGGACTAATCAAAGCATATAAGTTCCAATTTGATGACGAGTTGGATGAGTATGACCCCCCAATGCATGGACTGGTTGTGATGTAGAATGGAGAATTAATCGGCTTTGAACAGTTCACAAGAACAAATCTATCATCGTCATATAATTTGTATGTGTTTTTTGGATCGAAATAGAAGTCATAGCGCGACCATGAATGATGGGGGAGAGACTAGCAATTATCTTTTTGCAGCCCATCATCGACCAATCTGATTTTGTAGGCAGAATAATTGATAGACTGCACATAAAATCGGCCATCAAGTAAGTACATAACAGTGCGATTATTTTCACAAACTCTCTCTTTGGGTCACCGCATCCGTTTGGATCACCCTTCAGTCGAAATGGATGACGTATATTGCGAATGTCACCGCACGATGAAGTGACGCATTGTGGATTACTCGATCGAGCTTCTCCCGTCACCACTTGCAATAGAACAAGAATGAGGAGCAACACTGGATAGATATTCATGGAGCCGAGAGCATTAACCATGTCTCTGTTTGTCTTCGGGCAGAGAGAAATTGGTGAAGAATTGCTTGGTGTGGGCGGAGGAGAGGCACGATATGAAAAGACGGGAAAAAAGATGGGAGGATGCTTGTTTGATTGGAGACATTGGAGTCGCCTTGTAATATAGAGAAGCCCAAGTCAGTCAGTCAACGGAGCAAATGAAATGCAAGTCAACAAATTAAAAGAGGTGGACCCAAACTGAATTTCCAGTTACACCCACGTGATTGTTGGGTCCCACACCCATCGACACACAAGTCCTCCTTCCTCCTGATACGCTCACTATCTTTCTTCTTATTTTCTTTTTCCGTTCTTTTCTTTTGTTTTCCCTTCCCCCATCTTGTTCTCCAACTTCTTTGAATTTTTTCTGTTCCGGCGTATATGTACTCCATATTTACTAAACTTTAATCTTAATTCAATTTGTTCAATTTGTTATACAGTCAAATCATCTCATGAAATAAATAATCGCTCTAAGAAAAGTATATTGCATGACACATTTATTGACTTAATCATAAACGACTACTTTTCTTGTCGAGCAAATTTGAGAAAATCCTTATTGGTAGTTAAATTGGCAAAGAATTGCTTGGTGTCTCTGGAGGCGGAAGCATACAAGAAGATGCAAGGAAGATTGGATGAACCTTGTTTGACTGGGCACATGGAGTGCCCTTGTCCCATAGAAAAGCCCAAGTCAAGCACATAACAAACGCACGCAAGTCAAGAAATTAAAGGAGGTGGACCCAAACGGAAGTTCCATTATCAGTGGAGTCGTGTCCAACCCTTCTCGATTGATGACCCACTTTATTAACCTACGTATACTGCACATCTCGGAAATTCCCGCCCATTGAAAAGTCAAAAGATTTTTGGTTTCACATAAGATCTTTCTTTCTCCATGTTTCTTTCACTCTCTCCACGTGAACATTGGTTCCCCGTCCTGTCGACAAACAAATCCATCCCTCTCCCTCTCTTCCCGTCATTTCCTTCTGCTACGCCATCTTTCTTCTTGTTCTCTTCTTCATTTCTTTCCTCCTCCCCTCTTCTCCATCTTCTTTCTTCGCCTCACGGGTCACAATCATATGAAAATTGACATATAGTTTCGTGGAACAATATCAAAAATGAAAAATAGCTTGTGTCAAGTGGGCCATGCAATTGCATAGCACATCAATTTTGATGCAGAATTATGAAATCACGTTATACAAGTCTGTTGATCTCTTCTCTCATGCGGAATTTGTTGATTGTTAGGTAAGTCCAAGGATATGTTCTTATGTGCAATGATCTTTTTATGTCTTTTGGACACTCATGATAAATTAATTGCATAAATATAACCATCCAATAGTTAAATACAATGAGAATTCATGTATAGTTAGAGTACAAAATAGGCTACCTTAAGGAATCACTAAAAATAGTAGAAAATAGGCAGCCAGTGAGCGGGTGGTGGCACGTGGCGAGGGCAAATGATAAGAAGAGTTTTTATTTCTATTTTTGTTCTAGAAATAATAGTAGAAAATTTATACTTCTCATTTTTGTTCAAAACCTAATTCTGAACTAAAAATTTGTCCCAAAATTAGAAAAATGAAATTGTATTTTCAAATGTATTTCTATTCCAAATTCATTCTCTTAATTAGAAAAATAAATAAATGAAGAAACAAAATGATTATCATACACGCCTTTAGCCTCCTTGGAAATACAACTCTATAGAGAATTCACATCCAACTGTAATTTTGGGGGGCTTTTCTTCCCTTAACTTATGCCCGTTAACATTAGCGGAAGGCCTTAAAGAGATAAAAAAAAAAGGAACTTGATATATAATTGGAACCTTACAAAATTTTGAGAAGTCGGCGCATTTGCTTTTACGTTCCTGTCTAGAGTTAAAGTGCTACTGGTAAAAAAAAATGATTTTACCTTAAATCGTTATCTTGAAGAAAAATTACAAAACAAATTTCGTCCAAAATTTTCCCGCTACCTCAGGTCTGTCTCGCCCACAACGAATCGCTCCTCCACCCTTTCAAGTTCTTCCTCGCGAGCTCTGTCCTCCTCAACTAGATGCAGGAGCGTTCGATTACATCTAAGGAGTTTAAAAAGGCAAGGGTTCTTGGATTCTCTACTTCTGATTCTTCGGGTTTGTTCGATTCACTCGATTGGAAAAGGAGGATCGATAGTGTAGGTGTGGAAGGAGGGTAATGGTGTTGGGGAGGTAGTTTTCATACATGTCCAAAAATCGGCGTAGATGTCCTGATTTGTTAGGATTTCGGACGCCTTCTTACTTTGTTGATTGTGGATCGCTTGTGTACGAATGATTGTGGGAATGATGGTTCTCTCAAAGAATTCACACTTAATGGTACTGGAATAGAGGAGCTCCCTGATTTGGTGTGGTGATTGAGGAAACTTTGAATTGCTGAGTATTATGAAATGCGTCTTGCTGACAGAAATTCTTGAATTTGTTGGTGACTCAGAATTTTGAGGTGCGTCTCGCTGCCATGGTCTTTTATGATGTCGCAAAGCTTCCAGAATCAATAGGAAAATTGGAAAAGATCGCCATCATGAGGCTTAACAAATGTAAGGAGCTCAAGTCTCTTCCGCCTCTTCCATCGAGTTTGGTAGAGGTTAATATTGCAGACCGCATGGCAACAGAGACGGTCTCTGATCTGTCTAGATTGTAGAACTTGGAGGAGCTGAACATGGTGAATTGCGAGAAAGCAGAGGATATTCCAGGACTTCAGTGCTCGAATCCTTGAGAAGGCTATACCTGACTGGTTGCCACGCATGTTCTTTGGTAGTTAAGACGAGGACTTCTAAGGTTCTCTCTCTCACAAAGAGAAAAACAAAATGCATTTACATTCTTAAAGTCCAAAAACTCACGAAAAGGAAAATTTTATGCATCAAAACCTCATTACACAAAACAGTGGTGAATCATGCAATGCGGGTATAGCAGTCACTTGTAATGCACGTTTATTCAGCAGTAAGGACAATTTGATATTTTGCAGGTTCCTTCGAGGAATTTATGCGTTCTCAGTAATGCCAGGGAGTGAGCCGTGTGGTCCAAGAAAACCGCTCACTCAAGGCTGTTCACACACACTCATCTTCATCACCAGCATCTTTGCCACAATATTTAAGAGATCATATTCCCACAATTGTGGATATCCAAGCAAAGATACTTAAAATGAACACGCCTATCTCCAGCACTGCTTTGCCCTTGAAGGGAGTTCTGAAATTGGATGAAGATCAGGTTCACTTACGCCGGTTCTTGGATTTTCACCTGTTGCTTTCCAATTTGAAAGAAGGTCACAAAATTCAGGTGGCAAAGCAGAAACCACCATTCATTCTCTGAATTCAGCTGAAGCAATGTGGGGCACATCTGATTTTTGAGAGAGACAATGACTTTGATAGAAATGAGCAGCAACAAAATGATGGCGTCTTTATCTGAAAAGCTTGCCCGGTTTTCAACTTTCTATAGTCGTCGCTTCAGTTTGGTTTATAGTAAGCCTCTGGAAAATAGAAGCAGAAAAGATTGAAGAGAAAGGAAAAGGCTTGTGCCCATCAATTGAAATTTGATTCCTGGAAACAAAATCTGAATATAAGAGAAGCTCCCCTGTAAACTTGTAATGAAGATGAACTAGAGGATCGTTATCTCTTGTTCAGTTGTTTTGAACTCTTTAAATTTACCCTGAGTGCTCCATTATATACCTATCCACCTTTCTGCTATTGCAAAGTCAGAGCAAGTCTTCTTTCAAATAGCTTTTATACTAATGGATATGGAGAACTCGCTCTGTCACAAAGGTACTATTGAATATTCCCCTTATTACAAGCACAAAAAGAGAACACCGGGAAAGGAGAAATCAAAACTCGGGCATAATTTGTTAGCCGAACACGTGATAAAAAAGAGGCAGACTATGATTGGAAATGCTAACAACAGTATAACTAAGGGCTTTCCAACAATTCTAGCAGCAAGCATTTGGCCAACAAGAGCGTAAGAAACATCCATTGAGCACCGCGAGTATTTGGCCAAGCAACCATTGTAACCATCATCACCAACTCATCATAAAACAGCTAGTATTTGGCCAAGCAACCATCATTAACTTATCGTTAAACACATCAATTTCATTAAAATTAAATATTTGCATTACAAAAAACGAAGAAATTAGATGAGTTTACAAAAAAAAAAAAAACCGCCCGCTAATCACATTATCAGTCACTAGTACAGTTTTCAAATGAACAGTTACTGAAACTAGGATTACCAACCATGAGTTCCACTGCTGCAGTTGTGTGCCAAACACCACAAGCAACTCGAACAGTGTGAAGCCCTTCAAAGGGCTTGGGCATTGATACACTTTTTCCATCACCATGGGCCAAGAACACCGAAGATGCCATCACCGAAAGCAAGTAACTGGCCAACAGAAGCGATAACTACAGTGTGCCAAATTCAACAGGAGAGACATAGATACCGTCCAAGGGTCCTCCCTTCAATCCCATGCTCAAGAACACCAAAACTATAAGCTCCATCACCCCAAGTGTATAAATCACCAGAAAGAGTTACGGCGCATGTATGATACTCGCTGCATACTTGTATTGCTGAGAGCATCTATTAGCTTTGGATGCAAAACATGAGAGCACAGCCATGCGGCCCATGCCAAAGTCTCTCACCCCCTTCCTCCCCTAGGAAAAGATCTCTCCTTGCTTGGTCATTAAAGCAGCATGTCATCCACCGCAAGCAATATTCCGTACATCAAGTACAACTGCAGACTCTAAGTCCTTAAAAAGCGTGGAACCCATTCCTACTCCTACATTAGTTCGCAGTCCATGAAGCCCACCACCAAGAACCCCACCACCTGTGCCTTCTCCCCAAATAAAAACGTCCGCATAGCATCACCTTCATCATGAACAGAACAAACACTGGAAACTCAACTCATTCACCATCCCGCACCTTCGCCCTCCCTCCACACCTACACCGTCGACCCTCCATTCCAATCGAGTGAACCGAACAAACCAGAAGAAGAATCAGACGTAAAATCGAAGAATCCTAGCCCCTTTAAACTCCTTAGATGTAATCGATGCTCCTGCTCCTCCGGTTGGGGATGGAGCTCGCAAGGAAGAACTTGAAAAGTGTAAGGAGCGATTTGTTGTGGGCGGACAGACCTGAGGTAACGGGAAAATTTTGGACGAAATTTGTTCAGCAATTGTTCTTCAAGGTAACGATCCTCTAGTTCATACAGTTGTTCAGCATGAATCTAGAGGTAAAATCAGAAAATTTTGGACGACATTATCTCGGATTGAAAATTTGGCAGGACTCTTATTTAAAACAAACTTCATTTCCAATTTTTTTTTTAAATGCCCCAACTTGATTTCTGTAATTGAATTTTTTCTTAATATTTTTGGCGGGTAGGGGGTTGCCTCTCCTTCACCCCCTTCCCTCCATGGCCAATATCGGGTATGCGAGCCAGATTGATGAATTTTCATTAAAGTGTCTTGAAATTCTAAAAATTCCCTCTCTTTTTTTTTTATTCTTATTTTAACTCTCACTTTTAGATTTTTACCATGTCTTCTTACAAGATGTGAAAATCAAAACTCGTACTTAAAATTAAATTATCCCCACTCCAATCCTCTAAAAATGTGAGGATTCGAACCCCCTACCTCCCATGTGAAAAGGATAGCTCTAATGATTAAAGCTCATCAATTGATATAAGAGAAAATTATAATCTTTCAATTTTATTACTCGTCGATTATTCCATGTCAACTTTAAAAAGGATTATGAGTTCTTTCGAAGATAACCTTCATTGAATTGTTTCATCTAAGATCATTTTTTTTTCCATTTTGATAAACATTGTTTCTAGCATATATAGATGGTATCCATTTAGTAAAACGTACACATATATAGTTTCTTAGATAATGAATTCATAAGTCGGAATGAGTTGTTTTTTATATCAAGAAATCATATGTTGTGCCACGTAGAGGAGCCAGATCACGGTTTATTGTAACAAGGGAGGACAATACACAATGGCCGACACCTTCCTCCTCTATTTTTGTCATTGCTTTCTAATCAATTTTTTGTCCTTTTGAAGGCACAAGAGAATAAAACTATATGAAGTACAATAACATGACCTTACTATAAGAGCCACAAGAAGACAATCTCAAAGTAATTAGGGTCGAGCAAAACCAACTCAGGTCCCCCCCCCCAACGTAACACTAGATTATGGGCAAATATACAAAGCTTTTCCAGTCAAACCATGCATGGTTCTCTAAATATCATTGCTCTCTCCAAAAGGAAAACTAGCTGAAATTACCGAAGTGCTTGGTGAAGTTGAGTGTTTCTAGTTCCATCTCGGCTTTGTCATTATTAACTGGCACATCTAGTGGATAAATGAGCGGTTTTGGAGGCATATGAAGTTTACCAATATCTCCTTCCAGCATTTCTAGGACTTTTCTCATTGGAGGCCGATGGTCAGGGTTTAATTGTATGCACCAAAGTGCAACTATTATCATCTTTTTTATCACATTCCTTTCCTCTTCTACAACTTCTTCCATTTCAACACTTGTACTTTTATTGACTTGGTCATATACCCACATTGGAAAATAAATCTGGCTTGAGTGTTCTGCATTTGCATTTATATTCTTCCTTCTGCTTGTCATTTCCATGAGCAACATCCCGAAGCTATAGACATCCGCTTTATAAGATACGCCGCCAATGCTTTTATAGAACAACTCAGGCGCCATATATCCCAAAGTTCCTCTTGCAACAGTTAATGAAACTATGTTATGATCCGTGGGATAAAGTTTCGCGAGTCCAAAGTCAAAAACTTTTGGAGTGAAATTCTTTTCTAAAAGAATGTTATGAGGCTTGATATCAAAATGAAGTATTTGCATGTCACACCCCCGATGTAAGTATTCGATCCCCTTTGCCACCCCAAGAGCAATCTCATATATTTTCTTGATATCAAGAAACTTATCACCTTCCTCACTAAAAATGTGCTTATCCAAGGATCCATTTGACATGAGATCATACACGAGAGCTTGTTTCGAACCTTCAAAGCAAAAACCAATGAGTTGCACAACATTAATATGGTGAATTCTTCCAATAGTAGCCACTTCATTAATAAAATCTTCGCCAAGGGACTTGGAATTCTTCAAAATCTTGATAGCCACTTCATTGCCGCTTCTGAGCATTCCTTTGTACACGGAACCATACCCCCCTTCACCTAGTTTGTGCTTAAAATTTCTAGTGATCTTCTTAATATTTGAGTAAGAATACCTTATAGGCAAAAAGTTGTTATGAGCTTGCAAAAATTCTTCAATATTCTTGTCCATCGCTAAGTGTCTTCTTCTATACTTGTAGATTAGAAATATGGCAGCAAATGGCATTCCGATTACAAATTTCACCACACAAAAAGGCACTGAAGAAATTTTGATAGGTTAGAATGAGTTATTTTTATAATTATTGTAAGAACAAATCATTGCAGCTTACCTACTAGTACTATAATATCTACGGTAGTCCAAATTGCTATATCATCAAGGACACCTGTGGAGGGAATGAATGGTGTGAAAAACTATTGAAGGAAAAGAAGTATGGAAAACAAAGCTTACAAGGGAACAGAGTAGTAGCAAGCTATTTTGTTTAAAAAAATATGACAAGTGGGATGCGTGCATTTGCAAATAGATGGATATAATGAGCTTCGTTTCACATAGATGATAGATGATACAAGAAACTCCTTTCGCAGGACTACAATTTTTTTATTAATCTAGAGAACTTGTACTTTTCATTTTTTATTAATAATTTTGTTCCTCCTACCAATACAGGACTACAATATTTTCAAGGAATGTTAAAGGAGTGTCTCTTGAATCATTTGTTAAGTGACTAATCAAAGAACTATCTAGAAAATAAGAAAATGTAAATTCTATGCCAACAAAAAACTAGTCATGTGGTGCTCGCGTAATAATCCTTCTTCCTTTTATACAGTGGGAGTTGTAGCACTACCATGGAAAAGAGTTATAATCCGGGCACATGTATATGTACAGCTAATGTGGGTCTATTTAGGGGTGGCTTCTACAGTCACATTTTCCTTTTTTCTTTTTTTCTTTTTTTCTTTTTTTCATTTTTGCGAATCTTGCAACTCCTTCAATTTGATAGTAACATCATTGAGGTACGCTATCATATATATTTTGTCATAATTTTCGTGGATATTAGATTTCCTTTCATTTTCCGGTTATGAAGAGAAAGTAGGAAGTAAAAAAGTGTGCAAAATCATACAAAATTACAATAAAATTTCACTGACAACTGATACTTACCGCCCTCGTAGTAGCTGGATCCGCAAACCTGACCTCGACCTTTAGGGAAGCCATACGCATAAAATCTAAAGGAATGAAAGTGGTCATCGAGCTTAAAATAGTTATAAAAATCAAGGTAGCAAAAATATTTCTTCGGCAAAGATGGACCAAAGTAGAGAGCAAATCCATCGGCCATAGTTTTATGGATTAACTCGTAGTTGTCGTAGGAGCTAATATTACTCTGCTTATAAGGCTCAAAATCATGCCATGTCCAACTGTTGATGGTGCAAAACTCCCTCAGATCTGAAGCGTTTGGATTAATCAAAGCATATAAGTTCCAATTCAATGACGAGTTGGATGAGTATGACCCCCCAATGCATGGATTGGTAGTGATGTAGAATGGGGAGCTAACCGGCTTTGAACAGTTCACAATAACCAATGTATCTTTGCCATATGATGAGTATGTGTTGTTTGGATCGGAAAGGAAGTTATTGAGTGTCCATAAATCACGGAGGAGAAACGAGAAATTATCCTTTTGCAATTCATCATCGACCAATCTAATTTTATACGCAGAATAATTGATAGACTGCACATAGAATCGATTATCAAGCATATACATAACAGTGCGATTATTTTCACAAACCAGCTCTTTCGTTGGGTCATCGCATCCCTTTGGATCACTCTTCAATCGAAATGGGTGATATATATTGCGAATGTTGCCGCACGATGAAGCGACGCACCGTGGATTACTCGATCGGGCATCCCCCGTCATCGCTTGCAATAGAACAAGAATGAGGAGCACCACCGGATATACATTCATGGAGCCAAGAGTATTAACCATGTCTCCGTTCGTCTTCGGGCGGAGAGAAATTGGGGAAGAATTGCTTGGTGTGGGCAGAGGAGAGGCACTGTATGAAAAGATGGAAAAAAAGATCGGAGGATGCTTGTTTGATTGGAGATATTGGAGTCGCCTTGTAATATAGAGAAGCCCAAGGCAGTCGGTCAACGGAGCAAATGCATTTAAGTCAACGAATTAAAGAGGTGGACCCAAACTGAATTTCCAATTACACCCACGTGATTGTTGGGTCCCACACCCATCATCGACAGACAAGTCCCACTTCCTCCTGATACGCTCACCATCTTTCGTCTTATTTTCTTCTTCCAATTTTTTTCCCCTCTTCCCATCTTTCTTGATCTCCAACTTCTATGAAATTTTTCTATTCCTTCGTATATGTACTCCATATTTGCTAAATTAAGTCACAAACGTAATTCAATTCATTACACGATCGAATCATCTCATGAAATAAATAATCACTATAAAAAAGGTATCTAATATTATAATAATATATTGCATGATGTCATCGTCGACTTAGTCATGAATGATTATCTATCTTGTCCAACAAATCTAAAAAAATCATTATCGGAAGTTAACATGTATAAATTTGCAATAGTTTATGTGCACAATAATTGTGTAAAATACCCTCTCCTATTGTCCACTCAAAAGCAAAATCATATATATTTGTACTATAGTCGTATTCTTGCAATGCAAGTGACAAGGATAGCTGTAGTTTCTCAAGGATAAATTTAAGCTAATACAACTATATAAGGATGGGATTTATGTAGGGACAATTTGAATCATGATTTTTTGCTTTTAGAATTAATTACTTACAAGTCTTTTTGTCGTGTCTAATATAGCCCTTACATTTGAGCTAAGGAAAGTATGTAATATTGATCAAATTATATTAGCACATCCTCCACCACACTCGTTAAGAATGTTGACAATAGCGGCTATACTTTTTGTACAAAATACATGTTGTGAACGGAACAATAATAGCACTTATATACGTTTCTATTGGCACGTAACCGAAATTTTGCCTTAATCAAATAAGCTTTTTTTCTCATTCCCGATCCATTCTATAAACTTTTTAAAATTGCCTATAGACTAAAGATTGGAGACTTTGGAGTCAATATAAGTCAGCCGTTTAATGACCTACATGTACAGCGCATCTTGGAAATTTACACCATTGAAAATTCAAAAGTTTGTTGCACTTTCTCCCCGTGAATATTGGTTGTACATCCAGTCAAGTCAATAAACAAATCCTATACACGCTAGGGTTGTCGTCAACCTATAGGGGCCGTTTGTGCCTTCCCCATCGTTGTGAAACTCATTCCTCATTTTAACGTGTCAGTGCCTACACGCCCTACATTTCTAATTCCACTTGTATCTTTTTCTTCCCTAAGAGGAGGGAATATCCTCCAAGTGCTTTACATCCAAGAATTGCGAAGACAATTTAAGGTCATACTTAGGAAACATCTTGAAAATTTACATCAACTAAAAATTCAAAAGTTTTTTCCACTTTCTTCCCGTGCTTGTTGGTTCTACACCCTATCATGTCAACGAACAAATCCTATATAGGCCAGGGTTGTTGCCAACCTATAGGAGCTGTCTACGCCTTTCTCCATCCTATGAGGTGGGCTTCAAACTGCATTTTTTTATTTTAATATATCGGTGTCCACACGCTCTTCAATTTCTAAGAAGAGGAAATATCCTCTAAGTGCTTTATGTCCGAGAGTTGTCATAATACACATGTGCCCTCAAATAAAATAATTTAAGGTCATACTTAGGACAACATCTTCAAAATTTACATCCCTGAATATTCAAAAGTTTCTGCCACTTTCTTACCATACTTGTTGGTTCTAGCACCCGTCAAGTCAACAAACAAATCTCATCCTCTCCCTCTCTCCCCGTCACTTCCTTCTGGTACCCAATCTTCTTCCTTTTTTTCCTCCTCCCTTGTTCTTCTCCATCTTCTTTCTTCGCCTCATGAGTCACGACCATAGGAAAATTGATGCATAATTTT
>CM026420.1:25698275-25774777 GCA_014858505.1 Corymbia citriodora subsp. variegata | reverse complement strand
TAGAAAAGCTTTGTATATTTGCCCATAATCTAGTGTTACGTTGGGGGGGGGGGACTTGAGCTGGTTTTGCTCGACCCTAATTACTTTGAGATTGTCTTCTTGTGGCTCTTATATTAATGTCGTGTTATTGTACTTCATATAGTTTTACTCTCTTGTGCCTTCAAAAGGACAAAAGATTGGTTAGAAAGCAAGGACAAAAACAGAGGAGGAAGGTAACGGCCATTGTGTATTGTCCTCCCTTGTTACAATAAACCGTGATCTTGCTCCTATACGCGCCACAACATATGATTTCTTGATATAAAAAACAACTCATTCCAATTTATGAATTCATTATCAAAGAAAACGTATATTTGTACGTTTTCCTAAATGGACACCATCTATCTATGCGAGAAACAATGTTTATCAAAATGGAAAAAAATGATCTTAGATGAAACAATTTAATGAAGGTTATCTTTGAAACAACTCATAATCCTTTTTAAGTTGACATGAAATTATCGACGAATAATAATATCGAAAGATTACAATTTTCTCTTATATTGATTAATGGATTTTAATTATTAGGGCTACTTTTTTCACATGGAAGGTGGGGGGGTTCGAATCCTCACATTCTTAAAAGGTTGAGGTGGGGATAATTTAATTTTAAGTACGAATTTTGATTTTTACGTTATAGAGATATAATAAAAGTTTAAAAGTGAGAGTTAAAGTAGAAATCCAAAAAAAAGAAGAAGAGATTTTTAGAATTTCAAGACACTTTAATGAAAATTCATCAACCTGGCTCGTGTACCCGATATTGGCCATGGCGGGAAGGGGGTGAAGGAGAGGCAACCCCTTACCCGCCAAAAATATTGAAAAAGAAATTCAATTACAGACATCAAGTGGGGGCATTTAAAAAAAAATGGAAATGAAGTTTGTTTTAAATAAGCGTCCGGCCAAATTTTCAATCCAAGATAATTTCGTCCAAAATTTCCTGATTCTACCTCTAGATTCATGCTGAACAACTGTATGAACTAGAGGATCGTTACCTTGAAGAACAATTTGCTGAACAATTTTCATCCAAAATTTTCGCGTTACCTCAAGTCTGTCCACCCACATCAAATCGCTCCTTACACTTTTCAAGTTCTTCCTTGCGAGCTCCATCCCCAACTGGAGGAGCAGGAGCGTCGATTACATCTAAGGAGTTTCAGGGGGCTAGGATTCTTCGATTCTACATCTGATTCTTCTTCTGGTTTGTTCGGTTCACTTGATTGGAATGGAGGGTCGACGGTGTAGGTGTGGAGGGAGGGCGAAGGTGCGGGATGGTGAATGAGTTGAGTATCCAGTGTTTGTTCTCTTCATGATGAAGGTGATGCTATGCGGACGTTTTTATTTGGGGAGAACGCACAGGTGGTGGGGTTCTTGGTGGTGGGCTTCATGGACTGCGAACTAATGTAGGAGTAGGAATGGGTTCCACGCTTTTTAAGGACTTAGAGTCTGCAGTTGTACTTGATGTACGGAATATTGCTTGTGGTGGATGACATGCTGCTTTAATGACCAAGCAAGGAGAGATCTTTCCCTAGGGGAGGAATGGGGTGAGAGACTTGGGCATGGGCCGCATGGCCGTGCTCTCATGTTTTGCATCCAAAGCTAATAGATGCTCTCAGCAATACAAGTATGCAGCGAGTATCATACATGCGCCGTAACTCTTTCTGGTGATTTATACCCTTGGGGTGATGGAGCTTATAGTTTTGGTGTTCTTGGGCATGGGATTGAAGGGAGGACCCTTGGACGGTATCTATGTCTCTCCTGTTGAATTTGGCACACTGTAGTTCTCGCTTCTGTTGGCCAGTTACTTGCTTTTGGTGATGGCATCTTCGGTGTTCTGGGGTCCATGGTGATGGAAAAAGTGTATCAATGCCCAAGCCCTTTGAAGGGCTTCACACTGTTCGAGCTGCTTGTGGTGTTTGGCACACAACTACAGCAGTGGTTTCTTGACCAAAAAAAAAAAAACTACAGCAGTGGAACTCATGGTTGGTAATCCTAGTTTCAGTAACTGTTCATTTGAAAACTGTACTAGTGACTGATAATGTGATTAGTGGGCGGTTTTTTTTTTTTTTGTAAACTCATCTAATGTCTTCGTTTTTTGTAATGCAAAAATTTAATTTTAATGAAATTGATGTGTTTAACGATAAGTTAATGATGGTTGCTTGGCCAAATATTTGCTGTTTTATGATGAGTTGGTGATGATGGTTATAATGGCTGCTTGGCCAAATGCTTGCCGTGCTCAATGGATGTTTCTTACGCTCTTGTTTGCCATATGCTTGCTGCTAGAATTGTTGGAAAGCCCTTAGTTATACTGTTGTTAGCATTTCCAATCATAGTCTGCCTCTTTCTCTTTTTTATCACGTGTTCGGCTAACAAATTATGCCCGAGTTTTCATTTCTCCTTTCCCGGTGTTCTCTCTTTGTGCTTGTATTAAGGGGAATATCAATAGTACCTTCGTGAAAGAGCGAGTTCTCCATTTCCATTAGTATAAAAGCTATTTGAAAAAGACCTGCTCAGACTTTGCAATAGAAGATAGGTGGATAGGTATATAATGGAGCGCTCAGGGTAAAATTAAAGAGTTCAAAACAACTGAACAAGAGATAACGATCCTCTGGTTCATCTTCATTGCAAGTTTACAGGGGAGCTTCTCTTATATTCAGATTTCGTCACCAGGAATCAAATTTCAATTGACAGGCACAACCCTGTTCCCTTCTCTTCGATCTTTTCTGCTTCTATTTTCCAGAGGCTTACTATAAACCAAATTGAAGCGACAACTACAGAAAGTTGAAAACCGGGCAAGCTTTTCAGATGAAGATGCCATCATCTTGTTGCTGCTCATTTCTATCAAAGTCATCGTCTCCCTCGAAAATCAGACATGCCCCACATTACTTCAGCTGAATTCAGGGAATGAACGGTGGGTTCTGCTTTGTCACCTGCATTTTGTGCCCTTCTTTCAACTTGGAAAGCGACGGGTGAAAATTCAAGAACTGGCATAAGTGAACCTGATCTTCATCCAATTTCGGAACTCCCTTCAAGGGCAAAGCAGTGCGGGAGATAGGAGTGTTCATTTTAAGTATCTTTGCCTGGATATCCACATTTGCGGGAATATGATCTCTTAAATATTCTGGGAAAATCGCCGGGGATCAAGATGAGTGTACGCGAGCAGCCTTGAGTGGGCGGTTTTCCTGGACCACATGGCTCACTCCCCGGTATTACTGAGAACGCATACATTCCTCGAAGGAACCTGCAAAATATCAAATTGTCATGACTGCTGTATAAACGTGCATTACAAGTGACGGCTATACCCGCGTTGGACGATTCACCACTTTTTTGTGCAATGACGATTTGATGCATAAAATTTTCCTTTTCCGGAGTTTTCGGACTTAAAGAGTATAAATGCATTTTTTTCCTCTTTTTGAGGGAAAGAGAACCTTAGAAGTTCTTGTCTTAACTACCAAGGAACACGCGTGGCATCCCCCACTTTCTGGCAATTCACCATGTTCAGCTCCTCCAAGTTCTACAATTCAGACAGATCAGAGACCGTCTCTGTTGCTATGCGGTCTGCAATATTAACCTCTACCAAACTCGATAGAAGAGGTGGAAGAGACTTGATCTCCTTACATCTGTTAAGCCTCACGATGAGGATGTTTTCCAATTTTCCTATCGATTCTGGAAGCACTGCGACATGATAAATGACCATGGTAGTGAGACGCACCTCAAAATTCTGGGTCACCAACAAATTCAGGAAGTTCAGTAAGCGAGACGCACTTCATAATACTCAACGACTCAAAGTTTCCTAAATGATCGTGCCAAATCTGGGAGCTCCTCTATTCCATTATCATTAAGTGTGAGTTCCTGGAGAGAACCATCATTTCCACAATCAATCGTACTCAAGGGATCCACAATCAACAAAGAAAGAAGGCGTCCAAAATCCTAACAAATCAGGACATTTATGCTGATTTTTGGACATGTATGAAAACTGCCTCCCCAACACCATTGCCCTCCTTCCACACATACACTGTCGATCCTCCATTTTCAATCGAGTGAATCGAAAAAACCCGAAGAATCAAAAGTATAGAATAGAAGAACCCTTGCCTTATTAAACTCCTTAGATGTAATCGAACGCTCTTGCATCCGGCTGAGGATAGAGCTCGCGAGGAAGAACTTGAAAGGGGTGAGGAGCGATTCGTTGTGGGCGAGACAGAGCTGAGGTAGCGGGAAAATTTTGAACGAAATTTGTTTTGTAATTGTTCTTCAAGATAACGATCTAAGGTAAAATTAACTTTTTTTTTGATAAAATTGCTCCAGTTTTAGTCGCTTTGAAAAAGTCACCCTTATTTGAGACTGATAACTTTAGGCTTGGCATTCATGTCAACGATTTTCGGTTAAAATTGATTGGGTAGACTCAATTAACAAAATATGAAAAAATTTATGACTCAATTCGCAAAATTAAGAAAAAAAAAGGATTGAATTGGCAAATGCATCATAATTTAAGATTTTTTGGATAATTTTCCAATCAATTAGACTATGATCCTTTTCTTATGAACCCTATCGAAAGATAGTGAGAGAACTATATAAGTTAACATCTTTAACTCTACCGACTTTTGGAGATTTTTTTTTATAATGATATATTGGAGATGATGATTTTTTGGGGAGAATTGCCAAAAAAGTCCTAAACCTATTGGGGTTGTGCCGGATCAGTCCTAAACCTTTTTTTTTGACCAATTCAGTCCTAAACCTTTTGCGATTGTGCCAATTTAGTCCATCCGGCCAAATTTGGCCGGCCAGCTCTGACGAGGCTTGCCGGCCACTGTGCGAGGGCCGTGAAGCCCTCGCCGGCGGCCAGCGAGGGTCGTGGCCCCCGTCAGACCGGCCACCCTTGCTGGCGGCCTCGCCCTGGTCTGTGCGAGGCCGCCGGCGAGGGTCACGGCCCCCGGTAGCCTCGCTCAGACTTGGGCGAGGCCGTGGCCCCCAGGCCTCGCCTTGGTCTGGGCGAGGTCGCCGGCAAGGGTCGCGGCCCCCGACGGCCTCGTCCAGACCTGGGCGAGGTCGCCGGCAAGGGTCGCGGCCCCCGGCGGCCTCGTCCAGACCTGGGCGAGGCAGCTTCGCCCAGATTTGGGCGAGGCCGTGGCCCCCAGGCCTCGCCTTGGTCTGGGCAAGGTCGTCGGCTAGGGTCGCGGCCCCCGGCGGCCTTGCCGAGACCTGGGCGAGGCGGCTTCGCCCAGATCTAGGCGAGGCCGCGGCCCCTAGGCCTCTCCCTGGTCTGGGCGAGGGTCGCAGCCCCCGGCGGCCTCGTCCTGGTCTAGGCTAGGCTGCCGGCGAGGGTCGCGGCCCTCGATGGCCTCGCCCAGACCTGGGCGAGGCGGTTTCGCCCTCGCCCGCCTCGCCCAGATCCGGGCCAGGGCGAGGTCGCTGGGGGCCGCGACCCTCACCGGTGACCTCGCCCAGATCTGGGCGAGGCGGGCGAGGGCGAAGCCGCCTCGCCCAGGTCTGGGCGAGGCCGTCGGCGAGGGTCGTTGGGGCCGCGACCCTCGTCGCGGCACCCAGACCTCGCCCAGGTCTGGGCGAGGCCGCCGGGGTCCGCGACCCTCGTCAGCGACCTCGCACAGACCAGGGCGAGGCCGCCAGCGAGGGTGGCTGGTCTGACGGGGGCCGCGATCCTCGCTGGCCGCCGGCGAGGGCTTCGCGGCCCTCGCGCAGTGGCCGGCAAGCCTCGTCGGAGCTGGCCTGCCACTGCCGCTGGCGGGGGGAGGGGCAAGAGAAAAAAAAGAAAAGAAAAGAAAACAGAAAAATTAATAAAATTAATAAAAAATAATAAAAAAATCGAATAATAAAAAAATAATATTAAAATATTGTCGTCGGCGCCAACCGGCGTCCACATCAGCTCCGACCGACCACATTTGGCCAGATGGACTAAATTGGCACAATCACAAAAGGTTTAGGACTAAATTGGTCAAAAAAAAGGTTTAGGACTGATCCGGCACAACTCCAATAGGTTTAGGACTTTTTTGGCAATTCTCCCTGATTTTTTCAATTTCCTTTTCCCTAAGAATTGAATTTATGCAATCCTTAATTATCATAATCCATCTAATTCTTAATTCACATGGATAATTCGATTCAAGATCTGCATCGATTCTTGAGATGGCTTTCAATCATCTTAGAAATAAGAAAATCCATTAACAGCATAAATATCTCCCAAAATATGTAAATAACTTACTTGTGTAAGGAAAATTTCCCAAATTTACGTTGCTCACAGGTTGAGAGGGACATGGTCATTCCTCTCACTTCCGCACCTACGTACCTCGTGTCATTGGCCTTTCCCATTGTGCTGCTAGCGACATGTAACACCCAAAATGAACGGCCGTGTCATTCTTCATCTTGTGGTAAGGTTTGCAAGATAAGCTTTCCCTTTCGACTCAAAAGTCATCTAAAAGGTTGTGGTGACTCAAGATTTCAACGGACGTGTGATAATAATTATATGAAGTACATTGTCAAATCTCCCTATAGAGATAATGACAATGTCAATCATGGCAACATTCTCGTGTTCACCCTTGGATTTCAAAAGGTAATTGCTCCTCCATCCCTCGTTGTTCATAGACGAACTCTAACTCGAGGTAGGAGGGTTATCATGTTTTTGGTGAATCAGTGATCTCTGTGAAGTGGTTGAGATCCTTTGCTTCTCCTTTATATATTGACGTAGCATACTCCTCAGACGTATCTTCTAAAATATCTAAAATGAGTAGGTATTCATGAGCTATGATAGATGCAAGTCCATCGGTCATGGAGGAATGTCGCACCATCACCCATGATGGCATGGGCATATTTAAGTCGCATGCTTTCACCATATGACCAACTCCATAACGCGATGGCCAATGGAGTTTTCGTAGGCTAAACACAACCGCTATTGCAGAAGAAAGTATCTACCTTGTGCTTCCTTGGTTTGGCCAAAAAGATACCTATGTTGACTAACAAAATAGAACTGAATCGACAACTACTTCACTTAATGCCTGTGGTCTGGTCTTTAAAATGAAGGCCGTGTCATCGGGTGGCATACTCCTCCCATCACCTGATTGGTGGAGATTGTAAACGACTTATCAACGATCCCGTGTGTCAAAGTAACACGACCCACTTGATGAAACCAAGCCATTGGGAAGCCGAACATACTTGACGGTATTAAATTTAGATTACACATACTTAAATCTCGTCTAGTTGACAGACACGACAATGTCTCCACTAACTATAAGTCTAGCGTGCATTGATCCTTAGATCGGTTTTACGGTACCAAGTGTCTTCACTAATGGACATTTGTGCATCTGCATTGCCGATTCTATGTGCAGTCTATCAATTATTCCACCTATGAAATCAGACTGGTCGATGATGGGTTACAAAAAGATAATTGCCCGTCTCTCCCCCATCATTCATGGGCGAGCTATGACTTATATTTCGATCCAAAGAACACATACACAACATATGGCGGCATGTATGCATGTGTTATTGTGAATTGTTGAAAACCGGTTAGTTCTCCATCTTACATTACTACCAGTCCATGCGTTGCGGGGTCGTACTCATCCAACTCGTCACCGATTTGGAACTTGTATGCTTTGATGAATCCAACAGCCTTGGATGTGAAGGATTTTTGCACCATCAGCTATTGGACGTCGGTAACAAATGACTTTTGGGGTGAAGAGCGGAATAGTACCAGCTACTACTACTACAAGCTAATACATAACATCATGGCCAATGGATTCACTCTTGACTTTCGTCTATATTCATGGAAGGTAATTCCCTTTTGCTTATTTGATTTCTATAGCATCTACAGCGGTTATGGGGGCTGCAGATCCCTGATATACTCTGGTAAGCGTCGGTTGGCAATGAAATTTTACTGTAAATAAATATTTGATATCCGAGAAAATTATGACAAAATACACATGGTAGTATATGTCAACACTTGTGCAGTGGAAAGGCTTCGTGAGCTTCGTGTTACATTTTGAAATCAAATTATTGGAGTTTCAATATTTGCTAAAAAATAAAAAATAAAAAAGAGAGGAAAGTTGTGCAAACAGCTACATGACTAGCTTTTTGTTGGCATAGAGTGTAAATTTTCTTAGCTAGTTCCTTAATTATTTACTTAACTAATAATTCAAGAGACACTTATTTAACAAGTTCGTTAAAAAATGGTATTCATGTATTGTTTCCCTATATTTGTAGAAAGCCAACAAAGTAAAAGGAGTTTCTAGCATCGTCTATCATCTATTTGAATTGAAGCTTATTATTTCCATTTATTTGCAAATGCACGCATCTCACTTCTCATATTTTTTTATAAAAGTCAATATTTACAACATAGCTTGCTACTACTCTTTTTTCTTGGGAGTTTTGTTTTCATGCTTCTTTGTTTTCAATTCCTTTTCACATCCCTCGTTCCTTCCACAGGTCTCAAGGTTCTTTCGCTACCGATACTTGTAGAATTTACGGCATTACTAGGTAAGCTGCAATGATTTGTTGTTAATATAATTAAGAAAACAATTCTAACCGATTGAAATTTTCCTCAGCTTATTTCTGGGTACTAAAGTTCATAATCGGGGCACCATTTGTTGTGATATTTCTAATCTACAAGTACAGGAGAAGGCACTTAGCAATGGACAAGAACATCGAAGAATTCTTGCAATCTCATAACAACTTTTTACCCATAAGGTACTCTTATTCGAATATCAAGAAGATCACCAGAAATTTTAAGCACAAACTAGGTGAAGGAGGTTATGGTTCTATGTACAAAGGAACACTTAGGAGCGGCAATGAAGTGGCCATCAAGATTTTAAAGTAGTCCAAGGGCTATGGCCAAGATTTTATTAGTGAAGTGGCTACTATTGGAAGAATTCACCATGTTAATGTTGTGCAACTCATTGGTTTTCGCTTTGAAGGCTCAAAACAAGCTCTCGTGTATAATTTCATGTCAAATGGATCCTTGGATAAGCACATTTTTAGTGAGAAAGGTGATAAGTTTCTTGATATCAAGAAAATATATGAGATTGCTCTTGGGGTGGTGAAGGGGATCAAAAACTTACATCGGGGGTGTGATATGCAAATACTTCACTTTGATATCAAACCTCATAACATTCTTTTAGACAAGAACTTCACTGCAAAAGTTTCTGACTTTGGACTCGCAAAACTTTATCCCACGGATCATATCATAGTTTCATTAACTACCACAAGAGGAACCTTGGGATATATGGCACCTGAGTTGTTTTATAAAAACATTGGTGGCATATCTTATAAAGCAGATGTCTACAGCTTCGGGAAGTTGCTCATGGAAATGGCAAGTAGAAGGAAGAATACAAATGCAAATGCAGAACACTCAAGCCAAATTTATTTTCCATCGTGGGTGTAAGACCAAGTTAGTGAAGGTACAAGTGTTGAAATGGAAGAAGCTGTAGAAGAGGAAACGGATGTGATAAAAAAGATGATAATAGTTGCACTTTGGTGCATACAATTAGACCCTAACCATCGGCCTCCGATGAACAAAGTTCTAGAAATGTTGGAAGGAGATATTGGTAAACTTCATATGCCTCCAAAACCACTTTTTTATTCGCTGGATGTGTCGGTTAACAATGACAAATCCGAGATAGAACTAGAAACCCTCTCAACTTCACCGAGTGCTTTGGTGACTTCAGCTAGTTTTCCTTCTAAAGATAGCAATGCTGTTTAGAGAACCGTGCACTGTTTGATTGGAAATGCTTTGTATGTTTGCCCACAATCTAGTATTATGTTGGGAGGGACTTAAGCTGGTTTCGCTCGATCCCAATTACTTCGAGATTGTCTACTTGTGGCTCTTATATTGATGTTGTGTTATTGTACTTCATATAGTTTTACTCTCTTGCACCTTCAAAAGGACAAAAAATTGGTCAGATAGCAAGAACAAATACAGAGGAGGAAAGTCATGGGATTTTGGACAATGCTAATGAAAAAACTAACAATAACCCTTGGTCCTATTCCTATACGCGCCACTACCACCATATGATTTCGACTTATGAATTCATTATCAAAGAAACATATATGTATACATTTTACAAAGTGGACACCGTTTGTCTATGCTAGAAACAATTTTTATTAAAATGAAAAAAAAATGATCTTAGATGAAACAATTCAATGAAGTTTGTATTTGAAAGAACTGAAAATTAGTTTTAAAGCTGACATGAAATATCGATGAGTAATAATATCGAAAGATTACAATTTTCTCTTATATCACTTGATTACGATGATTTTAGTTAATGAGTTTTTAGAATTTCAAGACATTTTAATGAAAATTCACCAACCTGGCCTATATACCCGACATCGGCCATGGAGGGAAGGGGAAGAAGGAGAGGCAACCCCTGCCCGCCAAAAAAAATTAAAAAAAACTTCAGTTATGGACCTAAAGTGGGGGCATTTAAAAAAAGTATATGATGTAATTTGTTTTAAATAAGAGTCCGGAGTAGCCAACATAATTTCAGATGAGGAGTGAACTGTTGTCTAGCCAAATTTTGGATATGCGGATAATTTTGTTCGAAATTTTCTGATTTTACCTCTTGATTTACGCTGATCAACCGTCTGGACTACGGGATCGTTACCTTGAAGAACAATTGCTGAACAATTTTCGTCCAAAATTTTCCCGTTGCCTCAAGTCTGTCCGCCCAGAACAAATCGCTCCTTACACCTTTCAAGTTTCTTCCTCGCGAGCTCCATCCCCAGCTGGAGAAGGAGGAGCGTCGATTTCATCAAATGAGCTTAAAGCAACTAGGATTATTCGATTTTACTTCTGGTTCTTCTGGTTTGTTCGATCAACTCGATTGGAATGGAGGGTCGATGGTGTAGGTGTGGAGGGAGGGCAATGGTGCGGGATCGTGAATGAGTTTAGTTTCTAGTGTTTGTTCTGGTCATGATGAAGGTGATGCTTTCCCCCGGCGGGGGTTGGGGGGTTGGGGTGGGGGGCGGCGGTGGGGAAGGCACAGTTGATGATGTTCTTGGTGGTGGGGCTTCATGAACCGCGAACTAATGTTGGAGTAGGAATGGGTTCCTCGCTTTTTAAGGACTTAAGAGTCTGCAATTGTTCTTGATGTCCAGAGTATTGCTTGTGGTGGATGACATGCTGCTTTAATGACCAGGCAAGGAGAGATCTTTTCCTAGGTGAGGAATGGGGTGAGAGACTTGGGCATGGCTGGACTCTTTTGTTTTGCATCCAAAGCTAGTACAAATGTGCAGCGAGTATCATACATGCGCCGTCAACTCTTTCTAGTGATTTATACACTTGGGGGTGATGGAGCTTATAGTTTTGGTCTTATTGGGCATGGGAGTGAAGTGAGCCGCTGGGTACCAAAAGGAGCGAATGGACCTTTGAAAGGTATATATGTCTCATCCTTCTCCTGTTGACTTCGGCACACTGTAGTTGTCACTTCTGCTGGCCAGTTACTTGGTTTCGGTTTTCTGGGCCGTGGAGATCGAAAAGTGTACCGGTATCCAAGGAAAGGGAGCCCTTTGGGCTTCACACTGTTTGAGCTTCTTGAGGTGATTGGCGCACTACTGCAGTAGTGGAAGTCATCGTCGGTAATCCTAGTTTTGATAACTGTCCATTTGAAAACCACAGTAGTGACTAATGGATGTGATCTGGGTGGTTTAATTTTTTTGTGAACTCATTTTTTTTTTCTAATACAAGTATTCAAGTTTAATGAAAGTGTTTAATGATAAGTTGATGATGGTTGCTTGGCCAATTACTTGCTGTTTAATGATGAGTTGGTGATGATGGTTTTTAACAGTTACTTGGCCAAATGCTTGCTGTGATCGATGGATGTTTCATATGCTCTTGTTGGCCAAATGCTTGCTGCTAGAATCGTTGGAAAGCCATTAGCTATACTGTTGTTAGCATCTTCAATTATCGCTTGGCTCTTTTTCTCTTTACCACGTGTTCAGCTAACAAATTATGCCTGAGTCTTGATATCTCCTTTCCCGGAGTTCTGTCTTTGAGCTTGTATTACGGGGAATGTTCGATAGTACCATTGAGAAAGAGCGAGTTCTACACGTCCATTATTATAAAAGCTACTGGAGAAAGACCTGCTCACACTCTGCAATAGAAGAAAGGTCGATATGTATATAATGGAGCTCTAAGGGTAAAAGAAAAGAGTTCAAAACAGCTGAACCAGAGATAAGGATCCTCTAGCTCGTCCTTGTTACAAGTTTACAAGGGAGCTTCTGGTATATTCAGATTCCGTTTCCAGGAATGAAATTTCAATTGATAGGCATAAGCCTGTTCCCTTCTCTTCAATCTTTTCTGATTCTATTCTCCAGAGGCTTACTATGAACCGAATTGAAGCGACAATTACACAGTTAAAAACCGGGCAAGCTTTTTGGATAAAGACCAGTAGCCATCATCTCGCTGTGCTCATCTCCAACGAAGGCACTGTTTCTCTCGAAAATGAGATGCGCCTCACATTTCTTCTGCTGAATTCAGGGAATGAACAGTGGATTCTGCTTTGCCACCTGACTCTTATGCCCTTCTTTCATCTTCGAAAGCAACTAGTCGAAATCCAAGAACTGGCATAAGTGAACCTGATCTTCTTCCAATTTCGGAACTCCCTTCAAGGGCAAAGCAGTGCTGGAGATAGGTGTGTAGTATTTTTGCCTGGAATATCCACGATTGGGGGAATCGATCTCTCAAATATTCTAGGAAAGCGATGAAGAGTACTACACCTATGCGAACAGCCTTGAGTGGGCTGTTTTCGTGGATTGCATAGCTTACTTCTTCATTTACCCAATCTGGAATTTCACTCCATGGCATACTGAGAACGCATAAATTCCTCATAAGAACCTGCAAACTAACAAATTGTCACGACTGCTCTATCAACGTGCATTACAAGTGACTGCTATAACCGCATGGCATGATTCAACACTTTTTCGTGCAATGAGGTTTTGATGCATAAAATTTTCCTTTTCCAGAGCTTTCGGACTTGTAGATGCGTTCTTTTTTTTACTTTTTTTGACAGAGAGAGAGCATTAGAAATTCTGTTAACATGAGCTGTCAATTAGGGCCACAATAGGAAAATTTTTCTATTTAAAGTCTCTAAATATTTATTGCTAATATGAGCTGTCAATTAGGGCCTCGATAGAATAGTTTTTATTTATTTAAAATCTTTGTATATTTGTGTCTCCTGATTTGATGGAGATTCTATGGTGGCTGAGGGCGGTGTATATATATGTGTTTATAATCTTGTAAAGAATCAAGTGAATACAAGGGAAAATTTTCGTCTACTTTTAACATGGTATCAGAGCGATGATCTAGGGGGTCTCTGATCAAGATCCGAACTCCTTGCCGTGGCGTAGCCGCGTGGTGGTTTCGCACGGTTGCCGTGCCGATTGCACTTGCTATCAGGACTCATGGCGGATGACAATCCACCCACCGAGATAGTTCCTTCGACTCCAACGGAGGGCGCTACGAATTCTCTAGGCGTTGTAGTCTCGCACCAAGCTCCGGGAGGGACTTCCAAGTTGACACAAATCTTGACTCATCATCAGGCTTCGCCTTCTCATGCTGAAAACTCCGCCCCACCAATTGCAGTCAAGTTGGATGGTCGTAATTATGGCCTTTGGTCCCAAGTTGTCGAGATGTATATCTCCGGGAAGGACAAATTGGGATATATCAATGGGGATCTTCCCCCACCACTTCCAACCGACCCTAGTTTTCGGAAGTGGAAGACTGACGATAGTACAGTTAAAGGATGGTTCATCAATTCCATGGACTCGGCATTGATTGGAAATTTTATTCATTTCCCAACAGCAAAGGCAGTATGGGATTCAGTGGCTACTACGTTCTTTGATGGCACCGATGTCTCCCAATTGTATGATTTAAAGCAACGTTTGTCCTGACTGAAACAGGTAGGCGGCCCAATTGAAAAGTATTATAATGAGCTCCAGGGTTTATGGCGGGAGGTTGATTTTCGACGGCCTAATCCCATGACTTGTCCTCGTGATATTGAGTGCTACAACGCTCTTGTCCAAAAAGACCGTGTATATCTCTTCCTTGATGGGCTCGATGACCGCCTTGACAAAGTCAGGGTTGATGTTTTACAAATGCATCCCTTCCCGACAGTGGAGCAAGCCTATGCCAGGGTGAGGCGGGAGGATGTACGCCAAGCTGTTATGCTGTCTTCAACCAAACCACCTAGCACCGTGGCAGCTTTGGTGTCACGTGGTGGGAAGGTTACGTCACGCTTTCTCAAGGCCAACAATGAGCCCAAAGCCCTCCAGATGGTCCCTCCTAATATTGCGTTTGGTGGAGGGAGGACTAACAATGGTTCGAAGGCTAAACCACAACACCCAGGAGGTTGTACCCATTGTGGTAATTCTAAACACACTAAAGATACTTGTTTTAAATTGCATGGTTATCCAGATTGGTGGAAGGAGTTGCAAACCAAGAAAAAGACAGAAAATGCTATCGGACGGGGGCAAGCATCGTTGGCTACCGGAACCTCACCCCTCACTTTGGTACCGCAGGTAGATGCTACCAATACTTCTGATGCAGCTCTTGAAGGTAACACTGGGTGTGCACTTGTTAGTAATTCTCAAGGTGGTAGGGAGGGGTGGATTGTTGATTCTGGGGCAATAGATCACATGACACCCAATCGTGACGATATTATATGCTATACCGCTCCAAGGAGACAAAGTATTTATAATGCGAATGGCATTAGTTATCCTGTCACTGGGGCTGGCAATGTTGATCTTACACCTTCTTTATCACTGTCTCACACTTTATTAGTGCCCTCTTTGTCTAATTGTTTACTCTCTATTGGCCAACTCACTGATGCTTTGAAGTGTTGTGTTATTATGTATCCGTCTTTTTGCTTATTTCAGGATATCCTCACGAAGGAGATTATTGGTCGTGGTAATAAAAGGGGGGGCTGTACTATGTTGATGACTTCCATGCAGGCCGAGCACATCACATGAGTAGTAGGTCTACTAATAAAGAGAAAGCAATTTGGTTATGGCATCGTCATTTAGGACACCCGTCTTTTGGGTATTTAAAGCATTTATTTCTAGACTTGTTTCATAATTTGTCAGATACTGAATTCCAGTGTGAGACATGTATTTTGGCAAAAAGTCATCATGTCTCTTTTCCTTTGAGTTTTAATAAGAGCACTAAGCCGTTTTCTTTGGTTCATTTAGACGTGTGGGGTGCTTCACCACTTACTACTCTATCTGGTATTCGTTGGTTTGTAACATTTGTGGATGATTGTACTCGAATGTCTTGGGTTTATTTAATGAAGCATAAAGATGAAGTGACATCAATATTTCGTATGTTTCATCGGATGATTGCAACGCAGTTTGGGACTCAAATTCAAGTCCTTTGTAGCGACAATGGTGGGGAATTTATTAATCAGCATCTTGCAGCTTACTTTCAAGACCATGGGCTTTTACATGAAACATCTTGCACTAGGACACCTCAACAGAATGGTATTGCTGAGAGGAAGAACCGCCATATCCTCGAGACGGCATGGGCACTCCTTTTAGGTGGTCAAGTTCCATCCCATTTTTGGGATGCCACTGTGGTAACACCGGTACATTTGATGAATAGAATGTCCTCTCGTGTGTTGAATTTTCAGACCCCACTTCAAGCACTTGCATCCTATGTTTCTCTTCCTTCGATCATGACAATACCTCCCAAAGTGTTTGGGTGTGTGGCATATGTCCATCTCCACAAGAACCAACGGACAAAACTTGATCCGTGTGCCGTGAAGTGTGTTTTCATTGGTTATGGCACTCATCAAAAGGGATATCGCTGTTACAATCCAGCTACCAAGAAAACTCACGTCACAATGGATGTTACCTTCGTCGAGTCTGAATCATTTTTTCCTTAAGGATTTCAAGCTCATCATACACGACAATTCTAACTACCAAGGAACACGCATGGCATCCGGGCAGGTACGGCGTTCTCAAGGATTTCAAGCTCTGAAAGTCCTGGATCATCCCGCGCTTTCTCACAATTCACCATGTTCAGCTCCTCCAAGTTCTCCAATTCGGACAGATCAGAGACCGTCTCTATTGCCATGCAGTCTGCAATATTAACATCTACCAAACTCGACAGAAGAGATGGAAGAGACTCGAGCTCCTTTCATTTGTAAACCACCATGGTTGTGAGATGCACGTCAAAATTCTAAGTCACCAACAAATTCAGGGAGTTCAGTCAGCGAGACGCACCTCATAATACACGACAATTCAAAGCTTCCTCAATGACCCCACTGAATCAGGTAGCTCCTCTATTTCAGTATCATTAAGTGCGTGTTCTTTGAGAGAAGCCATCATTCCGAGTCCCACAGCCATTCATACACGAGAAATCCACAGTCAACAAAGGAATGAAGGCGTCTGAAATCCTAACAAATCCGAACACTTCCGCAGATTTTTGGATATGTATGAAAACTTCTTGCCAACACCATTGCCCTCCTTCCACACCTATAATGTCGACCCTCTATTTCCAATCGAGTGAATCGAACCAACCCGAAAAATCAGAAGTAGAATCGAAGAACCCTAGCCTTGGATGTAATCGACGTTTCTGCATCCAGCTGAGGATGGAGCTTGCGAGGAAGAACTTGAAAGAGTTGAGAAGCTATTTGTTGTGGCCGGAACAGACTTGAGGCTGCAGTAAAATTTTGAACGAATATTGTTTAGCAAACGCGATCTAGAGCAAAATCATTTTTTTTTTGGACAACATTGCCCCCTATTTTAGTTGCCGGAAAAAGTCTTCAAACCCTTAATTGAGACTAAATTAGTAACTTCAGATCTTTATTTAAAATGATTCATTCCAAACCCTTTTATAAGAAAATATTAACACTACATAATGTTATGTTACCTTAAATGTATTGACAGCTATATTAAGTTATCTCTTTCTTCGTATTATTCATTTAACAAGTTTTGACTTTTAGTTAACACAATATATATATCTCATATGCAAAATAAATATCATTTAGGTATGTCTTTTCATTTTAACAGAATTTAAATGTTGATAAAGCCAGCCTTGATTAATTGAGTAATTTAAGCTTTGTTTATTTCACGAAAAACAATTTCCTGATTAAGACATTGTTCACACTAGAAGGTGACAAGAATGGTGCAATTGAGGATGCTGCTTTGGTTGGTGCCCACTTGCCGATTATTGTCATCAATCGAAATGATCTGCTGATCAGTCAGATGGGATCGTAATTTGCAAGTGTCAATGTCTTCCTTTTGATGAATGATGCTGTTATGTGCTTTATCCATCATGTCCCAATATGAAGCATAAGCAAGTCCCTTACGGTAGACTAGCAAAGACAAGCGATTTCTTGTGTCCACGAGATTGCAAGTTTAATCAGCAAATATGTTTTTCTATATCGCATTTCGATTTTACACTCCTTGAATGTATATCTAATTGTTGTGAGAACTAGATCACATATTTGAGCTGGTGGCTGATTTAAAAGAGCTTGTCGTTTATGTTTGAAGGAATGAAGGCACCTTCAGTTCAATGTTCAATCAAGTCCCAATTTTTTTGGGTCTAATTTGGTCGTTGAATTATATGATTTTTGTTCAAGTTGGTCTTCTGTCAAAATATGGATGGAAATGTAAACGTGAAAAATTGCATTGCTGATGTATCATATGTGACTAGATTTTTTTTTTTTAACACCGACTAGATTATTGTTTGAGTATGGAAATAAGTAAAGAGAACTAGAATGAAAGACCAGAAATCCACGAGAGAGNAGGGGGAGGCTGGGTGATGCTGGTGGCGCCGCCCATGAACTGGCGAGAGGGGCCAGCATCCCTTCTCGGCCTTGGGCTAACTCGGTGGGGTTGCAGGCACCTTCAACACCGATCATACAAGCCCGAAAGAGAGAGAAGTGTGGCCGGTGAGGATCGTCAGCCCTCATCCTTGTTGAGTACGGGAGGCACCACATTTGCCATGACAACATCTTTTGCTCGCTAGTTGATCGAGTATTTTGCAAAAGTTTAAGAGCTGTTGATATCTCACCCTATATTTAAATGATTCAAAATTTGAGGTTGACAGATTTGTCATGCGATTTCATTAAAATATTAATAGTCAAGAAATCTTATTCATTTATAAGTTCGTTTATGACGGGAATTGCATTAATGACCTTATAAAAGACAAGCATTTCCTTTACCATTGCGCCAATTACCATGGTGGCAAAATGCTATTTGTTATAAAATTTAAAATAATTACCATATTTATGAATAAAGCTAGTCATTTATATAAATAGTTATTGTAATATTCACATGGCTAAGTTAGTGATATGCACGATCCATTAAATTAATGTTCCATTTGTTTGGTCAATAAATGAATATTTTGGAATATATTTTCCTAAAAATTATTGTTTGTATGTTCACAAAAATGAATATATGAAAAGTATTTCTATTGCCTATCAAAATATGCATACATAAATTATTGTAAATAATGAACATTTTTTTTATTAAATACTTATTTTGAGAGATACAATTAATCTAAGTAAATTTATTCAAATCATTTATTTTCCGGATCTAAAATGATCATTATATTATTTAGGTGCGATACGATGAAACCCGTTCACGGTCGGATCTGGGCAAGTAGTTTCGGAAAAAGTTCCTGCTCAAAGTTCAAAGAAAACACCCGCCATTAGCTCTAAGCCTCTTTATCATCTCCATCCTTCCTCCATTCTCTCACCGGGAAACGCCCTGTACGGAGAGCTGTAATCGACTGCTCTCTCTCTCTCGCTCGAGCTGATGATGAGCCCTCGGCCTTCTGCTCTGCTTTCTTTTCCCACTCGCAGTCGCCGTGCTCCCCTTCTTCAGCTTCAGTCCCTCGCTCCGCAACCTTCTCTTCCCCCAAGTCGTCCCTTTTGCTGAATTCGAGTCAACCGTCCAGAGTCGGATCGAGAGCGCCACTGCTCCACGTGCAATGCCGCCGCGTCAACTCATCACCTGATGTCGAGTTCGAACCGGGTGAGTCGCTCTCAGACACAATTCATCAAACCGTTGATGTCCTTGAACGCAATTTGAATATTTGATCGAACTCCTCGTTAAAAGTCTTGCCTTTGCAGGGGCGTTCTACATGTTATTTCAAGAACTCAGGCTCAACGATGGAGAGGCCGAATCTCTCGTGACCAGGGATCCGGATTTGAGGCTGAAATCTATTGGTTCGTTGCGGGCTCGTGTCGCCTCTCTGAAATCTGTTGGAATCAGTGGCCTTGAGTCTGCCACGTGGTAGCGAAATGCCCTTCTGTGTTGGCAGCAGATGAGATTGATCCCTTTATACTCTTTGTGCGCGACAATTTAGATGGAAAGGTCAACCGACCAGCTCAAGTGTCTCTTTATGTCGACTGAGCCGCGATTCTTAGTCGGATTCTAGGAAAAGGTTTATTTGCTGATTGACAGTGGGTTTCCTAAAGAAAAGATTGTTCATGTTGTCAACAATGTGAATTTAACGAAGGCTCTGTTTCTTAAGCCGTTTGCAGAAATTGAAAGGCTTGTTAATTTCTTGAGCCACTTTGGTGGGGTTGATTTGATTGTGAGGCATCCCCCCATTCTTAACTTTGATATGGATAGCCAATTGATTCCAAGAGTGGAATATCTCCTAGAACTTAGCGGAGGAGATGAGGATGCCACTGGGGCAGTGTCGCACAAACTGCCTACCTTTCTGAAATACCTTGTGGAACACTTGGAAAGCCATCTAAAGTTCTTGAGGTCATTTTCGGGATTGGAAGATCAAGAAATATTCAGGATCATACTTGTGTTTCCCAACATTGTTAGCACAAGCAAGGAGAGGAAATTGTGTCCCAGAATTAGTTTTCTCAAAGAATGTGGACTGAACTTCAATGAGATTTTCAAGTTCTTGACAAAAGCCCCTTTGTTTTTGGGTCTGTCTTTTGAGGAAAACATTGCTTATAAGCTGGGTTTTTTGGTGAAGATTGGTTACTAGTACAGAACGAAGGAATTTGCTGTTGCAATAGGCGCTGTGACTAGGACAAGTTGTGAGAATATGCAGAAGGTGATTGAGCTTTTATTGAGTTACGGGTATTCTTGTGAAGACGTGCTTCTCATGAGTAAGAAGCACCCTCAATGAATTCAATACAATCCTGATTCTCTGGAGGAGAAAGTGGAATATTTGGTGGGGGAGATGGGAGGCGACCTTGACAGGCTATTCAATTTCCCTGCATTTCTTGGTTACAAACTCAATAGTAGAATTAAGCATAGGTGCGAGGTGAAGAAGAAGATTATAGGTGAAGGAATGTCGATCAACAAGCTGCTCAGTGTTTTGTCCGAGGGATTTGCTAAGAAGAAGCCAGAAGAGCTGTCGCACAAAGCCTAAAAATGAAGGGTTGCTAAATTTCATCAGCAGAAGTTCATGGCAAAATTGATGGAAATTGTATTGTTACTGAGTTTTCTCAAAGCTTCATCAGTTGAAGGCTTTTGCTTTTTTCAGGTGAAATTCTGGCTTGACTTCCTTAGGTGAAGATAGAAAGTCATATTTATCATCCTAACCCGCAAAGCCATTATGAAGTTTGAAGAATATGGTTGATACCCAGTTGAATGAAATGACTGAGTATGCTCCATTTTAAGGTCAAAGCAACAAGAAAAGTGGCTGGTCTTTGTATTTGTGTAACTGTCAATTACAAAGGAATTCACCTTGAGTTGATAGCAATGTTTCTTTGGTTGCTCTCACATTTTTCTGTTCTCAATCCTGAAATCTTGAAAATAGTCATCTGACATTGAAAATTATCTTGTCAATGTGCATGAGGCATCAAGACATGGTTGCCCTTGTTATGCATTTCATGTAGATTTCCTAACCGGGATGGTCAGAATCAATAAGTTAACATGATTGGAAGGCATCTATGATCAGGAGTCATTTTCCCAATAGAAACTACAACATGTAATCAAGTGTTAATTCTGTTCTCTCCAGCTTGTTCTCTGATTAAATTACATTCCGTGAAATATTATGACTTTGAGTCCAGTATTACCTCAGACATTTTGACCATCAACAAAACCGAGGATCTATTATCCTCAAGAGATCTGCAAAGGTGTGGCATTTATGCATATAGGTGCCATTGGCAAGTCCAATCTTTCTCCTATGCGACTTGAGGGTAGGCTTTGGAATGGTGAATTCCAAGACACCTTAAGATGAATAGCCATACTGCTTTAATGGTGGAATATGACCATGTCAAGGTAAGAATTCCTATAACTGCGAGATTGCAGTAATCATTGAGTTATGCAAACTCATTATCTTCAGGTTTGAACATTGGTATTCTGTGTGGCCTCATTCTACAGCGTTTCTTAAGTTTTATCCTATGTTTGGTAATCCTGCATCAAATTTCCACATTTTATAAATAAATGTCAATGGAGAAGAAACCAGAACTAACTATTCTGATACATGCTGATGTGGTTTCATGTATCGTGTCAAAACTGATGTATTATGGCCTGACATGAAGAAAATCTAATTTTGAAAAGTTTAGATTGTCCGCGAGATTAAATTGAGGAAAAAGGAAAAAAATTTCTTCATCCATCTTCTTTTTCATCTTTCCTCCCTCTCCCAAACAAAGCATTAAAATAGTATCAAACGATCATGGCCTGCTCATGTGTAAAAGTGCCAAATTGACCGTATAACTTTCTTTAGATTTCCGGATAACAGATTATGTGTGAATCATTTTATGCCCATTTAGTGAGTCCTTATGCTAGCCTATTTTCTACTCTAATTGTATATGAATTCTTATTGTATTTCACTTCTTGTGATAGTTATATTTTTGCAGATTATTGTATTGTGCGTGTCAAAAAAACATAAGAAATCATTGCGGACAAGAATAAATGTTGGGCTTATCTAAGAAGTAACGTAGTTATTGATTGGATGGCCAATTGATTCCCGGAGTGGAGTTTCTTCCAGAACTTGGCGGAGGAGATGAGGATGCCAACGGGGCAGTGTTGCGCAAACTGCCTACCTTTTTGAAATACCACATGGAACACTCGCGAAGCCATGTAGAGTTGTTGAGGTCAATTGAATTCCCAGAGTGGAGTTTCTCCTAGAACTTAGCGGAGGAGATGAGGATGCCACCAGGGCAGTGTTGCGCAAACTGCCTACCTTTTTGAAATACCACGTGGAACACTTGCGAAGCCATGTAGAGTTGTTGAGGTCAATTGAATTCCCAGAGTGGAGTTTCTCCTAGAACTTAGCGGAGGAGATGAGGATGCCACCAGGGCAGTGTTGTGCAAACTGCCTACCTTTTTGAAATACCGTGTGGAACACTTGGGAAGCCATGTAAAGTTCTTGAGGTCATTTGAGGGATTAGATTGAGGACCATACTTGTATTTCCTAACATTGCTAGCACAATCAAGGAGAGGAAATTGCGTCCTAGAATTGGTTTTCTCAAAGAATGTAGACTGTACTCTAGTGAGATTTTCAAGTTCTCGACAAAAGCCCCTTTGTTTTTGGGTCTATCTTTTGAGGGGAACATTGCTTATAAGCTTGGTTTTCTGGTGCAAATTGATTACAAGTACATAACGAAGGAATTCACAGTTGCAATAGGCGTTGTGACTAGGACAAGTCGTGAGAATATGCAGAAGGTGATTGAGCTCTTCTTGTGAAGACGTGCTTCTCATGAGTAAGAAGCATCCTCAAACACTTTAATATCATCCTGATTCTCTGGAGGAGAAAGTGGACTATTTGGTGGGAGAGATGGGATGCGACCTTGACGAGCTATTGGATTTCCCTGCATTTCTTGGTTACAAACTCGATAGTAGAATTAAGCATAGGTACGAGGTGAAGAAGAAAATTATAGGAGAAGGAATGTCGATTAACAAGCTTCTAAGGATTTCGTCTGAGATTTGCAAAGAAGAAGCTACAAGAGCTGGCCCACAGAGCCTAAAAAGTAATGGGTTGCTAAATTTCATCCACACAAGTTCATGGCCAAATTGAGGGAAATCGTACTGAGTTTTCTCAAAGCTTTATGAGTTCAAGGTTTTTGCTTTTTCCATTAGGTGAAATTCTGGCTGTGACTCCCTTAGGTGAGATAGAAAGTCATTTTTTTTTATCCGTAAACTTGCAAAGCCATTATGAAGTTTGAAGAAAATGGTCGATACCCAATTGAATGAAATGAGTGAGTATTCTCCATTCTAATGTTAAAGCAAAAAGAAAAGTAGCTGCTGGTTTTTGTATTTGGTTGACTGTCAATTACAAAGGAATCCACCTTGAATTGCTACCGATGTTCCTTTGGTACCTCTGACATTTTTCTGTTCTTAGTCTTGAATCTTGAAAAACGTGTTGTAACACTGAAAATAATCTTGTCTATGTGCATGAGGCATCAGCACATGGTTGCCTTTGTTGTGCAATTCAGGATAGATTTCCTACTTATTGAAGAGAAATGGCCAGAATCAATGAGTTAACATGATTGAAAGACATCTATGATCTATAGTCATTTCACCAATAGAAATTACAACATGTAATTAGTTTAAATCAGTTCTCTTTGGTTCATTCTTTGATTTAACTACATCATTTCCATAAATGTTATGACTATGAGTTTAGGATTACCTCACAGGACAAATTCATCCTCACCAAAAATTGTCCTCGAGATCGGCATGGCATTTATGCATAATAAGTGCCATTGGCAACTTCATTCTTTCTCCCATGCGACTTAGGCTTTGGAATGGCGAATTGAAAGACACCTTAAGATGAGTAGCCATACTGCTTTGATGCATGCTATATCGGCGATATTGTAGTGATCATTGAGTTAAGCAAACTCATCATATTCAGGTCTGGACATTGATATTCTTAGTGTGTGGCCTTATTCTATTGTGTTTCTTAAGTATTATCCTATCTTTTGGCAATCCTGCACTGCACTTCTACATTTTACAAATAAATGTCATTTGAGAAGAAAAAAGAACATAATAATTAGATGCATGCTAACATGGGATGTACTGTAACATGACATGAAGAAAAACTAATTGTCAAAGTTTTGAATATTATGCGAGAGTGAATTGGAGGAAAAATGAAAATTTTGTTTTGCCCACCTTCTTTTTCCTCTTCCTCCCTCTCCCAAACAAAGTATTAAAGTAGTATCAAAAGATCATGTCCTCATGTGCGAAAGTTTCAAAATAATTGGATATCTTTTCTTGATGTTTCCAGTTAGCAGATGGGGTGTGAATCCTCTCATGCCCCTCTAATAAGTCCTTATGCCAGTCTATATTCTACTCTAATTGTGTGAGAATTCTCCTTGTATATCAGTCTGTGACAGTAATATTTCTGCAGAATATTGTATCACGATTTTAATCTATTTGAGTGTCGAAAAAACATAAGAAACCATTATGGACAAGAATAGATGGTTGGACTTGTCTAACAAGCAACGGAGTTATTGTTGCATTCAAAAGAACAGATGAGTGGACACATATAACATGGTTTCATGGTTACTGCGTCAAAACTGATATACTATGTTGTGACATGGAGAATAAGAAGTTTGAGGCAAGCTGGTTTTTATTTTTGATCTTGTTCCTCCAAGCTATACATCAATTTTACTCTGATTGCGACTCGTGTGGTGAAGAAAGAAGATCAAGAAGAAGAAGAGTGGAGGAGGCAAAATTCAAAGAAGAAAATGAGAAGAAAGACCGTGTCTCGGACGGGAAGTGATGGGGAGAGAGGGACAGAGGAAGAGAGATGGATTTGTTTGTTGATGGGACATGGAACCAACAATCAAATATGAAGAAACATCGTTTGAATTTTCAATGGGTGTACATTTCAAAGAAGGGCTGTATATTGGGTGATTGAACTTCAGTTTGGGTCCACCTCATATAGTTTCACTCTCTTGCACTTGTTTTGGAATCAACCTATCTTGCACCAACAAAAGGACAAAAAATATTGGTTAGAATAAAAGTTAATAATAACATGCGATCTTGCTACTTAACGGGCTACTACCGGTGTCTGATTTGTAAATATCAAGAATTGCTGATTTCAACTTATGAATTCATTTTTAGAGAAGAAGATACATGTATACGTTATACAAAGTAGACGCCATCCACACATGCGGGAAACGACTTATCAAAATGGAAAAAATGAAGGTCTTAAATGGAACAATTCTGTGAATTTTATATTTAAAAGAACTCATATTGCATTTTAGAATTTACATGAAGCTACTGACAAGTAACAAGATCCAAAACCTATAATTCCCTCTTAAAAATTATCAAATGATTATAATTGACGGGCTTGTAGAATTTTAGTGCTTTAATGAAACTTCGTCATCTTCAGTTTGATGCTCAATACTTTTTTTTTTTTTTATTTATCAAAAAGTTCTATCAAAATCCTAGTAAGTTTGCTTAAGGTAGATCACAACTTGTAGTATTCAGTGGGCAAAGATGTAAAGTGACGACATTATCTCATCTCACCTTATATTTTACGACATTGCATTATCTCTTTCTTCATTTTATTTTTCATGTAAGAAATTGTGATTTCTAACTAACATTATGCGCCTTGTATGCAAAATATGCATTGTTTAGTTATATCTTTCAGAAAAATTTAATATGGATGAAGCCAACTTTAATTAGTGGAAAAGTTCAAGGTAAAAAATAAATTTTAAGATTTGACATAATTTTAACCTTATTGAGTATTCTCTAGTCCGAATACCTTTTTAGGTTACTACAAAGAATCAATAACAAAATCTACAAAATTTTGAATTGAACTTGCATTTTCTTGAATTTGTTAATGACTAATTCTCAATTCTCAAGTAAAAAAAAGAATGAACTTATATATTCCCAATGAACCCGGGTACCTTTTGTTGTTGGTGACTTTGAAGTCTTCTAATTATGCCAAACCGTTGAACATGCTAAAAGATTCTCTTCAAAGATAGTGAGGGAAGGACCTAAAAAAAAAGTTTGAACTTGTATATTCCCCATGAACCTGGGTACCTTTTGTTATCTGTGACTTTGAAGTCTTCTAATTATGCCAAATTGTTGAACATGCTATAAGATTGTCTTCAAAGATAGTGAGGGAACTATATAGTTCCTTTAACAACTTCCGGAGAATTTTCTTCAATAAAAATAGAATAGAGTGGAAAATTCTTTCAATTTCTTAACATTTCTTTTTCCTTTGAAATGAATTTACACAATCCTTAATTATTAGGATGCATTCAATTCTTAACTCATATGGAGTCACTTCGATTCGAATTTCGGAATGAACTCTTAAGACAACCTTCTTGTCATATTAGAAAATAGAAAACTCATCAATATCATAAATATCTCCGGAAATTTGAATGACTCACTTTTCTAAGAAAAATCTCCAAAAATATGAAATGATTTCGTTGGATGGCTAAATATATGGGTTGTCAATTGTGATGCTTCTTGCCAGAAAGAAATGGTGATGGTGTTGGGTCCTACTCGCTTCTCTTGTGACATTCTCGACTTGATTGATTTCGTTTTATTGGTTGATATGGGCTTTTCAATAGACTACTCCAAACCTTCCCATTCAAGATCTCTCTCATTAGCTATTATTACGTAGATATTTAATCCTTGTTGATCCTCCACCACATATCAAGCCCTAAATTTCCATTCTCACAGGCTGAGAGGGACAAGATTTTCCCTCTCAATTCCTCGCTTGTGTACCTGGTGCCATTTGTCTTTCTTGTTGTGCCACTAGGTACATGTAATGCTTAGAATGGACAACCGTGTTCTACTTTTCTAATGGCGTAGTTCACAAGATAAGTTATCCCTTTCAACTGAAAAGTGACCCACCAAATTGCAATGACTGAAGAGTTGAGCTAACATGTGGAAACAATAACATTGTTAAATCCATGTATAGAGATAATGACACTGTCAATTCTGGCAATATCCTCATTTTCGACATGGGTTTATAAAAGGGTAATTGCATCTTCCTCCCTTGTCATTAATTGATGAACTCTAACTTCAATTCTGATGGTTACCATATTTCTGATAAGCCGCTACTCATATTCTTTAGGACAAAACTTGTACAAAGTAGCTTGCTATCACTGTTACCTCATGAGTTTTGTGTTCCATACTTCTTTTCCTTCAATTCTTTTTCACATCTTTCATTACTTCTGCAGGTGTACTAGATGATATTGAATTTTGGACAACTTCAGATTTTATATTTCTAGTAATTATGCAGAAATGATTTGTTCATCAAATAATTAAAGAAAGAAAGCTATTCTAAGCTATCGAAGTTTTCCTCAATGTTTTTTTGTGTAGCGAAGTTCGTATTCGGAACACCATTTGTTGCGATATTTCTAATGTACAAGTAGAGAAGAAGGCACTTAGTAATGGACAAGAACATCAAAGAATTTCTGCAAGCTCATAACAACTTTTTGCCCATAAGGTATTCTTACTCAAATTACGAAGATCACTAAAAATTTTAAGCACAAACTAGGTGAAGGGATTTCTAGTTCCATGTACAAAGGAATGCTTGGAAACAACAATGAAATTGCCATCAAGATTTTAAAGCAGTCCAAGGCCCACGGTGAAAATTTTATCAGTGAAGTGACTACAATAGGAAGAATTCACCATGTTAATGTTGGGTAACTCATCGGTTTTGGCTTTGAAGGCTTGAAACAAGTTGTTATGTATGATCTAATTTCAAATGGATCCTTGGATAAGAACATCTTCATTGGGGTGGTGAAGTGGGTCGAATACTTATATTAGAGGTGTGACATGTAAAAATAGTACACTTTGATGTTAAACCTCACAACATTCTTTTGGATCAAAATTTCCCTCCAAAAGTTTTGGACTTTGGACTCACGAAACTTTATTAGCATAGTATCATAGATTGCTGCATGAGAAACCTTAGGATATGTGGTGCCTGAATTGTTCTATAAAAACATTGGTGGTGTATCTTATAAATCAGATGTATATAACTTTGGGAAATGCCAATGTGGAGCACTCAAGCCAAATTTGTTTTCCGTCGTGGGTTTACGACCAAGTTAGTGAAGGAAACAGAGTTGAAATGGAAGAAGTTGCAAAAGAGGAAAGGAAGGTGATAAAAAATGATGAAAATAGTTGCCTTTTGGTGTGTACAACTAACCTTGACCATCCATCTTCAATGAGCAAATTCCCAAAAATGCCTGAAGGAGATATTAGTAAACTTCAAATGCCTCTGAAACCACTTATTCAAAAGATCGGCAAAGGCATGCATTTATTCATTATAGGTGCCATTCGCAACGTCATTCTTTCTCCAATGTGACTTGACATAGGTTAGGCTTAAAAATGGTGAATTGCAAGACACCTTAAGATGAAGTAGCCATATTGCTTTGATGGAAGAATATATCTATGTCAGGGTAAGAATTCCTAATATCTCCGAGGTTGTGGCGATCATTGAGTTATGCAAACTCATCATATTCAGGTCTAAACATTGATATTCTTGGGAAGTGGCCTTATTCCACTGCATTTCTTAAGTATTATCCTATATTTAGTAATCCTGCATGGAATTTCTACATTCTATAAATAAATGTCATTGGAGAGGAAACAGGAAAAAACTATTTCGATGCATTTGACATGTTTTCATGATAGTACAGCAAAATTGATGTACTTTGTAGTGACATGAAAAAAAAAACTAATTTTGAGTAGTTTGATTTTTCTGCGAGAGTGAATTGGAGGAAAAATGAAAAATTTTCTTCACCCGCCTCCTCTTTCCTCCCTCTCCCAAACAAAGCATTAAAATGGTCCCAAAAGATCATGCCCCACTCATTTGTGAAAGTGTCAAATTAACTGTATAACTTTCTTGAAATTTCCCAACAACAGATTGGGTGTAAATCCTTTTATGCCCATCAAGTGAGTCGTTATGCTAGCCTATTTTCTATTGTAACTGTCTATAAGTTCTTATTGTATTTCACTCTATGATAGTTATATTTCTGCATATTATTGTATCGTGAGTGTCCAAAAAATAATAGAAACCTTTGCAGACAAAGAACCAATGGTTGGACTTATTTAACAAGCAACGGAATTATTGATCGGTAAGAAGAACAGTTCAGTGGACTTATATAAAATGGATCCATGGTACTATGTCAAAACTGCTGTACTATGTCATGACATGGAGGAGAAGAAGTTTTCAAGCAAGCCATTTTTCATTTTTGATCTTGTTCCTCAAAACTATACATCAATTTTCTTATGATCGTGACTTGTGAGGCGGAGAAGGAGGGAAAAGAAGAAGGAAGGAGGGAAAAGAACGAAGAAGTTAAAGAAAGAAAGGTAGTGAATGTATTTGAAGGAACTAATAGAGGAGAGAGATGAATTTGTTTATTGACGGGATGTGGAACCAACAATCACATGAAAAAAGTGGAAGGAGCTTTTGAATTTTCAATGAGTATAAATTTCGTGAGATGGCACGGCATACGTTCGGTCATTAACCGGAATCTCAATTTGGGTTGGACACTGCTCCACTAGTAATTAAACTTTAATTTGGGTCCACCTCTTTAGTTTCTTGACTTTGCATCCATTTGTTCCGTTGATTGACTTAGGCTTCTCCTTGAGACCAGGCGACTCCAAGTCTCCAATAAAAAAGGGATCGTCCCATCTTTTTCCCATCTTTTCATAATGTGCATCTCCTCCACCCACGCCGAGCAATTCTTTACCAATTTCTTTTGCCCAAAGATAGAGAGGCACGATTAATGCTCTCAGTTTCGTGGAAATTTGTTAGGTGTTACTTCTCACTCTCGTTCTACTTTTAATAATGACTTGAAATTTTGAGCTAAATAATCTGCAGGTGCTTCATAATGCGATAATGTTTAAAATATAAATTATTCGTTTCGACTGAAAAATAACTTAAAAGGATGCAATGACTCGAGATTTGACCGTATAACAAATTGAATTCCGTCTAAAAATTGGAACTTAATTTGCAGGCGATTGAAGGGGTCTCCTCAATTAGGGGCGGACACGACTCCACTAATAATGGAACTTCAGTTTGGCTCTACGTCGTTTGCACTTGTTATATTGACTGACTTGGGCTCTATTATAGAGGACAAGGCGACTCCAAAGTCTCTGGTCAAGCGAGGTTCGAGGGTCATCCAATCCTTTTTCAATTGTGCCAGCTCCACCCCACATCAAGCAGTTCTTTACGGTTTCTCTTTTCCCAAAGTCGAAAAGAGCTGCGTTTAATGCTCTTGGCCCCATTAGTATCCATCCGTCGATGCTACTCGTTCTTGTTCTATCGCATAATAAGTTTTGTTAAAAATTTTATAAGAATGGGTCGATCAAGATTTACTAACTATCTCTCAAGAATTAGAAAGTAGCCCATTTGATTAAGTGGAGATGAGTGAGGAAATGGTTCATTGGTTAGAGTTAATTAGAAGTGGAGATGAGTGAGAAATGTCACTAGTTTGAAGTTATTGCACCGATTTCACACACTAATCTCCAATCCACATCAAAGGCAATTGGGGTTGCTTTTGTCCTCAATAATTCTAAAAATATGTGTCGTTATTCTAGCTAAAAAAGGTATCGTGTATCGTGCCCCATCAATCACTAGGGTGATTAAAATTTCAACTAAGAAAGGCATTAGGACCCACTATTGGTTCAAATTGTCCCTATATAAATCCCATCTTTATATAGCTATACTAGCTTTAAATTTATACTTAACCAACGATAGTTATTCTTGGCCTGCGCATTGCAAGAATACAACTATACTACAAATATATCTAATTTTGTTTTTGAGCGGAGTATATGAGATTAGATAGTATATAAACTATTGCAAATTTGTACATCTTAACTACCAATAATGATTTTCCCAAATTTGCTCAACAAGATAAGTAATCGTTCATGATTAAGTCGATAAAAACGTCGTGCAATATACTTTTCTTATAGCAATTATTTGTTTCATGAGATGATTTCACCGTGTAAAAATTGAACAAATTGAATTATGATTAAAGTTTGTGATTTAATTTAACAAATATGGAGTACATCTACTACGGAATGGAAAAAAAATGTAAAGAAGTTGGAGATCAAGATGGGAGGAGGGAAAAGAAAAGAAAAAAACGGAAGAAGAAAGTGAGAAGAAAAGTAGTGAGCGGATGAGGAGGAAGTGGGACTTGTCTGTCGATGGGTGTGGGACACAAAAAATCACCTTGGTGGGTAACTGGAAATTCAGTTTGCGTCCACCTCTTTTAATTTGTTGACTTTCCATGCATTTGCTCCATTGACTGACTTGGGCTTCTCTATATAACAAGGCGACTCCAATGTCCCCAATCAAACAAGCATCCTCCGATCTTTTCTCCGGTCTTTTCATGTCGTGCCTCTCCTCCGCCCACACCAAGCAATTCTTCACCAATTTCTCTCCGCCTGAAGACGAATAGAGACATGGTTAGTGCTCTCGGCTCCATGAATGTCTATCTCGTGGTGCTCCTCATTGTTGTTCTATTGCAAGCGGTGATGGGGGATGCTCGATCGAGTAATTCGCGGTGCGTCGCTTCATCGTGCGGTGACAGGCGTAATATAAGTCCCCCATTTTGACTGAAGGGTGATCCAAAGAGGTGCGGTAACCCAAAGGGAGAGCTGGTTTGTGAAAATAATCGCACTGTTATATATTTATTTAATAGCCGATTCTATGTGCAGTCTATTGATTATTTCAATTACGAAATCATAGTGGTCGATGATGGGCTGCAAAAAGATAATTGCTCATCTCTCCCCCGTCATTCATGGGCGAGCTATGACTTATATTCCAATCCAAAGCGCCTATACCAGGTCTACAATATGACTCCATTGGTTATTGTGAACTATTCAAAGCCGGTTAGTTCTTCATCGTACATCACTACCAGTCCATGCATTTGGGGGGGTCATACTCATCCAACTCGTCATCGAATTGGAACTTGTATGCTTTGATTAATCCAAATGCCTTGGATGTGAAGGATTTTTGCACCATCAGCAATTGGACGTGGGTAAGAAAAGGCTTTTGGGGTGAAGAGCGGAATAGTACTAGCTCCTACAACTACAAGCTAATACATAACATCATGGCCAATGGATTCACTCTCCACTTTCGTCTATTTACAGGGAAGAAAATTCCCTTTTGCTTGTTTGATTTCTATAGCATCTACAGAGGTTATGGGGGCTGCAGATCCCTTTACTACCCTGGTAAGCATCGGTTGGCAATGAAATTTTACTGCAAATAAATATTTGATATCTGAGAAAATTATGATAAAATACACATGTTAGTATATATCAACATTTGTGCATTGGAAAGGTTTTGCGAGCTTCTGTTATATTTTAAAATCAAATTATTGGAGTTTCAATATTTGCTAAAATAAAAATAAAAAAAGAGAGAGAGGAAAAGTGGTGCAAACAGCTACATGACTAGCTTTTTGTTGGCATAGAGTGTAAATTTTCTTAGCTAGTTCCTTAATTATTTACTTAACTAAGAATTCAAGAGACACTTATTTAACGAGTTCGTTAAAATACGGTATTCATGTATTGTTTCTCTATATTTGCAGAAAGCTAATAAAGTAAAAGGAGTTTCTAGTATCGTCTATCATCTATGTGAATTGAAGATTATTATTTCCATTTATTGCAAATACACGCATCTCACTTCTCATATTCTTTTTGATAAAACTCAATATGTACAACATAGCTTGCTACTACTCTTTTTTCTTGTGACTTTTGTTTTCATGCTTCTTTGACTTCAATTCCTTTTCACATCCCTCGTTCCTTCCACAGGTCTCAAGGTTCTTTCACTGCCGATACTTGTAGAATTTACGGCATTACTAGGTAAGCCGCAATGATTTGTTGTTAATATAATTAAAAAAAATATTCTAACCTATTAAAATTTTCCTCAGCTTATTTCTGGTTATCAAAGTTCATAATCAGGGCACCATTTGTCGTGATATTTCTAATCTACAAGTACAGAAGAAGGCACTTAGCAATGGACAAGAACATCGAAGAATTCTTGCAATATCATAATAACTTTTTGCCCATAAGGTACTCTTATTCAAATATCAAGAAGATTACCAGAAATTTTAAGCACAAACTAGGTGAAGGAGGTTATGGTTCTGTGTATAAAGGAACACTCAGGAGCAGTAATGAAGTGGCCATCAAGATTTTAAAACAGTCCAAGGGCCATGGCCAAGATTTTATTAGTGAAGTGGCTACTATTGGAAGAATTCACCATGTTAATGTTGTGCAACTCATTGGTTTTTGCTTTGAAGGCTCAAAACAAGCTCTCGTGTATGATTTCATGTCAAATGGATCCTTGGATAAGCACATTTTTAGTGAGGAAGGTGATAAGTTTCTTGATATCAAGAAAATATATGAGATCGCTCTTGGGGTGGCGAAGGGGATCAAATACTTATATCGGGGGTGTGATATGCAAATACTTCATTTTGATATCAAACCTCATAACATTCTTTTAGACAAGAATTTCACTCCGAAAGTTTCTGATTTTAGACTCGCGAAACTTTATCCCATGGATCATAGCATAGTTTCACTAACTACCGCAAGAGGAACCTTGGGATATATGGCACCGGAGTTGTTTTATAAAAACATTGGTGGCGTATCTTATAAAGCGGATGTATACAGCTTCGGGAAGTTGCTCATGGAAATGGCAAGTAGAAGGAAGAATACAAATGCAAATGCAGAACACTCAAGCCAAATTTATTTTCCATCGTGGGTGTATGACCAAGTTAGTGAAGGTACAAGTGTTGAAATGGAAGAAGTTGTAGAAGAGGAAACGAATGTGATAAAAAAGATGATAATAGTTGCATTTTGGTGCATACAATTAGATCCTGACCATTGGCCTCCGATGAACAAAGTTCTAGAAATGTTGGAAGGAGATATTAGTAAACTTCATATGCCTCCAAAACCACTTTTTTATCCGTCGAATGTGTCGGTTGACAATGACAAACCCAAGATAGAACTAGAAACACTCTCAACTTCACCGAGTGCTTTGGTAACTTCACTAGTTTTCCTTCTAAAGATAACAATGTTGTTTAGAGAACCATGCACTGTTTGATAGGAAAAGCTTTGTATGTTTGCCCACAATCTAGTATTATGTTGGGAGGGACTTAAGCTGGTTCGCTCTATCCCAATTACTTCGTGATTGTCTACTTGTGGCTCCTATATTGATGTTGTGTTATTGTACTTCATATAGTTTTACTCTGTCGCACCTTCAAAAGGACAAAAAATTGGTCAGATAGCAAGAACAAAAACAGAGGAGGAAAGTCATGGCCATCGTGAATTGTCCTTCCTCGTCACGTGATTTTGGACAATGCCAATGAAAAAACTAACAATAACCCCTGGTCCTGTTCCTATACGCGTCACTACCACCATATGATTTCAACTTATGAATTCATTATCAAAGATAACATATATGTATACATTTTACAAAGTGGACACCGTTTGTCTATGCTAGAAACAATTTTTATTAAAATGGAAAAAAAAAAGATCTTAGATGAAACAATTCAATGAAGTTTGTATTTGAAAGAACTCAAAATTAGTTTTAAAGTTGACATGAAATATCGACGAGTAATAATATCGAAAGATTACAATTTGCTCTTATATCACTTGATTACAGTAATTTTAGTTAATGAGTTTTTAGAATTTCAAGACACTTTAATGAAAATTCACCAACTTGGCCTATATACCTGATATCGGCCATGGAGGGAAGGGGAAGAAGGAGAGGCAACCCCCTTGCCTGGCAAAAAAATTAAAAAAAATTTCATTTATGGACCTAAAGTGGGGGCATTTAAAAAAAGTCTAGGATGTAATTTGTTTTAAATAAGAGCTCGAAGTAGCCCACATAATTTCAGATGGGGAGTGAACTATTGTCTCACCAAATTTTCAATCGGCGGATAATTTTATTCGAAATTTTCTGATTTTACCTTTAGATTTATGCTGAACAACCGTCTGAACTAGGGGATCGTTACCTTGAAGAATAATTGCTGAACAATTTTCGTCCAGAATTTTCCCGTTGCCTCAAGTCTGTCCGCCCAGAACAAATCGCTCCTTACACCTTTCAAGTTTCTTCCTCGCGAGCTCCATCCCCAGCTGGAGGAGCAGGAGCATCGATTTCATCTAATGAGTTTAAAGCTGCTAGGATTATTCGATTTTACTTCTGGTTCTTCTGTTTTGTTCGAACAACTCGATTGGAATGGAGGGTTGACAGTGTAGGTGTGGAGGGAGGGCAATGGTGCGGGATTGTGAATGAGTTTAGTTTCCAGTGTTTGTTCCAAGGACTTTTAGAGTCTGCAGTTGTACTGGATGTCCAGAATATTGCTTGTGGTGGATGACATGCTGCTTTAATGACCAAGCAAGGAGAGATCTTTTCCTAGGGGAGGAATGGGGTGAGAGACCTGGGCATGGCTGGACTCTTTTGTTTTGCATCCAAAGCTAGTACAAATGTGCAGCGAGTATTATACATGTGCTGTAACTCTTTCTAGTGATTTATACACTTGGGGGTGATGGAGCTTATAGTTGTGGTCTTATTGGGCATGGGAATGAAGTGAGCCACTGGGTACCCTTGGAAGGTGTATATGTCTCATCCTTCTCCTGTTGACTTTGGCACGTTGTGGTTGTCACTTCTCCTGGCCAGTTACTTGGTTTTGGTGTTCTGGGCTATGGAGATCGAAAAGTGTATCAGTGTCCAAGGAAGTGGAGCCCTTTGAAGGGCTTCACACTGTTTGAGCTGCTTGTGGTGATTGGTGTACTACTGCAGCAGTGGAAGTCATGGTTGTTAATCCTAGTTTCAATAACTGTCCATTTGAAAACCACAGTAGTGACTAATGGATGTGATCAGTGGCTGGTTTAGTCTTTTTGTAAACTCTTTTCTTTTTTTTCTAATACAAATATTCATGTTTAATGAAATTCGAGTGTTTAACGATAAGTTGATGATGGTTGCTTGGCCAATTACTTGCTGTTTAATGAAAAGTTGGTAATGATGGTTGTTAACAGTTACTTGGCCTAATGCTTGCTGTGATCGATGGATGTTTCATATGCTCTTGGTGGCCGAATGCTTGCTGCTAGAATTGATGGAAAGCCATTAGCTATACTGTTGTTAGCATCTTCAATCATCGGTTGGCTCTTTTTCTCTTCTTTACCACATGTTCAGCTAACAAATTATGCCTGAGTTTTGATATCTCCTTTCCCGGAGTTCTGTCTCTGAGCTTATATTACGGGGAATATTCGACAGTACCATTGAGAAAGAGCGAATTCTACACATCCATTATTATAAAAGCTACTGGAGAAAGACCTGCTCACACTCTGCAATAGAAGAAAGGTCGATATGTATATAATGGAGATCTAAGGGTAAAAGAAAAGAGTTCAAAACAGCCGAACTGGAGATAAGGATCCTCTAGCTGCGTCCTTGTTACAAGTTTACAAGGGTGCTTCTGGAATATTCAGATTCCATCTCCAGGAATGAAATTTAAATTGATAGGCACAAGCCTGTTCCCTTACTAGGGACCGAATTGAAGCAACAATTACAGAGAGTTAAAAACCGGGCAAGCTTTTTGGATAAAGACGGGTAGTCATCATCTCGCTGCTGCTCATCTCCATCAAAGGCATTGTCTCTCTCGAAAATGAGACTTGCCTCACATTTCTTCTGCTGAATTCGGGGAATGAACAGTGGGTTCTGCTTTGCCACCTGACTCTTGTGCCCTTCTTTCATCTTGGAAAACAACGAGTAGAAATCCAAGAACTGGCATAAGTGAACCTGATCTTCTTCCAATTTTGGAACTCCCTTCAAGGGCAAAGCAGTGCTGGAGATAGGCGTGTAGTATCTTTGCCTGGAGTATCCACAATTGTGGGAATACGATCTCTCAAATATTCTAGGAAAGTCGCTGGCAATGAAGAGGACTACACCTATGCGAACAGCCTTGAGTGGGCTGTTTTCGTGGACTGCATAGCTTACTTCCTCTTCATTTAGCCAATCTGGAATTTCACTCCATGGCATACTGAGGACGCATAATTTCCTCATAGGAACAATCAAATTGTCACGACTGCTATATATACGCGCATTACAAGTGACTGCTATAACCGCATGGCATGATTCAACACTTTTTCGTGCAATGAGGTTTTGGTGCATAAAATTTTCCTTTTCCAGAGCTTTCGGACTTGTAGATCCCTTTTTTTTTTACTCTTTTTGAGAGAGAGAGAGACAGAGAGAGACAGAGAGTGCGTTAGAAATTCTCGTTCTAACTACCAAGGAACACGCACGGCATCCGGTCAGGTATAGCCTTCTCAAGGATTTCAAGCACTGAAAGTCCTGGATCGTCCCCCGCTTTCTTGCAATTCACCATGTTCAGCTCCTCCATGTTCTCCAATTCGGACAGATCAGAGACTGTCTCTGTTGCCATGCGGTCTGCAATATTAACATCTACCAAACTCGATGGAAAAGGTCGAAGAGACTTGAGCTCCTTACATTTGTAAACCACTATGGTAGTGAGACGCACCTCAAAATTCTAAGTCACCAACAAATTCAGGAAGTTTCAGTCAGCGTGACGCAGAGGTACGGATTTCTGGAGTATCAAAAGTTGGCACAAAGTGACATTTAAAGTGCTAAAAGTTACAAAAGATACATTTAAGTGCCAAAATCGGAGCAAAATGGATAAGTTAAGTGCCAACGGCGAAAAATTCCGGCCAAATTGTCACGTGTCCATTTTCCGGCGACTTCATTTGTTGACGGAGCATTTTTTTTTAAATAAAAAATCCACGTGACAATTTTTTTTTTAAATAATTGTCCACGTCAGATTTTTAAAAAAATTAAAATCGATTTTATTAAAAAAAAAGAAAGAGAGAAGGGGATCGGCGAGGGCTATGCAGTCCTCGCCGCCGCCGCCGCCATCGCCGCCCCACCCTCACCGAGAAGGGCTAGCGATGGTGGGTGAGGGTTGGCCGAGGTTGCCGGGCCCGCAGGCCCTCGCTCAGATCTGGGGCGAGGGTTGTCGGCCCTCGCCGGATTTGGGGGAGGGTTGCGACCCTCGTCCCAAATCAGGCCCTCGTCGCAGGCCAGCTAGGGTCGCCGGCCACTGGCTGGAGCCCGGCGACCCCGGCCGACCCTTGCCCACTGTCGCCGGCCCTTCCCGACAAGGGTGGGGCGGTAACGGCGGCGGCGGCGAGGGCTGCACAGCCCTCGCCAATCCCCTTCTTTTTTTAAAAAATAAAATCGATTTTATAATAATATATTTTTAATTATTTAATTAATAAATTTTAAAATCCACGTCAGCGCAAAAACGTTGTTGTTTTGTGCTGATTTTCGTCGTTTCAATTTCAGACGAGCCACGTAGGCAAAAAAATTAATAAAAAATTGCCACGTAAAATTTTCGATAGGATTCCGGTGACTTGACACTTAAGTGATCCATTTTTTTTAAAAGTGGCACTTAAGTTTACATTTTGTAACTTTTGACACTTAAGTGTCCCTCTGTGCCAAGTTTTGGCACTCCCGCTGTATTTACCTCACGAGACGCACCTCAGAATATGCAACAATTCAAAGTTTTTCCAATGACTCACTGAATCAGGTAGTTCCTCTATGCCAGTGTCATTAAGTGCGCGTTCGTTGAGAGAAGCCATCATTCCCAGTCCCACAGCCATTCATCCACGAGGGATCCACAATCAACGAAGGAATGAAGGCGTTCGAAATCCTAACAAATCCGAACACTTTCGCAGATTTTGGTTATGTACGAAAACTTCTCGCCAACACCATTGCCCTCCTTCCACACCTATACTGTCGACCCTCCATTTCCAATCGAGGGAATCGAATCAGAAGTAGAATCGAAGAACCCTAGTTATATCTTTCTGAAAAATTTAATATGGATGAATCCAACTTTAATTATAGTGGAAAAGTTCTAGCTAAAAAATAAATTTTAAGATTTGACATAATTTTAATCTTATTGAGTATTCTCTAGTCTGAATACCTTTTTAGGTTACTACAAAGAATCAAGAACAAAATCTTCAAAATTTTGAATTGAACTTGTATTTTCTTGAATTTGTTAGTGACTAATTCTCAATTCTCGAGTTAAAAAAAGAATGAATTGTATATTCCCTATGAACCCGGGTACCTTTTGTTATTGATGACTTTGAAGTCTTATGATTATGCCAAACCGTTGAACATGCAAAAAGATTCTCTTCAAAGATAGTTAGGGGAGGACCTAAAAAAATAAAAATTGAACTTGTACATTCCCCATGAAACTGGGTACCTTTTGTTATGGGTGACTTTGAAGTCTTCTAATTATGCCAAATTGTTGAACACGCTATGAGATTCTCTTCAAAGATAGTGAGGGAACTATAGAGTTCCTTTAACAACTTCTGGAGAATTTTCTTCAATAAAAATAGAATAGAGTGGAAAATTCTTTCAATTTCTTAACATTTCTTTTTCCTTTGAAATGAATTTACACAATCCTTAATTATCAGGATGCACTCGGTTCTTAACTCATATGGATTCACTTGGATTTGAATTTTGCAATGAACTCTTAAGACAACCTTCTTGTCATATTAGAAAATAGAAAACTCATCAATATCATAAATATCTCCGGAAATTTGAATGACTCACTTTTCTAAGAAAAATCTCCAAAAATATGAAATAATTTCGTTAAATGGCTAAACATATGGGTTGTCAATTGTGACGTTTCTTGCCATAAAGAAATGGTGATGGTGTTGGGTTCTACTCGCTTCTCTTGTGACATTCTCAACTTGATTGATTTCATTTTATTGGTTGATATGGGCTTTTCAATAGACTACTCCAAACCTTCCTATTCAAGATCTCTCTCATTGGCCATTATTACGTAGATATATAATCCTTGTTGATCCTTCACCACATATCAAGTCCTAAATTTTCATTCTCACAGGCTGAGAGGGACATGATTTTTCCTCTCAATTCCTCGCTTGTGTACCTTGTGCCATTTGTCTTTCTTGTTGTGCCACTAGGTGCATGTAACGCTTAGAATGGACGACCATGTTTTACTTTTCTAATGGCGTAATTCACAAGATAAGTTATCCCTTTCAATTGAAAAGTGATCCGACAAATTGCGACAACTCAAGACTTGAGCTAGCATGTGAAAACAATAACATTGTTAAATCCATGTATAGAGACAATGACACTGTCAATTCTGGCAATATCCCCATTTTTGACATGGGTTTGTAGGTAATTGCATCTTCCTCCTTCATCATTCATTGATGAACTCTAACTTCAATTCCGATGATTACCATGTTTCTGATAAACCAGTAGTCTTTGTGAAGTCCTGAAGACCTGTTGCTTTCTCATTTATATAACAACGGAGCATACTCCTCATGCGTATCGTCTAAGATATCTAAATTGGGTGGGTATTAACGAGTTGTGATAGATGAAAACGCATTGGTTATTAAGGAATCTGGCACCATCACCCATGACAAATGGGTGTACATTTTCAATGGGTGTACATTTCAAAGACCATGTATCGGACGGGAAGTGATGGGGAGAGAGGAAGAGAGATGGATTTGTTTGTTGATGGGATGTGGAACCAACAATCAAATGAGGAGAAAGATCATATGTGAAGAAACATCGTTTGAATTTTCAATGGGTGTACATTTCAAAGATGTGCTGTATATATAGGTGATTGAACTTCAGTTTGGGTCCACCTCATATAGTTTCACTCTCTTGCACTTGTTTTGGAATCAACCTATCTTGCACCAACAAAAGGACAAAAAAAATCGGTTAGAATAAAAGTTAATAATAACATGTGATCTTGCTACTTAATGGGCTACTACCGGTGTTTGATTTGTAAATATCAAGAATTGCTGGTTTCAACTTATGAATTCATTTTTAGAGAAGAAGATACATGTATACGTTATACAAAGTAGACGCCATCTGCACCTGCAGGAAACAACTTACCAAAATGGAAAAAATGGTGGTCTTAAATGGAACGATTCCGTGAAGTTTATATTTAAAAGAACTCATATTCCATTTTAGAATTTACATAAAGCTACTGAGAAGTAACAAGATCCAAAACCTATAATTTCCTCTTAAAAATTATCAAATGATTATAATTGACGGGCTTGTAGAATTTCGGTGCACTTTAATGAAACTTCGTCATCTTCAGTTTGATGCTCAATACTTTTTTTTTTTTATTTATCAAAAAGTTCTATCAAAATCCTAGTAAGTTTGCTTAAGGTAGATCACAACTTGTAGTATTCAGTGGGCAAAGATGTAAACTGACGACATTATCTCATCTCACCTTATATGTACTGACATTGTATTATCTCTTTCTTCATTATATTTTTCATGTAAGAAATTGTGACTTCTAACTAACATTATATATGCGCCTTGTATGCAAAATATGCATTGTTTAGTTATATCTTTCAGAAAAATTTAATATGGATGAAGCCAACTTTAATTATAGTGGAAAAGTTCTAGCTAAAAAATAAATTTTAAGATTTGACATAATTTTAACCTTATTGAGTATTCTCTAGTCCGAATACCTTTTTAGGTTACTACAAAGAATCAAGAACAAAATCCACAAAATTTTGAATTGAACTTGCATTTTCTTGAATTTGTTAATGACTAATTCTCAATTCTCGAGTAAAAAAAAAGAATGAACTTATATATTCCCCATGAACCCGGGTACCTTTTGCTATTGGTGACTTTGAAGTCTTCTAATTATGCCAAATTGTTGAACACGCTAAAAGATTCTCTTCAAAGATAGTGAGGGCAAGACCTTAAAAAAAATAAAATTGAACTTGTATATTCCCCATGAACCCGGTACCTTTTGTTATTCATGACTTTGAAGTCTTATGATTATGCCAAACCGTTGAACATGCAAAAAGATTCTCTTCAAAGATAGTGAGGGAAGGACCTTAAAAAAAAATTGAACTTGTATATTCCCCATGAACTTGGGTGCCTTTTGTTATCGGTGAATTTGAAGTCTTCTAATTATGCCAAATTGTTGAACACGCTACAAGATTCTCTTCAAAGATAGTGAGGGAACTATAAAGTTACTTTAACAACTTCTGGAGAATTTTCTTCATTAAAAATAGATAGAGTGGAAAATTCTTTCAATTTCTTAAAAAAAAAATTTCCTTTGAAATGAATTTACACAACCCTTATTCTTAACTCATATGGATTCACTTGGATTCGATTTTGCAATGAACTCTTAAGACAACCTTCTTGTCATATTAGAAAATATAAAACTCATTAATATCATAAATATCTCCAGAAATTTGAATGACTCGCTTTTCTAAGAAAAGTCTCCAAAAATATGAAATGATTTCGTTGGATGGCTAAATACATGGGTTGTCAATTGTGATGTTTCTTGCCAGAAAGAAATGGTGCTAGTGTTGGGTCCTACTCGCTTCTCTTGTGACATTTTCGACTTGATTGATTTCGTTTTATTGGTTGATGTGGGCTTTTCAATAGACTACTCCACACCTTCCTATTCAAGATCTCTCTCATTAGCCATTATTACTTATATATTTAATCCTTGTTGATCCTCCACCACATATCAAGCCCCAAATTTCCATTCTCACAGGATGAGAGGGACATGATTTTTCCTCTCAATTCCTCGCTTGTGTACCTCGTGCCATTTGTCTTTCTTGTTGTGCTACTAAATACACGTAATGTTTAGAATGGACAACCGTGTTCTACTTTTCTAACGGCGTAGTTCACAAGATAAGTTATCACTTTCATCTGAAAAATGACCCGACAAATTACGATGACTGAAGACTTGAGCTAGCATGTGGAAACAATAACATTGTCAAATCCATGTATAGAGATAATGACACTGTCAATATTGGCGATATCCTCATTTTCGACATGGGTTTGTAAAAGGGTAATTGCATCTTTCTCTCTCGTCATTCATTGGTGAACTCTAACTTCAATTCCGATGGTTACCATGTTTTTGATAAACCAGTAGTCTTTGTGAAAAGCTGAAGACCTGCTGCTTTCTCTTTTATATAACAACATAGTATACTCCTCATACGTATTGTCTAAGATGTCTAAATTGAGTTGGTATTAATGGTTATTGAGGAATCTGGCACCATCACCCATGATGGTGGGCATGTTTTGATTGTTTACTTTCACCATCCAAGCAACTCCATATCACATTGGCTAATGGTGATTTCCTCAGTCACTCACGACCTGTATCACTGAAGAAAGTATCTAGCTTGTGCTTCCTGGGTTTGGCCATAAGTTAATTATAGTGGGAGATTATCATTACACTTTTATATTTTACTTAATCTAATTTTACGACGTGCACAGTTTTAATTTTTTTAAGACTAAATACCTCACATTTCCATCACATACAAACATTGACACATAATTTTGCATATAATCATTTCATAATTTTTCTTAAATAATCCAAGTAGTACTTTAACTTTAAACGGGAAGGTAAAAGAAAAGCATTGATTTCTCAAAATTTTTTAAGGTTCTAATAAAAATCATGTTTTTTTTTATCATAAAAAAAATCTCTTTAATGTATTCCGTTAAGAGTCATAAATTGAGAGAAGAAAAGCACCCCAAAATAAAGTCTGACGTGAATCCTCTACAGAGATGTGCTTCCGAGGGGGCTAGTATGTATGTCCTCTAACTAATGAGAGAGCACTGAATCAACGAAAACTTCGCTCATTCTTTACGGTCTAGTCTTTAGAATAAGGGTTGTGTATTCATATTGCTTTTTTATCCCATCACATTTTAAAAATTGCCATTGGAGAAGAAATTAGCACCAACTATTCCAATGTGTGCTGACATGGCTTTATGGTATCATGTCAAATCTGATGTTTGTGGTTACACGAAGAAAAAATAAATTTTGAAAAGTTTAAACTTTCTGTGAGGGTAAATCGGAGGAAAAAGGAAAAAATTTCTTCACCCTCCTCCTTTTTACTCTTTACTCCCTCTCCCAAACAAAGCAGCCCCCCTCATCCAGAGGAAGTGGGACTTGTCTGTCCATGATAGGTGTGGGACCCAACAGTCACGTGGGTGTAACTGGAAATTCAGTTGGGTCCACCTCTTTTAATATGTTGACTTGCATTGCATTTGCTTCGTTGACTGACTAACTTGGGCTTCTCTATATTACAAGGCGACTCCAAAGTCTCCAATCAAGCAAGCATCCTCCTATCCTTTTTTCCCATCTTTTCATATCGTGCCTCTCCTCCGCCTGCCCCAAGCAATTCTTCACCAATTTCTCTCCGCCTGAAGACGAAGAGGGGCATGGTTAATGCTCTTGGCTCCATGGATGTCTATCTGGTATTGTTCCTCATTCTTATTCTATTACAAGTGGTGATGGGGGATGCCCGATTGAGTAATCCGCGGTGCGTCGTTTCATCATGCGGCGATATTTGCAATATATATCACCCATTTCGATTGAAGGGTGATCCAAATGGATGCGGTGACCCAAAGAGAGAGTTAGTTTGTGAAAATAATCGTACTGTTATGTACTTGCTTGGTGGCCGACACTATGTGCAGTCTATCAATTATTCCACCTACAAAATTAGAGTGGTTGATGATGGACTGCGAAAAGATAATTGCTCATCTCTCCCCCGTCATTCGTGGTCGCTCAATGACTTACATTTTGCTCCAAACAACAAATATGGATTATATGGCCATGATAGATTGGTTATTGTGAACTGTTCAAAGCCAATTAGTTCTCCATTCTACATCACAACTAGTCCATGCATTGGGGGGTCATACTCATCCAACTCGTCATCAAATTGGAACTTGTATGCTGTGATTAATCCAAATGCTTCGGATCTAAGGGATTTTTGTACCATCAGCAGTTGGACGTGGCATGATTTTGAGCCCTCTAAGCAGATTAATATTAGCTCCTACAACAACTACGAGCTAATCCATAAAATCATGGCCGACGGATTTGCTCTCAGATTTCGTCCAACTTGGGAATTTAAATATTTTTGCTACTTTGATTTCTATAAATACGTTAAGCCCTATGACCACTCTTTTTCCTCTAGATTTTATTTGTATGGCGTCCCTAGAAATCGAGGTCAGGTTTGCGAATTCAGCTTCTACAAGGGTGGTGAGTATCGGTCATCAATGAAATTTTACTGCAATTTTACATGATTTTGCACTTTTTCACTTGCTACTTTCTCTTCGTAACCGGAAAATGAAAGATAATCTAAGATCTAGGAAAATTATGACAAAAAATATATATGATAGTGTACCACAATGATGTTACTATCAAATTGAAGGAGTTGCAAGATACGCAAAAAAAAAAAAAAAAAGTGACGGAAGAAGCCATCCCCAAATAGACCCACATCAACTTCTGTAAAAAATAAGGATTATTATGTGAGCACCCACGTGACTAATTATTTGTTGGCATAGAATTTGCATTTTCTTATTTTCTTAATAGTTCTTTAGCTAATGATTCAAGAGACACTCCTTAGCATTCCTTAAAAAAATTGTAGTCTTGTATCAGAAGGAGGAACAAAATTACCAATCAAAAATGGAAAGTACAGGTTCTCTAGATTTGTTGGCTGCTAACAATGCGAAAGGAGTTTCTTGTATCATCTATCATCTATGTGACACGAAGCTTATTATTTCCATCCATTTACAAATGCACGCATCCCACTTCTCATACTCTTTTGGACAGAATAGCTTGCTACAACACTTTGCCTTGTGAGCTTTGTTTTCCATACTTCTTTTGCTTCAATTTCTTTTCACACCATGTATTCCTTCCACAGGTGTCGGCGATGATGTTGCAATTTGGACCACTGTAGATTTTATAGCACTATTAGGTAAGCCTCAATGATTTGTTCTTACAATAATTATAATACTAACTTTTTTCTAATCTATCAAAAAATTTTCAGTGCTTTTTTGTATGCCAAAATTCGTAATCGGGATGCCATTCGTCGCCATATTTCTAATCTACAAGTACAGAAGAAGGCACTTAGCAATGGACAAGAACATTGAAGAATTTTTGCAAGCTCATAACAACTTTTTGCCCATAAGGTACTCTTATTCGAATATTAAAAAGATCACCAGAAACTTTAAGCACAAACTAGGTGAAGGGGGGTATGGTTTTGTGTACAAAGGAATGCTCAGAAGCGGCAACGAAGTAGCCATCAAGATTTTGAAGAATTCCAAGGCCCAAGGCCAAGATTTTATCAGTGAAGTGGCTACTATTGGAAGAATTCACCATGTTAATGTTGTGCAACTCATTGGTTTTTGCTTTGAGGGTTCGAAACAAGCTCTCGTGTATGATCTCATGTCAAATGGATCCTTGGATAAGCACATTTTTGGTAAGGAAGGTGACAAGTTTCTTGATATCAAGAAAATATACGAAATCGCTCTTGGGGTGGCGAGAGGGATTGAATACTTACATCGGGGGTGTGACATGCAAATACTTCACTTTCATATCAAGCCTCATAACATTCTTTTAGACAAGAATTTTACTCCGAAAATTTCTGATTTTGGACTCGCGAAACTTTATCCCATGGATCATAGCATAGTTTCATTAACTGCTGCAAGAGGAACCTTGGGATATATGGCGCCTGAGTTGTTCTATAAAAACGTTGGCAGCGTATCTTATAAAGCGGATGTCTATAGCTTCGGGATGATGCTCATGGAAATGGCAGGTAGAAGGAAGAATATAAATGCAAATGCAGAACACTCAAGCCAAATTTATTTTCCACTGTGGGTGTATGACCAAGTCAATGAAGGTACAAGTGTTGAAATGAAAGAAGTCATAGAAGAGGAAAGGAATGTGATAAAAAAGATGATAATAGTTGCACTTTGGTGCATACAATTAGACCCTGACCATCGGCCTCCAATGAGAAAAGTGCTAGAAATTCTGGAAGGAGATATTGGTAAACTTCATATGCCTCCAAAACCGCTCATTTACCCACCGGATGTGCCGGTTAACAACGACAAAGCCGAGATGGAACTAGAAACACTCTCAACTTCACCAAGCACTTCCGTAATTTCAGCTAGTTTTCCTTTTAGAGATAGCAATGATATTTAGAGAACCATGCATGGTTTGACTGGAAAAGCTTTGTATATTTGCCCATAATCTAGTGTTACGTTGGGGGGGACTTGAGTTGGCTTTGCTCGACCCTAATTACTTTGAGATTGTCTTCTTGTGGCTCTTATATCAATGTCATGTTATTGTACTTCATATAGTTTTACTCTCTTGTGCCTTCAAAAGGACAAAAGATTGGCTAGAAAGCAAGGACAAAAACAGAGGAGGAAGGTGACGGCCATTGTGTATTGTCCTCCTTTGTTACAATAAACTGTGATCTTGCTCCTATACGCGCCACAACATATGATTTCTTGATATAAAAAAACAACTCATTCGGACTTATGAATTCATTATCTAAGAAAACATATATGTGTACATTTTACTATATGGACACCATCTATCGATGCTAGAAACAATGTTTATCAAAATGGAAAAAAAAATGATCTTAGATGAAACAATTCAATGAAGGTTATCTTTGAAAGAACTCATAATCCTTTTTAAAGTTGACATGAAATTATTGATGAGTAATAATATCGAAAGATTACAATTTTCTCTTATATCAATTAATGAGTTTTAATCATTAGGGTTACCCTTTTTACATGGAAATGAAGAGGTTATGGATTCGAATCCTTACATTTTTAGAGAATTGGGTGGGGACAGTTTAATTTTAAGTACGGATTTTGATTTTTATGTTATGTAAGGAGACATGATAAAAGTTTAAGAATGAGAGTTAAAGTAGGAATCTAAAAAAAAAAAAAAAGGACTTTTAGAATTTCAAGGCACTTTAATGAAAATTCATCAACCTGGCCAATATACCCGATAATGGCCACGGAGGGAAGATTGTGAAGGAGAGGCAACCCCCAACCCGCCAAAAATATTAAGAAAAAATTCAATTACAGACATCAAGTTGGGGCATTTAAAAAAAATGGAAATCAAGTTTGTTTTAAATAAGAGTCCGGGCAAATTTTCAATCCGAGATAATTTCTTCCAAAATTTTCTGATTTTACCTCTAGATTCATGCTGAACAACTGTATGAACTTGATGATCGTTAACTTGAAGAACAATTGCTGAACAATTTTCGTCAAAATTTTCGCGTTACCTCAGGTCTGTCCGCCCACAGCAAATCGCTCCTTACACCTTTCAAGTTCTTCCTCGCGAGCTCCATCCCCAGCTGGAGGAGCAGGAGCGTCGATTACATCTAAGGAGTTTAAAGGGGCTAGGATTCTCGATTCTACATCTGATTCTTCTTCTGGTTTGTTCGGTTCACTCGATTGGAATGGAGGCTCAAGCCTCGCCCAGCCACAAGCGAGGCTCAAGCCATTGCAGGTGTGACTTCGCAGCTTCTGGCAACGGCTCAAGCCCTCACCAAGGGAGAGCCTCGACCTCGCTGGATCTGGCGAGGTCGGGCTTCACCTATGGCCGACGAGGCTTGATCCTTGTCGAATCTGGTGAGGGCACCAGTGACCTCGCTGGATCTGGCCAGGGTCGACAGTGTAGGTGTGGAGGGAGGGCGAAGGTGCGGGACGGTGAATGAGTTGAGTTTCCAGTGTTTGTTCTGGTCATGATGAAGGTGATGCTATGCGGAGGTTTTTATTTGGGGAGAAGGCACAGGTGATGGAGTTCTTGGTGGCGGGCTTCATGGACTGCGAACTAATGTCGGAGTAGGAATGGGTTCCACGCTTTTTAAGGACTTAGAGTCTGCAGTTGTACTTGATGTCCAGAATATTGCTTGCGGTGGATGACATGCTGCTTTAATAGCCAAGCAAGGAGAGATCTTTTCCTAGGGGAGGAATGGGGTGAGAGACTTGGGCATGGCTGTGCTCTCTTGCTTTGCATCCAAAGCTAATAGATGCTCTCAGCAATACAAATATGCAGCGAGTATGATACATGCGCCATGACTCTTTCTGGTGATTTATACACTTGGGGTGATGGAGCTTATAGTTTTGGTGTTCTTGGGCATGGGATTGAAGGGAGGACCCTCGGAAGGTATATATGCCTTATACCTCTCCTATTGAATTTGGCACACTGTAGTTCTCGCTTCTGTTGGCCAGTTACTTGCTTTTGGTGATGGCATCTTCGGTGTTCTGGGCCATGGTGATGGAAAAAGTGTATCGATGCCCAAGCCCTTTAAAGAAACTTCACAATGTTCGAGCTGCTTGTGGTCTTTGGCATACAACTGCAGTAGTGAAACTCATGGTTGGTAATCCTAGTTTCAGTAACTGGTCATTTAAAAACTGTACTAGTGACTAATGATGTGATTAGTGGGCGGTTTAATTTTTTTGTAAACTCATCTCTTTTCTTCTTTCTTTGTAATGTAATTTTTCAAGTTTAATGAAATCCAAGTGTCTAACGATAAGTTGATGATGGTTGCTTGGCCAAATACTTGCTGTGTTATGATGAGTTGGTGATGACGGTTACCAATGATTGCTTGGCCGAATGATTGCTGTGATCAATAGATGTTTCATATACTCTTGTTGGCTAAATGCTTGCTGCTAGAATTGTTGGAAAGTCCTTGGTTATACTGTTGTTAGAATTTTTGATCATTGTTTGGCTCCCTCTCTTTTTGATCACGTGTTCGGTTAACAAATTATGCCCAAGTTTTGATTTCTTCTTTCCCGAAGTTCTCTCTTTGAGCTTGTATTAAGGGGAATATTCGATAGTACCATCGACAAAGAGCTGAGTTCTCCACATCCATTAGTATAAGAGCTATTTGAGAAAGGCCTGCTCACACTTTGCACTCAGGGTTAAAAAAGAGTTCAAAACAACTGAACGAGAGATAACGATCCTCTAATTTATTTTCATTACAAGTTTACAAGGGAGCTTCTGTTATATGCAGATTTTGTTTGCAGGAGTCAAATTTCAAACAATAGGCACAAGCCTGTTCTCCTCTTCAATCTTTTCTGCTTCTATTTTCCAGAGGCTTACTATAGACCAAATTGAAGTGACGACTACAGAAAGTAGAAAACCGGGTAAGCTTTTTGGATAAAGACCGCCATCATCTTGTTGCTGCTCATTTCCATCAAAGTCATCGTCTCTCTCTAAAATCAGAAGTGCCCTAAATTACTTCAGCTGAATTGAGGGAATGAATGGTGGGTTCTGCTTTGCCACCTGAATTTTGTGGCCTTGTTTCAACTTGGAAAGCAACAGGTGAAAATCTAAGAAGCAGTATAAGCGAACCTGATCTTCATCCAATTTCGGAACTCCCTTCAAGGGCAAAGCAGTGCTGGAGACAGGCGTGTTCATTTTAAGTATCTTTGCCTGGATTGTCCACAACTGTGGGAATATGATCTCTCAAATATTCCGGGAAAGTCGCCGTTGATGAAGACGACTACACCTATGCAAACAGGGTTTTCGTGGACTGCATAGCTCACTTACTCTTCATTTAGCAAATCTTGAATTTCACTCCCTCGCATAATGAGAACGCATGAATTCCTCAAAGAAACCTGAAAAATATGAAATTTTTGTGACTGCTATGTAAACGTGCATTACGAGTGACTGCTATACCCGCATGGCATGATTCACCACTTTTTTCGTGCAATGAGGCTCAGATGCATAAAATTTTCCTTTTCCAGAGTTTTCGGACTTGAAGAGTGTAGATGCATTTTTTTCTTCTCTCTTTGAGAGAGAGAGAGAGAGCCATAGAAGTTCTCGTCTTAACTACCGAAGAACACTTGTGGCATCCAGTCAGGTGTAGCCTTCTCAAGGATTTCAAGCACTGAAGTCCTGGAACATCCTCCGCTTTCTTGCAATTCGCCATGTTCAGCTCCTTCAAGTTCTACAATTCAGACAGATCAGAGATCATCTCTGTTGCCATGCGGTCTGCAATATTAACCTCTACCAAACTCAGATCGAAGAGGCGGAAGAGACACGAGCTTCTTACATCTGTTAAGCCTCATGATGATGATTTTTCCCAATTTTCCTATTGATTCTGGAAGCTCTGTGACATCGTAAAAGACCATGGCAGCGAGATGCACCTCAAAATTCTAAGTCACAAACAAATTCAGGAAGTTTGGTCAGCGAGATGCACCTCACAATACTCAGCAATTCAAGTTCCTCGATGACCACACCAAATCGGGTAGCTCCTCTATTTCAGTATCATTAAGTGTGAGTTCTTTGAGAGAAGCCATCATTCCCACAATCATTCGTACACGAGGGATCCACAATCAACAAAGAAAGAAGGCGTCCGAAGTCCTAACAAATCAGAACAATTACCCCGATTTTTGGACATGTATGAAAACTCCTCGCCAATAGCATCGCCCTACTTCCACACCTATACTGTCGACACTCCATTTCCAATCGAGTGAATTGAACAAACCTGAAGAATTAGAAATAGAACCGAAGAACCCCAGCCTTTGATGTAATTGACGCTTCTGAATCTAGCTGAGGATGGAGCTTGTGAGGAAGAACTTGAAAGGGGGGAGGAGCAATTCGTTGTGGGCGGGACAGACTTGAGGCAACGGTAAAATTTTGGACGAATATTGTTTAGCAAACGATCTAGAGTAAAATCAATTTTTTTGACAAAATTACCCCTGTTTTAGTCACCGGAAAAAGTCTTTAAACCCTTAGCTGATACTAAACTGGCAATTTCAGATCTTTTTTCAAAAGACATTTCATTCCAAACCTTTTTTTAAGAAAATGTTTACACTTTAAGTCTTCATTTGAAATTTTCTCGCAAAAAAAAAAAAGTTACAAATATCTGCTATAGAGAATTTAATTTCCTATATAGTTTCAGGCTGAAACTTTTTCTTTAGAAAACAACATATCAAAATCTATGTCAAGGTAAATTCCAATATTACGCGTTCAGTGGGAAAGCTATCAATTGCAAAGATGTAAACTGAAGACATAATCTCATCTTACCTGAAATGTACTTATAGTTATATTGAGTTATCTCTTTCTTCTTCTCATGAGTAAGAAGCATCCTCAAATACTTCAATACAATTCTGATTCTCTGGAGGAGAAAGTGGACTATTTGATGGGGGAAATGGGATGTGACCTTGACAAACTAATGGATTTCCCTGCATTCCTTGGTTACATACTCGATAGTAGAATTAAGCATAAATACGAGGTGAAGACAAAGATTACAGGTGAAGGAATGTCAATCAACAAGCTGCTCAGTGTTTAGTCTAAGAGATTTGCAAAGAAGAAGCTAGAAAAGTTGGTGCACAAAGCCTAAAAATGAAGGGTTGCTAAATTTCATCAGCAGAAGTTCATTGTAAAATTGATGAAAATTGTTAGTTACCAAGTTTTCTCAAAGCTTCATCAGTTGAAGGCTTTTGCTTTCTTTCAGGTGAAATTCTGGCTTGACTTCCTTAGGTGAAGATAGTCATTTTTTTCATCCCTAAACCTACAAAACCATTATAAAGTTTGAAGAAAATGATTGATACCCAGTTGAATGAAATGACTGAGTATGCTCCATTTAAGGTTAATGCAACAAGAAAAGTGGCTGATTTTTCTATTTGTGTAACTGTCAATTACAAGGATCTTGAAAATAGTGAACTGACATTGAAAATAATACTGTCATTGTGCACAAGGCATCAAGACATGGTTGCCCTTGTTATGCAATTCAGATAGATTTCCTAACTGGGATGGTCAGAATCAATAAGTTAACATGATTGCAAGGCATCTATGATCAGGAGAGTCATTTCACAAATAGAAACTACAACATATAATTAAGTGTTAATTCTGTTCTCTCTAGCTTGTTCTTTGATTAAATTGCATTCCATGAAATGGTTATGACTGTGAGTTCAGGATTATGTTATGAATCGATAGTTTACCTCATAGGACATTTTGATCATCAACAAAACCGAGGATTGATTATCCTGAAGAGATCTGCAAAGGTGTGGCGTTTATGCATAATAGGTGCCATTGGTAACTCCATTCCTTCTCCCATGCAACTTAAGTTAACACAGGTTCGGCTTTGGAATGTCCAATTCCAAGACAACTAAATATGAAGTAGCATACTGCTTTGATGGTGGAATATAACCATGGCAAGGTAAGAATTCCTATATCTGCGATATTGCAATGGTCATTGAGTTATGCAAACTCATCATATTCAGGTCTGGACACTGATTGTTCTAAGCACGTGGCCTCATTTTACTGCGTTTTTTAAGTATTATCCTATGTTTGGTAATCCAGCATTGTGTTTCTACATACTATAAAAAAAATGTCATTGCAGAAGAAATAAGAACAAAGTTTTCAGATGCATGGTGATGTGGTTTCATGGTATTGTCAAAACTGATGTACTATGTCGTGACATGAAGAAAAACTGATTTTCAAAATTTTGAACATCATGTGTGAGTGAATTGGAGGAAAAATGAATAATTTGCTTCACCCACCTTCTTTTTCCTCTTCGTCCCTCTCCCAAACAAAGCATTAAGGTGGTATAAGATCATGCCCTCCTCATGTGTGAAAGTTTCAAAATAACCGTATATCTTTTTTGATATTTCTAGATAGCAGCTCGGGTGTGAATCCTCTTATGCCCATTGTATGGACTTGGGTTTCCATTGTACATATATTATCCGCTTTGAGCTGAGGCCCGCATGATTTTGTTTCTCTAGGCTTCACCCTAGAAAACGTGTATATACAGTTAGAGAACCCAATTGCTTATCAACTAGCTTAGGACTTCCCCTAGGCGATATGGGACAAGAGATGCACTCCTCCCTGTGCACGTTCAAGGACTCTGCCCTGCGCACTGCCGCCTGGACCATCGCAATCTCCCCCCTTCAAGCATAGCGTCTGCGCTGTGGCCCCACATGTGGTCGGGAGTCGGCTTTGATACTATTTGTAAGGAGCTGTGCTCTTGCTGTATGTATATTGTCCGTTTTGGGCCGAGGTCCGCACAGTTTTGTTCCTTTGGGCTTTGCCAGAAAACGTATAGATACAATTAGAGAACCCAAGTGCTTGTCAATTAGCCCATGACTTTCCCCTAGGCGATATGGGACAAGAGACGTGCCCCTCCCTGCACACGTTTGGGGATTTCGTCCCGCACACCGCCGTCACACCCATTTAATGAGTCCTTACGCTAGCCTAATTTCTAATATTTCTGCAAATTATTATATCACAATTTTAATTTATTTAAGTGTCGAAAAAACATAAGAAATCATTGCAGATAAGAATAGGTTGTTGGAGTTATCTAACAAGCCACGGAGTTATTGTTGCATCTAAAAGAACAGATGATTGGACGCATTTAACACGGTTTCATGGTTTCCGTGTCAAAACTTATATACTATTTCGTGACATTGAGAATAAGAAGTTTTGAGGCAAGCTGGTTTTTATTTTTGATATTTTTCGTCTAAGTTATACATCAATTTTCCTACGATTGTGACTTTTGCGGTGGAGAAAGAAGATGGAGAAGAAGGGAGGACGCAAAAGACGAAGAAGAAAAATGAGAAGAAAGATCGTGAATCAGACGGAAGTGGTGGGGAGAGAGGGACAGAGGAAGAGAGATGGATTTGTTTTGTTGATGGGATGTGGAACCAACAATCAAAAGAGGGGAAAGATCATATGTGAAGAAACTTACATTTGAATTTTCAATGGGTGTAAATTTCCAAAAAGATGGCTCTATTTATAGGTGATCGAACTCCAGTTTGGGTCCACCTCTTTAATTTCTTGACTTTCCATGCTTTTGTTCCATTGACTGACTTGGGCTTTCCTTTATAGGACTCGCCAGTCCAATTCTCCAATGAAACAAGGTTCATCCAATTCTTCTTCAATCGTTTCATATTGTGCCTCAACCCACGTCAAGCAATTCTTCACCAATTTCTCTTTTCCCAAAAGTTGAATTGAGTCATGATCCATCTAGTGTTGCTACTTACTCTTGCTCTATTTCTAGCAATGACTAGCAATGTTGAGCTGAGTGATCGACAGTGCGCTTCATCTTGTGGTGAGATTTACAATATAAGATATCCATTTTGATCAAAGAGCAAGCCAACGGGGTGCAATGACTCGAAGTATGGGCTGACTTACGAAGATAATCATACTGTTCTATTCTTTCATGATGATCGATACTATGTGCAGTCCATCAATTATTCTGCCCACCAAATCGAATCAATTGGTGACAGGCTATAAAAGGATGATTGCTCATCTCTCTCGTCATTCATGGGCACTGTACAACTCAAAGATCCGCTCTGAGCCAAATAACCCATACTACATGGCCCACAGTGTTCTACTGATCATTGTGAACTGCTCAAGCTGGTCAGTTCTCCACTCTACATTGCCACTGCTCCATGTATTGAGGGATCAAACTCTTTCAACACATCATCGAATTGGAACCTATATGCTTTGGTCAATCCAAAAGCATTAGATGTTTGGGATTTTTGCACCATTAGCAGATATATACGGGCATCGGCTCACTTTGGGGGTAAAGAACATTAATAGTAGCTCCTACCACTACAGGGTAATCCATAACATCATGGCTGATGCATTTTTTGCCTACTTTGGTCAAACTTTTCGGAATGCAACTTGGAAGCCAACTTTCTTTTGCTTCTTTGATTTCTATAGCATCTACAAAGGCTATCAGGGTTGCGGATCCATTTTCTATGCTGGTGGTAAGCATTGGTTGACGATGAAATTTTACGGCAGTTTTGCATAATTCTGGACACTCTTTCGCTTGCTACTTTATCTTCTAAACTGGAAAATGAAAGAAATATTTAAAATCAAGAAAATAATGACAGAATTTACATGTTATAGTGTCAACATTTGCGTATTTGAAAGGTTGAGGAGCTTTGCGTTATATTTTAAAATAAAAAATATAGGAGTTGCGAGATTGGCCAAAATGTAAAAGAGCGACGGTAGGAGACATCCCGGACAGCCCCATTATCAGCTGCACATATACACGTGCCTAGATAGTGCGAGCAGCTATATGGCTAGTTTTTCGTTGGCATAGGGTTCCGATTTTCTTATTTTCTTAATTAGTTCCTTAATTAGTCACTTAACTAATCATTCAAGAGACGCTAGCAAATAAAGTCCTTAACAAAATGAATTCATGTATCAATACGAGAAAGAAAATTATTAATTAAAAATAAAAATCGCTCCCTATAATTGTTGACTGCTAACAAAGAAATGCAGTTTCTTGTACCATCTATTATCTATGGGAAACGGTGCTTATTATTTCCATTTATTTGTAAATGCACGTATCCTACTTCTCATGTTCTTTTGGACAAAATTCAACTTATACAGAGTAGCTGGCTAGTGATTTTTGCTTTCCAGACTGTATTCCTTCAATCCCTTTTCAGATAATTCCTTCCTTTCACAGGTGTCCACTTTTTACATCTTGGACAACTGTAGAGTTTACAGCCTTACTAGGTAAGCCAAAATGATCTGTTCTTTATCAGAAAAGAACTTATTCTAACCTATCAAAAGTTTCTTCAGTGTATTTTTGTGCAGCAAAATTTGTAATAGGGACACCCTTTGTCGCAATATTTTTGATCCACAAGTACAGAAGAAGGCATTTGGTAGTGAATAAGAACATCCAAGAATTCTTGCAAGCTCATAACAACTTTTTTCCCATAAGGTATTCTTACTCAGATATCTAAAAGATCACGAGAAATTTTATGCACAAACTAGTTGAAGGAGGGTATGGTTCTGTCTACATAGAAATGCTCAAAAGCCGAAACAAAGTGACCATCAAGATTTTAAAGCAGTCCAAGGCCCATGGCCAATAATTTATCAGTGAAGTGGCTACTATTGGAAGAGTTCACTATGTTAAAATAGTGCAACTAATCGGTTTTTGCTTTGAAGACTTGAATCAAGCTCTCCTGTATGATCTCATAACAAATGGATCTATGGATAAACATATTTTGCCGAGGAAGGTGATAAGTTTCTTGATTACATAAAGTTATATGAGATTGCTCTTGGGGTGGCAAGAGGGAACGAATACTTACACAGGGGTGTGACATGCAAATGCTACACTTTGATATCAAGCCTCATAATAATATTCTTTTAGATGAGAATTTCACTCCAAATTTTTTTTATTTTGGTCTTGCGAAACTTTATCCCTCAGGTCGTAGCATAGTTTCATTGATTGCTACAAAAGGAAACTTGGGATATATGGCACATGAGTTGTAATTATAAAAACATTGGTGGCGTATCTTATAAAGTGGATGTCTACAGCTTTGGGATGTTGGTCATGGAAATGTCAAGCAAAAGAAAGAATGTAAACGCAAATGCAGTACACTCAAGCCAAATTTATATTCTGTTGTGAGTGTGCAACCAAGTCACAGAAGGTACAAGTGTTGAAATGGAAGAAGTTTTAGAAGAGGAAAGGAAGGTCATAAAAAAGCTGATAATAGTAGCACTTTGGTGCATACAATTAAATTTGACAATCGGCCTCCAATGAGAAAAGTCCTAGAAATGCTCAAAGGAGATATTGGTAAACTTCAAATGCCTCCAAAACCACTTATTTACCCACTGGATGTGCTAGTTAACAATGATAAATCCGAGATGGAACTAAAAACATTCTCAATTTTATCAAGCACTCCACTAATTTCAGCTAGTTTTCTTTCTAGAGAAAAGAGAACATGCACAAATCGATTGGAAAAGCTTTGTGTGTACGCCGACATTCTAGTATTATGTTGGGAGGGGCTTGAGCTTGGGTAGTTCGACACTTATTACTTTTGATATTGTCTTCTTAAGGCTCTTAGCTTAATGTTGTATTACTGTAATTCATATAGCTTTACTGTCTTGCATTCTCCTTCAAAACAATAAAACAGAAATTGGTTAGATAGCAAGGACAAAAACAGAGGTGGAAGGTGACGGACATTGTGAATTTTCGTTCCTCATTATATGATTTTGGATATTGCCAATGGAAAAGCTAACAATAACCCTTGATCTTGCTATTTAACGTGCCTACTACCTGCGTATGACTTCTTGATATAATAAATAACTGATTTCAACTGATAAATTTGTTTCCAGAGAAAACATACATGTATATGTTTTACAAACTAGAAACATCATTGGTCTATGCGAGAAACGACTTTCATCCAAACAGAAAATAATAAGATCTTAGATGAAACAATTCGATGAAGTTTATATTTGAAAGAACTCATATTCCGTTTTCAAGCTAACATGAAATTTCTATCCAAGGGGGTAGGTGGGGGCGTCCCCTCCCCAAATTTGTTTATACTGTACAGATATATATATATATATAAATTATAAATCACTACTATATAGAGATTAACATCATCTTCAGTTTGATGCTCAAACTTTTTCTTTCCAAGAAATTTCTATCAAAACCCCGTAAGTTTGCTTAAGTTAGATAGCAACTGTTGTATTCAGTGGGCAAAGATGCCAACTGATGACATAATCTCATCTCAGCTTTTATGTATTGACATTGTATTATCGCTTTCTTCAAATTATTTTCCATGTAAGAAATTGTGATTTCTAATTAACACTATGTATACGTCTTGTATGCAAAATATATATTGTTTAATTATATCTTTAGAAAAATTTAATATGCATGAAGCCCAACCTTAATTATAGTGAAAAAGTTCTAGCTAAAAAATAAACTTCAAGATTTGACATAATTTTTGTCCCAAATACTTATTTAGGTTACTATAAAGAATCAATAACAGAATCGACAAAATTTCAAAGTGATTTTGTATTTTCTTGAACTTATTAATGACTAATGTACACTCTTTATAGTGTCACTTTATTCACAATTCTCAAGTAAAAAAACAATTGAACTTGAATTTTCCCAATGAACCATAGTACCTTTGTTATTGGTGAGTTTCAAGTCTTCTAAGTGTGCCAATCCATTCAACACGCTATAAGATTCTCTCCAAAGATGGTGAGGGAACTATAAAATTACTTCAACGACTTTTGGAGAATTTTCTTCAATAAAAATAGAATAGAGAGGATGATATATTTTTTTTTTTTGATTTCTTAACATTTCTTTTTTCCTTTGAATTGAATTTATGCGATCCTTAATTATCGGGTGCATTGGATTCTTAACTCATTTGATCGACTTCGATTTAAAGTTTGCAATGGAATCTTAAAACGGCTTTCTTGTCATATTAGAAAATAGGAAACTTATTAAGATCCTAAATATCTTCGGGAATTAGAAGTAACTTGCTTACCTAAGAAAAATCTCTAAAAACATGAAATGGTAATGTTGGATGGCTAAATATATGCGTGGTAAATACACTGGTTTCTTGCCAAAAAGAAATGGTGATGGTGTTGGGTCGTACTCGCTGCTCCTGTAACATTCTCGACTTGATTGACTTTGCTTTATTAGTTGACATGGGCTTTTCAATAGAAGACCCCAAGTCTTCATTTTTAAGGTTTCTCTCATGCGCCATTATTACAAGGATGTCTTTTTATCCTTGTTGATCATTCACCACATATTAAGCCCCAAAATTCCATTGGTCATTGAGAATGACACGACTTTTCCTCGCATTTCCAGATCTGCGTACCTTGCGTCATTGGTCTTTCTTGTCGTGCTACTAGGAACATGTAATTACTTGAATAAACGACCATGTCCCGCCTCTCTTGCAGTAAAGTTTGCAAAATAAGCTATCCCTTTCGACTAAAAAATGATTTGAAAGGTTTTATTGACTCAAAACTAGAGCTAGTGTGTGAAAATAGTCATATGAGCTACACTGTCGAATCCATATATAATAATGACACCGTTAGTTCTAGCGATATCCATACGTTTGACGTGGGTTTGCAAAAGGGTAATTGCTCTTCCCTCACTTGTTCCATTGATGAACTCTCGAACTCTAACTTTAGTAACGAGGGTCATCACGTCTCTGGTAAATCAGGAATGTTTGTGAAGTGCTGCAGACCTGTAGCTTTCTCCTTTATATATCGTGGAGCACACTTCTTGGACGTATCGCCTAAGATATCTAAAATGAGTGGGTATTCATGGACTGTGATGGATGAAAGCACATTGGCTATTGAGGAATCACCATCACCCATAACGACATGGGCATGTTTTGATCATGTGCTTTCGCTGCACGAGCAACTCCATAACACGATGGCAACGGTGTTTTCATCAGCTACTCACCACCTGGATCGCAGAAGAAAGTATCTAGCTTCTCTTCCTTGGTTTGGCCATGAGATAACTCCAGTGGGGAGATTACTATTTCACCTTTTACATTTTACTTAATATAATTCTACAGTGCATACAATTATAATTTTTGAAACTCTAAATATCTAAAATTTCCATCACATACAAACATTGACACATGATATCACGTATAATCATTTCATAATTTTTCTTAAATAGTTTGAGTAGTACTTCAACTTTTGATGGAAAGGTAAAAGCAAACGTGTTAACTTCTAATTTTATTTTTAAGCTTCTAGTTATAAATCATGTTTTTTTTTTTTGAAAATCTCTTTTGGACGCTCTGTTAAGAGTCATAAGTTGAGTGAAGAAAAGCATCCCAAAAATGAAGTTAGATGTGAATCCTGTACATTGTCGTGCTTCCAAGGGGGCTAGTATATATGTCCTCCAACCAATGAAAGAGCAAGGCATGGAATCGACAATTACTTCTCTTAATCCATTAATGTCCTAAGTATTTCAGAAAGTATGAAATAAACTTACTTATCCAAAAAAAGTTTCTCCAAAAATTTGAACGATGTTGTCCTCTTGTGATATTCTTGACTTGATTGATTTTTGTTTTATCAATTCGCACCGGCTGTCGATGGGTCCTACTCGCTACTCTTGTGATATTCTTGACTTGATTGATTTTTGTTTTATCAATTCGCACCGGCTGTCGATGGGTCCTACAAGTCTTTCGTATCCATATCTCTTTCACCACTATCACATATGCATCCCATCCTTGTCGATCCTCCACCACATATTCAGCCCCTAATTTCCATTTCTCCCAGGCCGAGAGGGACATGATTTTTCCTCTCAATTCCACACCAATGAACCTTGTATCTCTGGTCTTTCTTGTTGTGCTACTTGGGTCATGTACTTGTAACACCTAGAATCAACGGTCGTGTTCTCAGAATACAATGGGTTAAAGCAACCAGACCAATTTGATGATCAACCAACTGGGAAGCTGAACATTCTTGATGGTATTAAATGTAGATGAGTCATCACTTAAACCTTATATTATTGGCAGTCACCACCGTAACTCCACTAACTAAATGGTCTGGCGTGCATTAATCCTCATATTGGTTTTACTACCGAAGATTATAAGATCAATGGAGATCACTACATATTATTGGAATGTAAAGTGTTTTGACTTTGGGACATATGGCCATGCACAATGCTACCGAAGAGAGAACATGGAGAAGAAGAAGCGAGGAGGAAAAAAACAAAGAAGAAAATAAGAAAACAACCTAGTGAATGTATCCAAGGAACTTATGGGGGAGAGGGATGAATTTTGACGGGACGTGGAACTAACAATCACATCAAGGGAGTGGAAGAAACTTCTGAATTTTCAAAGGGTGGAAATTTCGCCGATGGCGTTGCAAGTGTTAGGTCTTTAAAGGGGATCTCAATTTGGGTTGGACACGACTCCAGTACTAATTAAATTTCAGTTTGTGTCCACCACTTTACTTTCTTGACTTTGCATCTATTTGGACATAAGTACAGCAGGAGTGCCAAAAGTTGGCACAAAATGATACTTAAGTGCCAAAAGTTACAAAATGTACACTTAAGTGCCACTTTTAAAAAAAAAATGGATCACTTAAGTGCCAAGTCACCGAAATCCTACCGGAAATCCTACGTGGCAATTTTTTATTAAATTTCTTGCCTACGTGGCTCGTCGGAAACTGAATCGGCCAAAAATCAGTCAAAACGACGTCGTTTTGGCTAACGTGGATTTAAAAATTATTAATTAAATAATATTAAATAATTAAAAATATATTATTATAAAATCAAATTTATTTATTAAATAAAAAAGGGGGGGAGGAGGGGATCGGTGAGGGCAGCCCTTGCCACCGCCGCCGCCGTCGCCGCCCTACCTCGCCGGGAAGGGCTGGCAACGGTGGGGGAGGGTCGGCCGGGGTCGCCGGCCACTGGCCAAGGCCCGGCGACCCCGGCCGACCCTCCCCCACCGTCGCTGGCCCTTCCCGGCGAGGTGGGGTGGCGACGACGGCGGTGGCGAGGGCTACACAGCCCTCGCCAATTCCCTCCTTCCCCCTTTTTTTCTTTAATAAAATCAATTTTAATTTTTCAAAAATCTGACGTGGACAATTTAAATCAAAAATCTGACATGAACAATTTTTTTTTTAAAAATTGCCACGTGGATTTTTTATTTAAAAAAAAGAAGCTCCGTCAGCAAATAAAGTCGCCGGAAAATGGACAAGTGGCAATTTTGCCGGAATTTTTCGCTGTTGGCACTTAAGTGATCTCTTTTGCTCCAATTTTGGCACTTAAGTGTACATTTTGTAACTTTTGGCACTTAAGTGTCCCTTTGTGCCAACTTTTGGCACTCTAAAGGTTTGTACCCCCATCTATTTGTTCCATTGACTAACTCGAGCTTTTCTATAAGATGAGGGGACTCCAATTCTCCAATCAAACAATAATTGCCCCATCTTCTTTCCATCTTTCTATATTGAGCGTCTCCTTCCCACGCCAAGCAATTCTTTACTGATTTCTCTTTGCCCAGAGACAAACAGAGGCAGGATTAATGCTCTCAACCCTATGTAAATCTGTCAGGTATTGCTTCTTACTCTTGTTCTACTTCTAGCAATGACTAGAAATGTCGAGCAAAATAATCTATAGTGTGCTTCATCTTGTGGTGTTGTTTGGAATATAAATTACTCATTTCGATTGAATGGTAATCCAAAAGGATGTGGTTACTTGAGATTCAACCATATAACAAATTAAATTCCACCTAAAGTTTGTGACTTAATGTAGTGATTATGGATAACATATCAAGTGATTAAAAGTGCATGCCTTCGAATTGGAAATAAATCTAAAAGGTGAAGAAGAAGGGAGAAGGAAAAAAACCAAGAAGCAAATAAAGCTTCGTTCATTTCACGGAAAATAACTTCCAGAAAAATATTTTTCAGATTTTTGAAATTCATTTCACAAAAAATAAATTCATTGGGCAAAAAATATTCCATGAAAGAAAAAAAGTCTTTTAAAGTAGGGGAAAATATTTTACACTTTTCAAATTAGGACAAACATTTTCCATATTCACTCTCTTTTATCTCACACCCTCTATTAGTCCTCACTTCTTTCTTTCTATTTTTTAGTTTTTTTTAAATTCTAATTTTTTGTTATTTTTTTTGGTAAAATCAATTTTTTATTATTTTATTATTTTTTCCTTCCTTCTTTTTGTTGCCAATCGCCAGCCACAACAATGGTGGGCGATCGGCGATAGGTAAGCCAAGTTCGCTGATCTGGCGAGGCTCGAGCCTTGCCATCTTGAGCTCGTCTTGCTAGTGAGCTGATCAAGCGAGCTCACTAGTGTTAGGCGAGCCTCAAGCCTCATCGGTGAGGCGAGCTCAAGGCGTAGCCAGCTGCTAGCTGTTGCCATAGCCGGTGATTGGCCAAGGCAGGAGAGAGCACAGAAAAAAGAAAAAAGAAAAAAAAATTAATAATCAATTTTTAAAAATAAATATTGATTTTAAAAAATAAAATAATAATAACATTATTGAAAAAGAGTGTATAAAGAAAAATATTTTCCTAAGCAAACAACGGAATATATTTTCCACTTCATTTTCAAGTTTCACCAAATATCGAAAAATAATTATGTTGTCTTGAAATATAGTTTTCTAGAAAATATTTTTTAAAATATAATATTTTGGCAAAACGAACGGAGTTTAAGAAAAAAGATAATGCATCAGTGGGAAGTGGGAAGTGACTGGGAGAGGGAGATTGAAAAAGTATCTTTCCAAAAAGAACTTTTGAATTTGTAGGTGATTGAAAGGGGTCTTTTTCTATGGAGGACGATGGGAATACAAAAATTTCCAATCAAATGAGTTTTGAGGTTCATTGAATTCTTCTTTTAATCATTTCATATTGATTAAGTTGACAAAGACGTTGTGCAATATATATACATATATATTTTATAGCGATTATTTATTTCATGAGATGATTCGACCATGTAATAGATTGAACAAATTGAATAACAATTAAAGTTTGTGGCTTAATTTAGCAAATATTCAGTACGTGTACGACGAACCAGAAAAAAAAAATTGAAAGAAGTTGGAGATGAAGATGGGAGGAGGTAAAAAAAAAGGAAGAAGAAAATAAGAAGAAAAATAACGAGTTTATCGGGAGGAAGTGGGACTTGTGTGTCGATGGGTGTGGGACCCAACAATCACGTGGGTGTAACTAAAAATTCAGTTTGGATCCACCTCTTTTAATTTGTTGACTTGCATGCACTTGTTCCGTTGACTGACTAACTTGGGCTTCTCTATCTAAAAAGGCCACTCCAAACTCTCCAACCAAACAAGGATCTTCTTATCTTTTTTCCCATCTTTTCATAGAGTGCCTCTCCTCTGCCCACGCCAAGCAATTCTTCACCAATTTCTCTTCGCTTGAAGATGACCAGAGACATGGTTAATGCTCTCAGCTCCCTGACTGTCTATCCAGTGTTGCTCCTCGTTCTTGTTTTACTACAAGCGGTGACTAGCGATGCCAAGTCAAGTAATCCATGGTGTGTTGCTTCATCCTGTGGTGACATTCGTAATATAAGTTATCCGTTTCGATTGAAAAGTGATCCTAAAGGATGCGGTGGCCCAACAAAAGAGCTAGTTTGTGAAAATAATCACACTGTTATGTACTTACTTGATGGTCGGTTCTATGTGCAATCTATTAATTATTCCATCAACAAAATCATATTAGTTGACGATGGATTGCAAAAGCATAATTGCTCGTCTCTCCCCCGTCATTCATGGGCGCTTCGTAATTACCTTTTTAGTCCGAACTTCTCATACAAGGAGTACTCTGGTGTTTCTTTGGTCATTCTGAACTGCTCAAAGCCGGTTAGTTCTCCACTCTACATCTCTGCTAGTCCATGCATTGGGGGATCGTACTTTTCCAACACATCATCAAGTTGGAACTCGTATGCTTTGCTCGATCCCAAAATATCGGATGTTAGGGATTTTTGCACTATCTGCAGTTGGACGCAAGTATTGCATAATTTTGGGCCTTCTGAGCTATTTAATATTAGCTCCTACAACTATGAGCTAATCCATAAAATCATGGTCGATGACGGATTTGCTTTCTATTATGGTCCATCTGAGCAGACGAAATATTTTTGCTACTTTGATTTCTATAGGTACTTTCAGCTTGATAACTACTTTTATTCTTCAAGATTGAATATGTACGGCTTTCCTAGAGATCAAGGTCAGCTTTGCGGATCCAGCTACTATGCGGGCGGTAAGTATTGGTCGTCAATGAAATTTTACTGTAATTTTGCATAATTCTGCACGCTTTTTGCCTTGCTACTTTCTCTGCATAATCAGAAAATGAAAGGAAATCTAATATACAGGAAAATTATGACACAATATATATGATAGTGTACGTCAATGATGTTACTATCGAATTGAAGGAGTTGCAAGATTCGAAAAAAAGAAAGAAAGATAAAGTGACGGTAGAAACCACCCCCAACCAGAACCACATTAGCCACTTTAAAAAAGAAGAAGGATTATTATACGAGAATCCACATGACTAGCTTTTTGTTGGCATAGAATTTGCATTTTCTTATTTTCTCAATTAGTTCTTTAATTAGTCCCTTAACCAATAATTCAAGAGACACTCCTTAGCATTTCCATCTATTTGCAAATGCACGCATCCCACACCTCATATTCTTTTTGACAAAATAACTCTGTTCCCTAGGAAGCATTTTTTTCATACTTCTTTTCCTTCAATAGCTTTTCACACCATTCATTTCCCTCCCCCCAGGTGTCCTCGATGATATAACAATTTGGACTACTGCAGATTTTGTAGTACTACTAGGTAAGTTGCAATGATTTGTTCTTACAATAATTATAAAAATAACTCATTCTAACATATCAAAAAATTTTCAGTACTTTTTTGTGTAGCAAAATTCATATTCGGGATGCCATTCATTGCCATATTTCTAATCTACAAGTATAGAAGAAGGCACTTAGCAAGGGACAAGAACATTGAAGAATTTTTGCAAGCTCATAACAACTTTTTGCCTATAAGGTACTCTTACTCAAATATTAAGAAGATCACCAGAAATTTTAAGCACAAACTAGGTGAAGGGGGGTATGGTTCTGTCTACAAAGGAATGCTTAGAAGCGGCAACAAAGTGGCCATCAAGATTTTGAAGAATTCCAAGGCCCATGGCCAAGATTTTATTAGTGAGGTGGCTACTATTGGAAGAATTCATCATGTTAATGTTGTGCTACTCATTGGTTTTTGCTTTGAAGGTTCAAAACAAGCTCTAGTGTATGATCTCATGTCAAATGGATCATTGGATAAGCACATTTTTGGTGAGGAAGGTGATAGGTTTCTTGATTACAAGAAAATATATGATATTGCTCTTGGGGTGGCGAGGGGAATTGAATACTTACATCGAGGGTGTGACATGCAAATACTTCTCCTTGATATCAAGCCTCATAACATTCTTTTAGACAATAATTTCACTCTGAAAGTTTCTGATTTTGGACTCGTGAAACTTTATCCCACGGATCATGGCATAGTTTTATTAACTACTGTAAGAGGGACCTTGGGATATATGGCACCTGAGTTGTTTTATAAAAACATTGGTGGCGTATCTTATAAAGCGGATGTCTATAGCTTCGGGAAGTTGCTCATGGAAATGGCAAGTAGAAGGAAGAATACAAATGCAAATGTAGAACACTCAAGCCAAATTTATTTTCCATCGTGGGTGTATGACCAAGTTAGTGAAGGTACAAGTGTAGAAATGGAAGAAGTTGTAGAAGAGGAAACGAATGTGATAAAAAAGATGATAATAGTTGCACTTTGGTGCATACAATTAGACCCTAACCATCGGCCTCCGATGAACAAAGTTTTAGAAATGCTGGAAGGAGATATTGGTAAACTTCATGTCTCCAAAACCACTTTTTTATCCGCCAGATGTGTCTGTTGACAACGACAAATTCGAGATAGAACTAGAAACCCTCTCAACTCACCAAGTGCTTTGGTAACTTCAGCTAGTTTTCCTTTTAGAGATAGCAATATGGTTTAGAGAACCATGCATTGTTTGATTGGAAAAGCTTTGTATATTTGCCCACAATCTAGTATTATGTTGGGAGGGACTTGGGCTGATTTCGCTCGACCCTAATTACTCTGAGATTGTCATTTTGTGTCTCTTATATTAATGTTGTGTTATTGTACTTCATATAGTTTTATCACAAGGACAAAAAATTGGTCAGATAGCAAGAACAAAAACAAAGGAGGAAGGTCATGGCCATTGTAAATTGTCGTTCCTCGTTATGTGATTTTGAATAATACCAATGAAAAAACTAACAATAACCCGTGATCTTACTCCTATACGTGCCACTACCACCATATGATTTCGACCTATGAATCCTTGTCAAAGAAAACATATACGTATACATTTTACAAAGCGGACACCATGTCTATGCTAGAAACAATTTTTATCAAAATGGAAAAAAAATGATCTTAGATGAAACAATTCAATGAAGTTTGTATTTGAAAGAACTCAAAATCTGATATAAAGTCGACATGAAATATTGATGGGTAATAATATAGAAAGATTACAATTTTCTCTTATATCACTAGTTATAGTGATTTCAATTAACGGATTTTTAAAATTTCAAGACACTTCAATGAAAATTCATCATTCTCGCCTATACGCCCAATATTGGCCATGGAGGGAAGGGGCAGAAGGAGAGGCAACCCCCTGCCCGCCAAAAAAAATTAAGAAAAATTTCAATTATGGACCTAAAGTGGGGCATTTAAAAAAAGAGAGATCTGGAATGGAGTTTGTTTTAAATAAGGCCTGGAGTGGCCAACATAATTTCAGATGAGAAGTAAACTATTGTTTGGCCAAATTTTCAATCGATCGATAATTTTGTCTGAAATTTTCTGATTTTACCTATAGATTTATGCTGAACAACCATCTGAACTAGGGGATCGTTACCTTGAAGAACAATTGCTGAACAATTTTCGCGCAAAATTTTCCCGTTGCCTCAAGCCTGTCCGCCCAGAACAAATCGCTCCTTAAATTATAAATCAAGTTCCTTTTTTTTTTATCTCTTTAAGGCCTTCTGCTAATGTTAACGGGCATGAGTTGAGGGAAGAAAAGCCCCCCAAAATTACAGTTGGATGTGAATTCTCTATAGAGCTGTATTTCCAAGGAGGCTAAAGGCATGTATGCTAATCATTTTGTTTCTTTGTTCATCTATTTTTCTAATTAGGAGAACGGATTTCAAATAGAAATCCGTTTGGAAATACAATTTCATTTTTCTAATTTCGGGACAAATTTTTAGTTTAGAATTAGGTTTTGAACAAAAATGAGAAGTATAAATTTTCTACTTTTTTATTTCTAGAACAAAAATAGAAATAAAAACTCTTTTTATCGCTTGCCCTTACCACGTGCCAACACCCGCTCACTTGCTGCCAGTTTTCTACTATTTTTAGTGATTCCTTAAGCTAGCCTATTTTGTACTCTAACTATACATGGATTCTCATTTTATTCACTATTTGATAGTTATATTTATGCAATTCATTTATCATGAGTGTCCAAAAGACATAAAAAAAATCATTGCACACAAGAACAAATCCTTGGACTTACCTAACAATCAACAAAATTATGTGTGGCATTGTTGGTTTGCGCTCTCTTCCTCTCGCAAAAGGTCGAGAGTTCGAATCCCAGCTTCGTCATAGAGTGACTTACCTGGTTGCATGCGTGTGGTGGCTAGCATATGCGGCCCTCAAGATTTACTCCTCTAGTTGTCGGCGGGGTGTGGAGTTCCCTAGGTCATAAAAAATAATAATAATATATATATATATATATATTGTTCCGCATGAGAGAAGAAATCGGTGGACAGAGAAAGAAAGATCTTATGTGAAACCAAAAATCTTTTGACTTTTCAATGGGCGGGAATTTCCGAGATGTGCAGTATACGTAGGTTAATAAAGTGGGTCATCAATTGAGAAGGGTTGGACACGACTCCACTGATAATGGAACTTCCTCTTGGGTCCACCTCCTTTAATTTCTTGACTTGCATGCGTGTGTTTCGTGCTTGACTTGGGCTTTTCTACGGGACAAGGGCACTCCAAGTCCCCGATCAAACAAGGTTCATCCAATCTTCCTCGCATCTTCTTGTATGCTTCCACCTCCAGAGACACCAAGCAATTCTTTACCAATTTAACTATCAATACGGATTTTCTCAAATTTGCTTGACAAGAAAAGTAGTCGTTCATGATTAAGTCGATAAAGGTGTTATGTAATATACTTTTTTTTTATAGAGATTATTTATTTCATGAGATGATTTGATTGTATAACAAATTGAACAAATTGAATTACGATTAAAGTTTGTGACTTAATTTAGCAAATATGGAGTACATATACGACGGAACAGAAAAAATTCAAAGAAGTTGGAGAACAAGATGGGAGGAGGGAAAAAAAGAAAAAAACGGAAAAAGAAAATAAGAAGAAAGATGGTGAGCGTATCAGGAGGAAGGAGGACTTGTGTGTCGATGGGTGTGGGACCCAACAATCACGTGGGGGTAACTAGAAATTCAGTTTGGGTCCACCTCTTTTAATTTGTTGACTTGCATTGCATTTGCTCCGTTGACTGATTGACTTGGGCTTCTATATATAACAAGGCGACTCCAAAGTCTCCGATCAAACAAGCATCCTCCGATCTTCTTTTTTCCCATCTTTTCATATCGTGCCTCTCCTTCGCCCACACCAAGCAATTCTTCACCAATTTTTCTCTGCCCAAAGACGAACAAAGACATGGTTAATGCTCTCGGCTCCATGAATATCTATCCAGTGGTGCTCCTCATTCTTGTTCTATTGCAAGCGATGACGGGGGATGGCCGATCAAGTAATTCGCGGTGCGTCGCTTCATCGTGCGGTGACATTCGCAATATAAGTCACCCATTTCGACTGAAGGGTGATCCAAATGGATGTGGTGACTCAAAGAAAGAGCTGATTTGTGAAAATAATCGCACTGTTATGTATTTACTTAATAGCCGATTCTATGTGCAGTCTATCAATTATTCTGCCTGCAAAATCATATTGGTCGATGATGGGCTGCAAAAAGATAATTGCTCGTCTCTCCCCCATCATTCATGGTCGCGCTATGACTTCTATTTCGATCCAAACAACATATATGTGTACGGCCCCATGGATAAATTGGTTATTGTGAACTGTTCAAAGTCGGTTAGTTCTCCGTTGTACATCACTACCAGTCCATGCTTTGGGGGGTCATATTCATCCAACTCATCGTCGAATTGGAACTTGTATGCTTTGATTAATCCAAATGCCTTGGATGTGAAGGATTTTTGCACCATTAGCAGTTGGGCGCCGGTATATCAAGAGCCTTATAAGCATATTAATATTAGCTCCTACAACAACTACGAGCTAATCCATAAAACCATGGCCGACGGATTTGCTCTCTTCTTTCTTCCATTTTTTATGCCAGCGAAATATTTATATTTTTGCTACTTCAATTTCTACCGCTACTTTGACCTCTATGACCGCTTCTATTCCGATAGATTTGATTGGTATGGCGAAGGTGGAACTCAGGTTTGCAGATCCATCTACTACGAGGGTGGTAAGTATTGGTCGTCAACGAAATTTTACAGTAATTTAGCGTGATTCTGCATAGTTTTTCACTTGCTACTTTCTCTTCATAACCAGAAAATGAAAGGAAATCTAATATCCAGGAAAATTATGACAAATATATATATGATAGTGTACCACAACGATGTTACTATCAAATTGAAGGAGTTGCAAGATACGCAAAAGAAAGAAAGAAAAAGTGACGGAAGAAGCCACCCTCAAACAGACCCACATTAGCCACCGTAAAAAAGAAGAAGGATTGTTATGCGAGCATCCATGTGACTAATTTTTTGTTGGCATAGAATTTACATTTTCTTAATAGTTCTTTGATTAGTCTCTTAGCTAATGATTCAAGAGACACTCCTTAGCATTCCTTAAAAAAAATTGTAGTCCCGTATCGGAAGGCAGAACAAAATTACCAATCAAAAAGGGAAAGTACAGGTTCTCTATATTTGTTGACTGCTGACAATGCAAAAGGAGTTTGTTATATCATCTATCATTTATGTGAAATGAAGCTTATTATTTCCATCCATTTGCAAATGCACACATCCCACTAAAAATAGCTTGCCACAATACTGTTGCCTTGTGAGCTTTGTTTTCCATACTTCTTTTTCTTCAATTTCTTTTCACACCATTTATTCCTTCCACAGGTGTCGGCGATGATATTGCAATTTGGACCACTGTAGATTTTATAGCACTATTAGGTAAGCCGTAATGATTTGTTCTTACAATGATTATAATACTAACTTTTTTCTAATCTGTCAAAATTTCTTCAGTGCTTTTTTGTATGGCAAAATTCGCAATTGGGATGCCATTCGTTGCCATATTTCTAATCTACAAGTACAAAAGAAGGCACTTAGCAATGGACAAGAACATTGAAGAATTTTTGCAAGCTCATAACAACTTTTTGCCCATAAGGTACTCTTATTCGAACATTAAAAAGATCACCAGAAACTTTAAGCACAAACTAGGTGAAGGGGGATATGGTTCCGTGTACAAAGGAATGCTCAGAAGCGGCAACGAAGTAGCCATCAAGATTTTGAAGAATTCCAAGGCCCATGGCCAAGATTTTATCAGTGAAGTGGCTACTATTGGAAGAATTCACCATGTTAATGTTGTGCAACTCATTGGTTTTTGCTTTGAGGGTTCGAAACAAGCTCTCGTGTATGATCTCATGTCAAATGGATCCTTGGATAAGCACATTTTTGGTAAGGAAGGTGACAAGTTTCTTGATATCAAGAAAATATATGAGATCGCTCTTGGGGTGGCGAGAGGAATCGAATACTTACATCGGGGGTGTGACATGCAAATACTTCACTTTGATATCAAGCCTCATAACATTCTTTTAGACAAAAACTTTACTCCGAAAGTTTCTGACTTTGGACTCGCGAAACTTTATCCCACGGATCATGGCATAGTTTCATTAACTGCTGCAAGAGGAACTTTAAGATATATGGCGCCGGAGTTGTTCTATAAAAACATTGGCGGCGTATCTTATAAAGCGGATGTCTATAGCTTCGGGATGATGCTCATGGAAATGGCAGGTAGAAGGAAGAATATAAATGCAAATGCAGAACACTCAAGCCAAATTTATTTTCCAATGTGGGTGTATGACCAAGTCAATGAAGGTACAAGTGTTGAAATGGAAGAAGTCGTAGAAGAGGAAAGGAATGTGATAAAAAAGATGATAATAGTTGCACTTTGGTGCATACAATTAGACCCTGACCATCAGCCTCCAATGAGAAAAGTCCTAGAAATGTTGGAAGGAGATATTGGTAAACTTCATATGCCTCCAAAACCGCTCATTTATCCACCGGATTTGCCAGTCAACAACGACAAAGCCGAGATGGAACTAGAAACACTCTCAACTTCACCAAGCACTTCTGTAATTTCAGCTAGTTTTCCTTTTAGAGATAGCAATGATATTTAGAGAACCATGCATGGTTTGACTGGAAAAGCTTTGTATATTTGTCCATAATCTAGTGTTACGTTGGGGGGGGGGGGACTTGAGCTGGTTTTGCTGGACCCTAATTACTTTGAGATTGTCTTCTTGTGGCTCTTATATTAATGTCGTGTTATTGTACTTCATATAGTTTTACTCTCTTGTGCCTTCAAAAGGACAAAAGATTGGTTAGAAAGCAAGGACAAAAACAGAGGAGGAAGGTGACGGCCATTGTGTATTGTCCTCCCTTGTGAATTCATTATCAAAGAAAACGTATATTTGTACGTTTTCCTAAATGGACACCATCTATCTATGCGAGAAATAATGTTTATCAAAATGGAAAAAAAAATGATCTTAGATGAAACAATTCAATGAAGGTTATCTTTGAAACAACTCATAATCCTTTTTAAAGTTGACATGAAATTATCGACGAATAATAATATCGAAAGATTACAATTTTCTTTTATATTGATCAATGGATTTTAATCATTAGGGCTACTTTTTTCACATGGAAGGTGGGAGGTTCGAATTCTCACATTCTTAAAAGATTGGAGTGGGGATAATTTAATTTTAAGTACGGATTTTGATTTTGAATTTGTTTTTTTGATGACCCAGGGAACCCCGCACCCCGCCGACAGCCGGGGGAGTAAACCCTAGGGGCCACACGTGCTAGCCACCACACACGTGAAACCAATTAAGTCACTCTATAACGAAGCTAGGATTCGAATTCTCGACCTTTTGCGAGAGGAAGAGAGCACGAGCCAGCAGCGCCTTGATTTTTACGTTCTAGAGATATAGTAAAAGTTTAAAAGTAAAAGTTAATGAAAATTCATCAACCTGGCTCGTATACCCGATATTGGCCATGGCGGAAGGGGGTGAAGGAGAGGCAAGCCCTTACCCGCCAAAAATATTAAGAAAAAATTCAATTACAGACATCAAGTGGGGGCATTTAAAAAAAAATGGAAATGAAGTTTGTTTTAAATAAGAGTCCGGCCAAATTTTCAATCCAAGATGATTTCGTCCAAAATTTTCTGATTTTACCTCTAGATTCATGCTGAACAACTGTATGAAGTAGAGGATCGTTACCTTGAAGAACAATTCGCTGAACAATTTTCGTCCAAAATTTTCGCATTACCTCAGGCCTGTCCGCTCACAACAAATCGCTCCTTACACTTTTCAAGTTCTTCCTTGCGAGCTCCATCCCCAACTGGAGGAGCAGGAGCGTCGATTACATCTAAGGAGTTTAAAGGGGCTAGGATTCTTCGATTCTACATCTGATTCTTCTTCTGGTTTGTTCGGTTCACTCGATTGGAATGGAGGGTCGACGGTGTAGGTGTGGAGGGAGGGCGAAGGTGCGGGATGGTGAATGAGTTGAGTTTCCAGTGTTCTGTTCATGATGAAGGTGATGCTATGCGGACGTTTTTATTTGGGGAGAAGGCACGGGTCGTGGGGTTCTTGGTGGTGGGCTTCATGGACTGCGAACTAATGTTGGAGTAGGAATGGGTTCCACGCTTTCTAAGGACTTAGGCTGCGCATGATAACCATTCTATTTCTGTTTCTGAAATAGATTTCTATTCCAGACCTATTTCTGGAATAGAAATCCGTTTGGTAAAAAAAATTTCATTTCTATTTTTGGAACAAATTTCTATTCCAGAAATAGGTTTGGAACAGAAATCAAAAAAAAAAAAATTTTACTTTTCTATTTCTGGAACAGAAATCAGAAATTGTTTCTTTCTTTCTTACTCCTCACTCGAAGAAATTTTTTTCTATCCGTCACTCACCACCACCACCACCACTATTGCCCACCACTGGCCCTCGGCTGGCGACGGTCGGCGGCGGCCGGTGGCCCATCCTCCGCCGCCTTTCAGTCGCCATCTGCGGTCGGCGACGGGCGACCGGTGGCACCTGGCACGCGGTCGGCGGCCGGCGACTGGCGGCGGTCGGCGGCCGGCGACTGGCGGCGGTCACCGCCACCATTTGCCGTCGTCCACCGCCCATCATCCACCGCCTTCCGGTCGCCGTCCGCGGCCGGCGACCAGGGGCCGGCGACCGGCGACCTGGGGTCGGTGACCAGCGACCGGCGATCGACGACACCCGGCACACACTGACCGGCGACCGGCGTCCGGCGTCCGATGCACGGCGACCGGCGACCGGCGACGTCCGACGGCGGTCGGCTCTGCTGCCCGCCGCCGCCCTCTGCCTACCATTGGTCACCGGTCGCCGTGCGTCGGACGCCGGTCGACGGTCGGCGGTCGGCGATCACCGTGTGCCGGGTGCCGCCGGTCGCTGGTCACCGGCCCCCGGTCGCCGGCCCTCAGTCGCCGACCCTCGGTCGCCGGTCGCCGCCGCCAATCCCTGCTTCTCCCATTATCATCACTACTTTGCAATAGCAGAAAGGTGGATAGGTTTATAATGGAGCACTCGGGGTAAAATTAAAGAGTTCAAAACAACTTAACAAGAGATAACGATCCTCTAGTTCATCTTCATTACAAGTTTACAGGGGAGCTTCTCTTATATTCAGATTTTGTTTCCAGGAATCAAATTTCAATTGATGGGCACATGCCTGTTCCTTTCTCTTCAATCTTTTCTGCTTCTATTTTCCAGAGGCTTACTATAAACCAAATTGAAGCGACAGCTATAGAAAGTTGAAAACCGGGCAAGCTTTTCAGATAAAGATGCCATCATCTTGGTGCTGCTCATTTCTATTAAAGTCATTGTCTCTCTCGAAAATCAGATGTGCCCCACATTGCTTCAGCTGAATTCAGAGAATGAATAGTGGTTTCTACTTTGCCACCTGAATTTTGTGCCCTTCTTTCAAATTGGAAAGCAACGGGTGAAAATCCAAGAACCGGCAGAAGTGAACCTGATCTTCATCCAATTTCAGAACTCCCTTCAAGGGCAAAGCAGTGCTGGAGATAGGCGTGTTCAGTGAAGGCACAAGTGTTGACATGGAAGAAGTTGCAGAAGAGGAAAGGAATGTGATAAAAAAGATGATAATAGTTGCACTTTGGTGCATACAATTAGACCCTGACCATCGGCCTCCGATGAACAAAGTTCTAGAAATGCTGGAAGGAGATAGTGGTAAACTTCACATGCCTCCAAAACCACTTATTTATCCACCAGATGTGTCAGTTAACAGTGACAAATCCGATATGGAACTAGAAACACTCTCAACTTCACCGAGTGTTTCGGTAACTTCGGCTAGTTTTCCTTTTAGAGGTAGCAATGTTGTTTAGAGAACCATGCATAGTTTAATTGGAAAAGCTTTGTATATTTACCCACAATTTGATATTATGTTGGGAGGGACTTGAGCTGGTTTTGCTCGACCTTAATTACTTTGAGATTGTCTACTTGTGGCTCTTATATTAATGTTGTGTTATTGAACTTCATATAGTTTTACTCTCTTGCACCTTCGAAAGGACAAAAAATTGGTTAGAAAGCAAGGACAAAAACAGAGGAGGAAGGTCATGGCCATTGTGAATTGTCGTCCCTCGTTACGTGATTTTGGATAATGCCAATGAAAAAATTAACAATAACCTGTGATCTTGCTCCTATACACACCACTACCACCATACGATTTCAACTTATGAATTCTTTATCAAAGAAAACATACATGTATACATTTTACAAAGCGGACACCATTTGTCTATGTTAGAAACAATTTTTATCAAAATGGAAAAAAAAATCTTAGATGAAACAATTCAATGAAGTTAGTATTTGAAAGAACTCAAAATTCGTTTTAAAGTTGACATGAAATATGTACGAGTAATTATATCGAAAGATTACAATTTTCTCTTATATCACTTGATTATAGTGATTTCAATTAACGGGTTTTTAGGATTTCAAGACACTTTAATGAAAATTCATCAACCTGGCCTATATACCCGATTTCAGCCATGTAGGGAGGGGGGAGAAGGAGAGGCAACCCCCTGCCTGCCAAAAAAATTTAAAAAACTTTCAATTATGGACCCGAAGGGGGGCTTTTAAAAAAAGTCTAGAATGGAATTTGTTTTAAAT
>CM026420.1:25651708-25698175 GCA_014858505.1 Corymbia citriodora subsp. variegata | reverse complement strand
TGAATTGGGTTTCACCAATTAGATGGACCTACTATATATATCTAGTTAGTTTACTGATGCTTTTTGCACTTTGATCTAAAGATCATATATCGTTCTGTTTGAATGATCATGCATCCGAATCACAATAATTATTTTTTTGATAAATAATGATGAATTATACAAGAATCTAGATTTTAGTGAGATAACATCTCTCCCATAAATTTTTTTATTCTCTTTATCATTCCCCGGTTTCCACAGTTTCATATGTTTCTAGTATTGCAAATCGAACAACTGTTCTTTTCCGGCCAGTTAGCATAATGAAGACTATGGTTATCAAAATTTAATCAGGTAAATTAGTATTTTTTTACGGTGAAAGCATTCCTATGTAGTTCGAGATTCGAGTCGGTACGAAAAAATATTAAATTGTTCTCGTTTCGGGTTGCAGACGGTCCATCCCAAGGATTTGTCCAAGGTGCATCTGCGTGGGAAATTGGGAATCCTGCACGAATTACCTGAGACAAACGCATGAAATTCATCATCCCCACTTACCCAAAAATCTATTCGAAAAACCCTAGGCTGGCTGAACTGTGGCATTATTGTCGTTCTATAGCGACAGATATTGACTATGGTGAGTCATTACTCACGATTTCTTACTTTAGTTTTATCCTCCTTTCATTATCATTCCACTTGCATCCCCACGTACGTCACATTTTTTTTCCATTATTCCATTCCACCCTCCATGGGTATTATAATAGTCTTGTGAACAACCTAAAAGTTGTGAAAGCTGCCCATACTTACATGTTCACAAATTTCCAAAAGTTCATCGTCAATCAATCCAAAGTTTGGCAGATTTGAAAAGACATTAAAAACCGTAGACAACCGGTTGAACATTAGGAAAAAATAATGATTATTCTAAGCAGAAGTAAATGAAGATTTTTTTATTATAATTTGCGGGCGTTCTAATGCTTTACTCGACTAATTTTTACTAACGTATGTAGGTCATTTCTTCCACGTGCACGACAGTAGCAGCCAAGGCCAAAGTTACTTTCATTGAGACTGAAGTCGTATAAGTTAATTAGTGGTAGAGTAGCTGGAAGTACCAAAATCATTCAACGGAGAAGATGGCCATAGAAGTTCTATCGCAATACGATCAATCTCATGAAAGCCTTTTTCACGGGTACATGTCATCCGACAACTTTTCGTGTTTCACCAGTTAGCTAAATCGGAATAGGATGACTCAGCATTAGGAAAAGTAAGCCCTCCTTGCCTCTATTCTTATATAAACAATGGAGATCTTATACAAAAGAAAATAAACAAAAAAACTCTACTCTCTTTTAACAAAATTCATTTGATTGATATTATATACTGATTTGAATATAAGTTCAAAATATTTAATCAAATCACATGATGAAGAAGCTAAATTTGTTCTCTGAATCAAACAAAATTTCATTGAAAAAATGTCAATAGCTTCTTGATCTTGATCCCCGGTCCCCAGATTAAAAAATGGGTACAAGCTTCTTTTGCCAGCTATGAAATGCTTTTGCTTATTTTGACCCGGAGTTAGGCAGTGGAGGCTGGGCGGTGGAAATGGCCCACCAGCCACCACCATATTCATGCAAGACCCCACAGGAGCTTGTTCAAGCAGTGACTGCTTGCCAATTGGATGATGCCACGTGGCCAACCCCACGCCGACCAGATGGAAAGGTGGCGTTTCCTCATCAACATTCTTGACGTGGACGGGGAGGCGGCAGTTGGGGCCACTTGACAATAATACGTGGTGCAACCGGTCAATAAGGAGGAAGAACTCAGCAGCGTACATGCAATTTGTATAGAAAATGCATATTATTCAAGTAATGTAATTGACTGGTTAGCCACGTGGATTGTATGATCGATACATAACATACTTTTTCGTGGTTGAAGCCCACAGACTTGCTAGAATCTGTCTTTTGATACATGATATTGAGCTTCCGAGAAAGCCAAGTAGCATTTTAGTGATAGGTGAATCAAAGTAAAAGTTTCAAATAATGACTAAAGTGGGATTGTTTTTCCCACATCAAATCCACAATGGACCTTATCTCAAATTATGCTCTGAAGTGGCTAGCATAATCTCCAATAAGGCCTCGAACTAGTTGGCCAGCTAAATCTCTAGCTAAGTCTTTGTTGGCTAGCGAAGGTGATAGGGACGTAGTCATAAAATTGAAAAAATTGAAAAAAATTGAAAAAAAAAAGTGAAAAGGGAAGGGAAACTATAGATGTGGTGGTTGGATGGGCACTTAGACATAACCAGATTCAGATTATGGTGTTTGTTGTATGGCTGGGTGTATAATAAGCCCCTATGGAAGATAGTCCCATATCGCTTGGAGAAGCCAAGCCCCTCTGTTTAAAAGCCTCCAGGGCTGCCCTCACCTAATAAGAGTTATTTTGGGGATGAGAACCTTAGTTGGCATCAGAGTTGGGTTTCAATGGATTTGGTTGCATGTTAAGCCCCTGTGGAAGGGAGTCCCACATCGCTTCCATATCGCTTGGGAGAAGCCAAGCCCCTTTGTTTAAAAGCCTCCAAGGCTTCAAAGCTTTCTTCACCTCACAAGAGCTCTTTGGTGGATGTGAACCTTAGGTGCTAGGGATGAGCATGGTTTAAAGGTAGAATGGGTCCGGTAGGAACCGACTTCTTTTCAAGTTCTAAGGAATGCATGATATGGTTTTAGGATGGAACTATTTTGGTGGGAACCCTTCCCTTTCTAAGTAAATAGAATTGGATTAGTGGGATGAGCAAGTGGTGGTCATTAAAAGTAATGAGTCATTAAAAGTAATGATTCATTGCAAAGGGAGTCCAGCATTGCTTGGGAGAAGCCAAGCCCCTCTGTTTAAAAGCCTTCGGGGTTGCGTTCACCTCATAAGATCTCTTTTGTGGATGAGAACCTTCGTTGCTAAGGTGAGCATGAATTTAGGATAGAATTGGATTAGTGGGAATCTGTCCATTTCTAAGTTCTAGAAAATGCAATGTATGATTTTCAGGTAGAATCAGACTGGTGAGAAGTTGTCCTTTTCTAAGTTTTAAGGATATGTAGAGTAGATTCTAGATTTCAAAAAATAAGGAACCTATTACAGTGGATAGGTTTTAGGTTTAAGGTGGAACTACTAGTCTTAACTTTCATTTTATAACTAAAACTTTACTCTGTTAATATTTCATATTATTCATGTGTCAAAAAAAAGTTATGGTTAGTAGGTTGCAGCAAAAAATGATGGTCATTAAAGGTGATTATTCATTATAATCGTTCAATTAATAATATATGTGGAATCGAAGTAAAACCTAAAATTGACCTTGAAACCTGTAACATAGTATGTTTTAGGTTTCACAGTATGTAGAGTAGGTTTCAGGCTCCAAAAAATAAGTAACCTATTACAGTAAGTAAATTCTAGTTTTAAGGTGGAAACCGCAGTTGTCATTGCTGTTAAATTAATGTCTCGAGTTTGAATTTTTTCCAGAACTCGCTACGTAGGAAGATTTTGATTAGTTCAAAATCTATTACTCTCTATCCGGACTGTCATTCCTTTGGAGATAGGATTCGGCTAACAAGATTTGATTTCTTGTTTTATCCAAGTTTGACCAAGAATAGGAATTCTTGGCAAAATCGTACAGTGATTTCGCGTGGGCCCCAGTCAAAGTTGATAGTTTGTTGACTCCTCTGAGCCTTATATATAAAAGGCGTGGTTCTTCTTCAGCAAGCCGAGAGTGCCGCACAAGAACAGTAGACAAGCTAAGAAGTTGCAATTGCCATACGAAGCATATAAGAAATAACGAAATTCTTGTTTTTCTTCATATGTATGTGAGTGGATTGCTGGGGGTTGAACATTTGGTGATTTGGTGTGTGAGTTTACATCCAATTATATTATTTATTTGTAAATACTTAGGATTTGGGCTTAAATATAGGTGTAGAAAACACTCGAGCATACGAGCGATTGTAATTTTGATTTTTTAATTATAGTGGATTAATTGCTGTTGACTCTCTCCATGGATTTATGTACTAATATTCGGACTGAACCACGTAAATTTATAGTATCTTTATTATTTCTCATTTATTTCTCTGGTATTATTTTCGGATTGACGTAAATTGCAAGATCCTGTCCTTTTCACGTATTATATTTCAACAGCTGCTATGGTTGCTGTTAACATATAGAGACGAGAGAGGGCTAGGGCCATCCTCAAGACAGTTTAGGTGACAACCGCAGCCCTTATTTTGTTCCACATCGGCGAGCGTGGCCGCCCTCGCAGATGTCACTGCCCTTGCCTAGACGCTTAGACACCATTCACAGAAACACAAGCACGAGTCAATATGGCGAAGAATGCCTAGCGAATATCGCGTTGCTGTGGGAGATCATGTTGCTACGGTTTGGCCCAGAACATCACATGGCTTTCATTCTTATGAACTGGGCATTTTATCAAATATCGACTTTTTACTGAACAACCAACGTAAAACCAACAGCAACGACAATCTTGAACAAAAAAGCACCAACGATATTCAAGTGGTTTTGTTATCAGATCCATCAGGTTGGGAAAGGTGGCGACACTGTCGATGGCGAGGACTGGCCTTGCTGTCGGTGAATGGCTGAGGAAGGAGGTGGACCTGGGGGACAGCGAGAGAAGGGTGCGAGATATCGTTAGGTCGCACGGGACCATGGCCTTCTTCTGCATCATGAAGTCTTACTCGACCTGCATTGTTTCCTCGTGTGAGTACGTTCGTCTCAGCGGTAAATTGGTGGCGGCAGCGGCGGCAGCTTCGCCTAAGCCCGACTAGGGATGTTGGATCCTCGCCAGTGGCTGGTGTGGTGCTGCCATCACCATCGCAGTCTCTCCATCCCCTTCGGGAGGACGCGAATCTCACAAGCTCGCCGATGGGGAGGCCGAAAGGCGCCACAGACTGGGGGATGCAGAACGAAGAAGATGGAGCTGTGAGGGTGAAGAAGGAAAATGAAAAGAAAGAAAAAAAGCAGAGGAAGAAAATTAGAGTAAAGAAGAAAGAAGAAAAAAGGATAAGAGGATGAAAAAAAATTTCGGACAAAAATGCCCCTGTTTTCGCTATTAATATTTCGACCAAATTCATGAATGCCCCTGCATCTAGAGTGTTCATGTATGTTTATATTCATGTCTCTATATCCAGTTCAATGTTTTGTAAATTCAAAAAATGTATCTCCTTGAAATGGTAGTTATATTTATGAATTATTTAAAAGTAAGAGTCATGTGACAAGTGTATATAAAATTAAATCTTGTGATTATTTCATTAGAGAAAAGAAGAAGGAGAAAAAGAGAAGTGTGCATAGAAGTTCAATTTAAATTGAGAATTTCTCCTATTTGTCCCCTTCATTTTCTTGATTAAAGTATGAGTCGAGTGAATTATAAGTGTTTTCACCATCAAATTATTTTATCAATTGCCACATAACTCACATGTGCACGATGGGCAAATATTTGGCTGGTCGGCAAGCTCGAGGTCTTATTCAAGACTTAGTTAACCACTTTAGGATTTTATTCGAGATAATTTATACTTTGAGCCATCTTTTAAGAGAATGTTGTCATTTTATATTCTTATTTGAAATTTTGGCTAAATTAAACTACAAAAAAGATGATCCTATGCATAATTAACCAAGCTAGCTACAAAAGGACTAGTTGAATCTCTGGTGCGTGACTCCTTTGCGCTCCTTTGCTTCTATGGTAGGCAAAGAATAGGATCAGCTAAAGGGACTCAAAGCAAAAAGGAAGCATATGCGAGAATTTATTTAATACGAACTTTAGCACTTTAATGTATAATAAAATGGCAATGCCAACCCGCCACTTCGGTTCATCTTTCGTCGGATAAACGAGTTGGGTCGGGAGTTGCGATTAGCGAATGCTCGACCGCTCTCGACATCGCCTTTAGATCGTCGGAGAACCGAGTTCTATCATTCGAAGGTATGCATTTTTCGAAATTACTAAGATTCACAACCCTTCTCTTTTTCTCCTGCTAATTGTCTGATATTTCCTTTGTTTAACTCTAATTGTCTTCAATCTTGATGCTGGATCACACACTTTTCATTATAATCTTTCCTAGTTAGTTCACTCTTATTCGATGGTGTTACTGTATATCATCAACGTAACAGTCTTGTTTCCTACTGCATTAGGGCTAGCAGTCTTTCTCAAGTTACCTCAAACTGTCCTCTTTTAACTCCTTGCTTCCGCACCCCCACTGGCCAACAGCGCTAACTTTAGTCTGCACGATATCGCCCGAGGAGCAGCGATACATCTATTCTCCGGCTGAAAAGTCGATTCCCAGGGCCATCAATCCCGACCAAGATAAAGGACCTGCTAAACATGTGCCTTGATCTACTAGTTTGCAAAGACTCTAGAGTAGTCGCCGGGAAAATGTGTTACGACTGATTAGGCAATGCAGCATTCTGTCAAGGACCTGATTTTGTTAGGAGGAGGCTGAGAGTTGTGTACTAGATGGAGCCTGCCTTCGTCTTTGTTCAACTCCGAAAACCCAGTATCTCTATCTCGTAGCTGCCTCTCCCATTACTACCATGTCCCCAACCCCATCACCACGGCGCCATCGTTGTCCGCCACTGTCTCCGAGCTTGATCCTGCAGCACTCACTGCCAGCCTTTGCCGGGCACCCTCTCTCTCTCTCTCTCTCTCAGAAACTTTTTTAAGATAGAAACTCTAACATATACTTTGATTGATTTCTTTTTTTTGAGTATTTTTTGGTGTAACCGGGGCTCGGGAAATACTTGATCCATTAAGTGGTTCGAGCACCCGTATTCTTTTGCTGATTTAAAGTGGAACGTCTCATCAATCTCTCTCCACAGAGTAGGAACACCACGCAGAACCGCCACGCAAATTCGCTACGTCTTATCAATATCTTGCGCTCCAGTTCTCGCAGCAAACAATTTGTATTCATGCATGTTTTCGTGATCTTACGCAGCAATTTTAAACTCAGAAATTTTTTGTTTTGATTCTTTATAAAATTTTGTAAGACCGCTACTAATTATTATAAAACTGTAGATAATTAGATGAATGCATTATTTACTATTTAAATGATGTAACAACTGACGTTACTTGCACAGCTTAGACTCGATGGACGTGAAGCTATCTATAGAAGTGGAGGACGTTGGCATGAGCAGCACGACCGAGGGGAAGGTCAAGAAGGATGAAGAAATCTGGCGGAGTCGACGGCAGAGAATGAATAATGTATTCGCAGCTGTGCGAACTGTGGCACAACAAGATCCAGCAGAAGTGTATGCAGCTGTTCGAGAATTGGCGGATTTCATCAATGGCGCCGCTGATGTCGAAGAGTTCATTTCTGCAGTCGAAAGGCTTGCTGAGAAAACCGATCCGTCTGCCATTTTCAATTTCCAGGGGCCGTCGGGCAGTTCACTGCTCCACGTCGCAGCACACGCAGGCAAGGATGACATCGTGAGGCTCCTGGTTGATTATGTCGATGACTATCTCATAGCCGCCCAAGATGATGGGGGAGATACGCCCCTCCACATGGCAGCCAGGGCCGGAGGATATAGAGCCGCTGTGACGTTGATTCGCCGGGCAAGAGACCTCCTCGATGTCGAGGACAAGAACCCGATCCTGAGGATTAAAAACAGGCATGGAAACACCGCTTTGCACGAGGCCGTGATCTGTCGTCGTGTCGATGTGGTCCGTCGTTTGTTGAGCGAAGATTTGGAACCCGTGTACTGGAAGAATGCGGAAAAGAAATCTCCCCTGTACCTAGCTCTCGACACCAGCGACTCCGCCATACACGACGTTTTATTTTCCATCCCACTCGAACCATCGAGGATACAAGGCTTGCCGCCTGTTCATGGTGCCATCCTGCGCGAGAACTATGGTACGTACCTAAATTTGCTTATAGGTAACATCTATCTATGTGCAACAACTTTTTGCATCCGTCGTGACCGATCTCATTCCAAGTCATTTCGTTAAAACTCATGTGTTGTTGATGTTCGATTAGAGAAACTACGAAGTGCAAATATTCATGATCGATGGTTATAAAAATCTAGAATCTAACAATGATAGAAGGAGGAAGATAGGCTTGAAATAATGCTTGTTGATGATAATATTAGATTCCAATTAATCTTGTTTAAGGGTCCAAAAAATTGTATGGTGCAGTGAAATCTAGTTTGGTGAATGATTTATCATATTCTGGTTTCGGATTTACCTATCAAGTTAAACTCAAGACCATCCCAGCCCTAATAGAGTTTGAACATTGCACTTTACAGAACCTCAAATGCGTCCCGAACTCTAGGATTTTTTGCATTTGACCCCACATCTATCCTATTTGCCTAATAGATATCGGGGAAAATATTAAAATAAAGGCCTAAAATAAGATTGTTTTCTCGAAAGAGGGCTCAAGAGCAAATGTTATGTCATATAAGGGCATGCTAGTTAAAGATTTGTTAAGAAAACCTCACTAAATGATAATGACTAAGTGTAGGTTAAGTAACCATAATGCAATAAAAATTAAAAAGGAAAAAAAGCCATAGATAGAGCAAGATCAAGGCTTTCCTATCACGCTAGAGAAGGAAAGTCATCCATGCTAGAGTGTTTAGTAATTGGATCTTTTCAAAATTTATCCAAGGTCTTGTAGTCACAGGTCGTGTTCCATCATGTTAAAGAAGAAAAATCATAACGCGTCGAGATTCACAACTCGAAGAGCCATAATTGTTTGAACCCGAATATGGGTTAGATAAATTTCTAGAAACTTTTGACTTGTCCAATCAAGATTATCATGACAAGTTTCAGCGTTGCAATCTAATCCAACATCGGCAACTATCAATCCTATTGTGATTATGGCCCCCTAATTTGGAGCTCCTGATCCCAGATTTAGTGGCCAAGATACTAAAGAAGAACATCAAGCTATTTGCAATGACCGACTCTAGAGGTGGTAATGTATTCCATTTGGCTGCTTACACGAATCAGACCGACGTTTTTGAACTCCTACGACCAGAAACTGAATATTTGGCCCGAGCACGGGACATGAATGGGGATCTTCCCATTCATGTCGCGAGCAAGATGGGTTATGTTGAACTAATCAAGAAGCTACATCCGATATCGGAGTTCCCAAATGGGCGAGGACAAACCGTTCTTCACGCTGCAGCAAAATATGGGCAAGCTTCGGCAGTGAGATATATACTCAAACATCCAGAACTGCGAATGCTGATAAATGATAGAGATTATGCTGGAAATACAGCCTTGCACTTGGCTGCGATGCATTCACAACCTGCGGCTATGATTCCTCTCGTGCTGGATAAAAGAATCGACCTCTTCCTTCTCAACCACGAATGCTTGACTGCTCTCGACATTGCTCAAGATCGCATCAGAAGGGAGTATACGCTGCGGAAGGTAGGTGAATGAACAGTCACTATTTTTGCCTTTAAATCAGTACTCCACAGTTCATTCCCGCTGTCGATATGGTAACAGTTTGTTCTGTTTGTTTTTATTTTTTTTATTTGCTTCCGATCTCAGCAATTGGCAGTCATGGTGTTGAAATCCACGTCATTCGGGAAAGGTTCAGCTGTAAGCGTAGACTTACTCGCACTTAGGCCGGAAGCTCGAGATGAAGCGCTTACGATATTCGATGTGCATGAAAAGAAGCCGAACATGGACCACGTGAAGGATGCGATCAATACCCGTCTGCTGGTGGCGACGCTCGTGGCCACCATGACTTTCGCAGCTGGTTTCGCAGTTCCTGGAGGATTTGATGGCTCGGACACAGCCTCCAAAGATGATCAGGGTATGGCTACGATGCTGGACAAGAAACTGTTCCAGGCCTTTGCGATCTGCAACACCATCGCCATGTTCTGCTCGATGATCGCGGTGGTCAACCTCATCTGGGCGCAGCAAAACAACGTCTACATGGCAATAGCTGCATACCAGCACACGATACTGCCGCTAACAATTGCACTCCCGGCGATGTCCGCTGCTTTCTTAACTGGCGTCACCTTGACGGTTGGCAAACTCCCATGGCTTGCTAACACCATATTTTACATGGGACTCGTCTTCCTCCTCATCATCTCAGGTGCCAAATTGTTAGAGTACCCTCCAGTCTTTCGGAGCCACAGTCGTCCTATCCGTCGTTTGATATACTGGCTTGTTCTCGCTTACTTTTACCTATGGAAAGTTGAGACATACCTTTTGGATGACTCGGGAGATGACGGAACGGTGAGCGGGACCTCTGCTAGTCTGCCGCCTCCAAATGGTGCCGGTGAATCGAATGACTGATGACTCGGCGACAATGAACGTGGGGGCCGCGCCGCATCCTCCCAATCACTATTTTCATTTGATCATTCGATTTTGTTTATGATTTTGTCGAGATTAATATATATTTGCCTCGGCATATTACGCTACATTCTAAGGTTGATTTCCTATTGAGATAGATTAGTGGTGACTGTTAGGGTATTCGAATTAAATCACGTCTTCCTCTATTGATTAGATAAATAAAATTTCATATGATATTAGAGTGGTAAATTGTAAATTCAAACTTTTATAGACCTCATTTGCTTTCTACTAAACCAAGCCTCATCTACTAGTTTTTAAGTTTTAAAATAATTGACTGTAGTTTCAAATATTTCACAGCGATACATGCGCCATGCGAGAGATGCTGTGTGAATTGAATGGATGAGTGGCTCATTTCATCCACTTGACCGCTTTAGAATAAGCTCGTTAGCTTTGAACATGTAGAAGCTCGCAATTTTATGAAAATGCTTGTCTAGAGCGACCACGAATGATTTACCTTGGACCAGTCCGAGTTGCGGCACTCTCGACTCACGACACCCGGCGCACTCATTCACGTGTCCCATGTGTAAAGAGAATAATTCTCATCTCCTATTCTTTAAGTCGAGCGTTTGGCGAAGAAAACCAGAAGAAAATTTAGAAAATTCTCTTCACCCCTCACAAAAATTCGGATTCTAGCCCAACTCGTTGCACCGCTTTCATTTCCTCCACTTCTCTCGAACCATAAGGAACTTCCGCATAGCGAAACTTGAATGAACTTGATGAGTGTTGGAAGACCAAGCTTTTTGTGCATATATACGACCAACGATCCGACTTCTTAATCTGGCTTAAAGGGATACGAAAGGATTCTGCTTGCAGTCTAATTTAGTATTCTTAGAGTTAATTAATGGTAGAGTAGATGGAAGTGTGAAGTTCTATGGAGATGATAGTCATAAAAGAAATAGTACATAATCGCAATTCAATCAGTCTAATCAAAGCTCTCTGCTTTTTTTTTTTTTTTCCCGGGTCCACATCTGAAAGCTTTTGTGGTCCATTAGAATAGCTAATTTGCAAGAGGATGATTTGGCGTCCGGAAAGGTAAGCCCCTCTGCCCTCTTACATAACCAATTGAGATCTTATCTAAGAGAAATTGAAATAATCCTAGTCTCTTATGATGAAATTCAATCGATTGATATTATCCGCCAATTCGACGTAAGTTTCAAATATTCAATCATACGATAAAGAAACTAAATTTTTTTCTTGAATCATTCAATCATACGATAAAGAAACTAAATTTGTTTCTTGAATCAAACAAATTCTTCAAGAAAAAACATAAATAACTACTTGATGTTCACCCTCTCCTCGGATTTCAAAATGGGTACAGGATTCTTTCAAAATATATGATTTTCAGGATGAAAGTGACGACATTTATATATATACACACACATGGATTATTCCTACTGCTCTTGAAGTACTGAAATTTTTTTCTCAATGTTCCCAAAAGCACGAGCCAGTTGAAAAAGTTTGGACGCTTGATGAGTGCCTCTTGTCTTCATAGATGTGATTCATCAGCTATGAAATTTATCTTATATGAGCAATGTGATTAGTTGGTTAGCCACATTGGTAGTGTCATTGACACATAATATATTGAGGTTGTCCCACATTGGTTATAACATGGGCTGGAGGTTGATTTATAAGTGTGACGAAAATGCCCACTCCTTGAGTTAGTTTTCGAGGTGAGAGAGGCTCAAAATCATCTAACATTGGTATCATAGCTACGTTGCCAGCAGGTCATACATTAAATTTGTCAATACTAAACTTTCATTTGTGATAACAATCGATATGAAGGGTGGTCCTTGTAACTATTGAAAAGCCAGTGGAATAAGTAGCTGTTTTTAAGTTACACTCGAGTTATGTTATACCAAAGTATAATTTTACTGGTGGCGATCACATACCACATTCGTAGCTTCATATTTAGCAAAGCTAGCTCCAAAAGGACTAATTGAATTTCTAAGCCTCTTTGCTTGTATGGTAGGCAACCGTGATCCTTTAAGAACAGGCTAAAGCAAAGAATAGGATCGGTTAAATGGACTCAAAGCAAGAAAGCAACTATGAATTGGGATTTATTGAACAAGAAGTTTATCCCTTAAATGTAATATAAAATGGCCGCTTTGGTTAATCTTTCATGGGATAAACGAGTTGAGTGCTTTCGGTATCGCCTCTAGATCCGGGAGAAGGAAGTTTAAGTATTGGAAGATATGTCTTTCTCAAAATGATGATATTTGCTTTCCTTTTTTGTTTTTTTGGCTAATTGTCTAATATTTCCTTTGTTAATGTTAATCGTCTTCAATCTAAATGCTGGATCACAGACTTTTAATTATATTCTTTCTTAATTAGTTATATTCTTTCTAAATTGGTCCACTCTTTAATCAACGGTGTTACTAGCATATCAATACAATAGGTTTTGTTTCCTACTGCATTAGGACTTCCACTCTTTCTTTAGTGAGCTCAAAGTGTCCTTTCTTTTCGCTCCTTTTGGCTTCTGTCCCCTCTGGTTGACCGGGCTAATTTTAATTTGCAAGTTACACGACATCGCCCATAAGCGGCATATGTCTATTCTCCAGCCAAAAAGTCAATTCTCCAGAGAGCGTTGGAGTGATCCAAAGTCCAGCCATGTTCATTTAAATTACGAAAGTCTTGAATGGGCTTTTGATTGGCGGAATATATGAAGTAAGAACAAATCCTTGTTGGAGTTGGATTCCTAATCTGTATCCGCTAAAATGCATTTTCTATTTTGAATATCAATATTATACAGATAAGATGTGATTTTTGGTTTGAGCACGTTAAAGCAAACAAGAAGATCCAATCATCGTCATCTAAAGCTTCCTTGTTAACTTTCGTCTTAATTTGAAGCAGAAATGAGTATTTCCGACTTGATCCATGCGAGAAACAAAGGCAACATGTCTATCTTCATTTTTGAACGAGCAAGGTGTTCCCATCTTTTCTCCAACACCCCTGAGTAAGAGTTCCTTAGGATGATTGGCATGAAACATCAATTCCTTTTTTCGGATGTTGTAGGATAAAAGTTAGTGGAAGAATCGATTAGCCTCTTTTGATGCATAATAAACTACTCAGGAATATACATTGAATCACCAGTGAACGAATTTATGACTTCACGATGGTTCGAATATAATTACAAGAAAGGTATTGACGCTTCACAACGTTGATGCAAATTGTTTTTTTTTTTAAAATAGTCATGGAAGCCTTCTTTGTGTGTTATTTTTGGATGGATGGAGAGAGGGGCGGGGGGGAGTACATTCTTTTTCTACAGAATGTTCCTTTTACATCTCTTAATATAATAGTTATCTACAGAAGTTATATTATAACTTTGCTTAGACTTAAGAGTTAACTTCCCTAAGAAGAAAACTTCCCATAAAACATAGCCTCTCATGCCTTTTCAAAAGGTGCCTCTTAGACACACATCCTACGAGAGTAAATGGCATTCCTTTGACACACCCCATCATGGGCAAACCAACGAAATATAACATTTTTCGCTTGAATATGATAGCTCATCTACTTTGGAAACAATTCACACTAGTAAGAAATCCATGTGACTATTGAGTACATCTGCACTCAAGAGTTCTAATTATGCATTTATTAGAGATAACATAATAGCTACAACCCCAAAAAGAAATAAAAAAATTGGTGTCTCATAGTGCCCTAGATATATTTTGTTACATCAGTCCAAGTATACCTCTCCGTTAAAGGTAATACTCGATTATTCTCAAAACATCATTTATTTACAATTATATCTAAAACTACGAAGGGCGACATAATTAGTTGACCAGTAAATATATGTGATAGATGTAAAACAATAATAGTCTTTCTTCGCATTCATATCTCTCTTCATTTCAGAATAATTGCTTTTTCTTGACATGTCCTATAAAACCATATCTATTCATGATCGCCGGTAACATGTTAAGGTAACAACATCGATCTTCTACTTCAAGAATACATTCAAAAGTGACATATAGCACAAGATGAGGTAAATTATAAATTACTTTAAGGACTTATATGATAAGTAAATAGGGATGATTTCACTCGCCTCCCTTATCGATCGTATAATGCACATTTAGTATGAATTTCTCTTTCTATAAGAGCGTATGTCATTTATTAAACATATTCACTATATGGATTTTAACCTAAACATAGTCATGTGCTTCTCACATATTCATATTTAGCTTGAGTGCTATATCAGCTTACTTTGTACAGCACCCAATTGAGTACTCGTATCCAACTTTTTTTAGGCATATATAATTGTGAGACTATCATGTTTAGTCTTATCACATACAAATCACATACCCCATTTTGATTCCATCAACTTGACGTAAAATTATATTATGTACTAGATCTGATCTTCTAGCATTTATAGTACATATTGTCTTCTCTCAACTTGTTTACTGTAGCATTTGAGATAACTGCTCATGTGAGTGAGCCAATAGTTGCCTGCTGATATACCTTTCAACAATACATGTGTTTGTGCTAGTTTCATAATGGATTCCTACTTGCTAATGAAGCATTAATTCATTAAAAAAAACAAGTACAATACATATGTTTACATATTCATAATCCAATAATCCTCAACAATCTTACACATTATATTCTACGTAACCCTAGAGATATCCTGTAGGTTAATAACACGTCTCCAGGGGATATCCTATGGATCAAGAACACGTTTTTACGAATAACCTTTGTGAATAAATAAGCAACTATTATGTTGGTTGAAATATATTGTAGAATCACTTCCTTCTACACTATTATTTCTCTAATAAAGTTTTTCTTTATGTCAATATATTTCGTCCTACAATGATAATTAGGATCTTTCACATAGGCAATGACTGGTTGACTATCACAATAAACTGTCATTGGTCTTAGAATTTCAATGACAATGGCTAAATTTTTCAAGAAACGTTTTAGCTATACTACTTCTTGCACCACGGTAGACACATGCAATAAATTTTGTCTTCATCATAAATAGAGTTATGCATATTTGTTTCTTACTATTCCAAGAAACTGTACCTTCATTAAGCAAGAATGCATATTTAGAAGTCGTTTTATGCTCATCTAAGTCTTCTCCCCAATCAACATCCAAGTAATCTAATAAACATAAATCACTCCATTGAAAACATAAGTCTATAGTTCATGGTGCCTTTCAAGTATTTTAAGATCCTTTTAACTACTTTCCAATGTGCTTGACTCGGATTTGACAAGTATCGGCTCACTGATCCCATAGCAAACATTAAACTTTCGATCGCATTAGTATAAGGAACAATTTTCTTTTCTTATGGAGTCTTAGGACACATCTTAGTAATCAGGCATTCGCCTTGCATGACAAGGTATCAATGAGATTATAGTGCTGCATGTTGAAGTATGCAAAAATCTTCATTATATAAAACTCTTGTGACATAGCAATGAGTTTTTTTGATTGATTTCTTTCAATCTTAACTCCCGATATATAAACAACTTCTCCCATATCCTTCATTTTAAAATTAGAAGGCAATGATTATTTATGGTGATAACCAAACTCTTATCATTCCCAGCCAGTAGAATATCGTCCACATAAAATGATAAAATTACAAATTTATCCTCAAACCGGTTGATTCACACACGGTGATTTTTTTCAATCATCATGAACCTAAAAAAAAGTTATGGCTCAATGAAAACGAAAATACAATTATCTAGATGATTGCTTAAGGCCATATATTGAGCGATAAAACTTGCAAACTTTACACTCTTGACCTTTAGCTATGAAACCTATTGGTTGTTTCGTGTAGATTTCCTTATTTAGTTCTCCATTGAGTAATGGTACCTTTACATCCATTTGATGTAATTTTAAGTCTAAATGTGCAACAATAATTAGGATAAAGCGTATGGAGGAAAACCTTATAAATAGTGAAAATATTTCCTCATAGTTTGCACCTTTTTGTTAAGTATAGCTTTTTGCTACAAGGTGAACCTCATGCTTTTCAATGGATCCATTTGCCATTTGCTTAATCTATAAAACTCATTTATTTCCAATAACCTTGCGATTGGGTAGCACATTAACCAAGTTGCAAATGGGGATTCAACATCTCTTTCAGACAAATCATCGAACAAGTAACATGCGTTTATCTATTTATTATTTAATAAGGATTTCAGAAGCAAATTTAGAGCTACTCTCGGCTTAAACGTGATGCATCAGGTTCAGATCAACATAAATCTCATAGACTTATCTCAGTTTTACAAGATTGAACCAAGAGTTCATCGATTTGAAATACAGATTCCCAGTTCCCGAAAAGCATGAAGATAGCAAAGCAGAGTACCCGACAGAAGATGCTTACCTGATGGGGAATGGAGCTGCGGTGAACGCGAAGGTTGAGTTAGCTCCAGCGAACGAGAAAATTTTCTGTGTCTCTCGAAGGAAGCTTCTCCTGTCACCCTTCTTTTCCTCAGAACCAGTGTTCTTTCTATGGCCGAAGACCCCCTCTGCAATTTCTTCTCTCTTTAATGGCCAAAACTTGCTTGTCTTGCTCGACACTAGAACCTTACTTTTCGAGTTCTCTTTCTCTCTCTAGCTTTTTCTTTCAGATGAAGCGCCCTCTATGGATTATCGACGCCCTGCCCATTTTCTTCTCCCGGTCGAGCACTCTGCTCCCCCCACTGCAACGTCCTCTTCAAACTTTTCTCACTATCTCGCAGCCGAAGCCCTCTAATGGCCGAAGACGAACCAGCCTCAGTCGATTCTAGAAGGCTCGGGCCAGCTCACATCACAGTTCATCACTCTTCATTTGCTCACACACAGACGCTCCGCTCGCTCGTGGCTATTCCTCTTTTGCTCGGTGACGATCACCCTTTCTTCCGCTCACAGCCGTGAGCGTGCATAAGAAACAAGAGGGACCATGGGCTGGGGTTTTGTTTTTATTTCTTGGGCTCACGCTACGGGGTCGAAGGAAAAGAAAGGAAATTGGGCTAAAAAAGACAGTGAAGAGATGGGTTAAGGGAATCAAAAGAAATTGGCTGGACTAATGAAGGGAGGGGCTTAGAGGGCCGAAAATTGCCAAGTGGGCTGGACAACACCGGCCCACTCGATTTTTTTAATTTTCATTCATTTTATTCATCCCTTTTTAATTATTTTTTATATTTTTACTTTTTTTTTGCTTTTTATCTTTCACCCTTCTTTTATATATTTTTGTAAAATAAATGAATACTTAAAATGTTGACAAAAATTCAAGTGTCAACAATTGAAAATCACATTGATTGAGGGGGTTATTGCGTCGGAGCTCAAATAAAGAAGAAGAATCCAATCAAGGGACAAACCATCAATTGACATAATGCAAAACTCAGTCGTGATAAAAACATGAAATCTTAATGCAGAGGCGAAATATGCAACTAGAATAAGAAATCACACTAGGTCGTTAATTGCACTAAGGAAGAACCTAGCAAATGGGTTATTGAAGAAGCGAACATGTTGGATGTATGCCTTAAGTTACTATATAATAGTTACATGTTAGAGATTTCAGTTGTAAAATGAATCTTATTATTTAATTAATGACAAAAGGCATATTCATTAATTTATTCACACACACAAACATATTATATTGATTCCATAAAATCAGTTGCGATTAAACTTCTTCTTCAGACATTAAGAATATGTGTCACAAATTCATAGTTAAACTGAATCTTTAAACTATTTCAAGTCAATTATTAATGATCCTATTGAGACCGGTGTATTCTTAGCTTCACTGTTATGTATTGGATATTTAAGGGAATAAGGAGTTACAAGTCATTGAATATTGTAATACCCGAGTTAGAACATAGGTACTTGTACTTGACAAGTTTACTAAATGTGACATGTGCAGAACGATTAGCAACATGGAATCTTTTAGCATAATCAATGTCTAATCATTCATGTTCTAGTTTTGTGTAAATAATCTTTAGATCTAAGGCACAGTGTTGACTTGTGTATTGGACAACTATGATTCATGGATGCGCACATTGCCAGCTTGTTAATCCGTCTCTGTATCTAATGATCATAGTTCGTTTACATACAAAGTTATGTGTGTGTGTAATATGGAATCTGTCTCCTTATTACTTGTATGGTACAATAATGATGTCCTATGTGATCTAATTATGACACTACATTGAAATCCTCGGCTGGGGTTGTAATTGAGAACAAACTATTTATGTCTTATATAAAATGCATAACAGTTAAGTTTGTACACATGATTGAATTGATGACTTGACCAAAATTTCATGGGCTTTATTTGATCAAGATATAATAAGACAAAGGGATTGAATTACACTGTAGGCAAAGCTGATAGGTTTATTATGTTTTTAAAGCATCCACTTTCTGGATAGTCTTGACATATTGTTAGAAGTCAATCCTAACTTGTAGGACCTAGAGGTTGATTGGGACAATTAATTGTCTTAAAGTACCAAAGTGTTATTGCAATTCTCTTGGAGTACCTAAGGATGTCATACACTATAGCCAATTCAAGATAATGTCGAACAAGAAAGATAATCTTGCAAATATGATTGCAATCAAAGTAATCGAATAGTTGGGCCGAAATTAAATCAAATAAGATTTAATTTAATATCTATTTTAGTCATGAGCATAAGTGCATATGATGCACTCGCATGCCCAATGTGGACACATATTAATGTGTCCAATATGCAGACATGAAGATCATGCTCCTTTTTATATTTTAATTGTATAATTAAAAAAAGGAAAAAGGAAAATTAAAAAAAAAAGGTTAATATCACGAAAAACTATAAACTGGTACATATGTGATAAATTTACCTCAAACTAATTTTTTGATTATGAAAAATCTCAAACTGGTATACTTATAACAAATTTATCTCAAATGACCACAAAAAACTCCAGAATTGCTTGAGGAACGCCAGGACTTGCCAAGGCATCAGTAAGGAGCTGGACATGGCTGAGGTGCAACAACGCGCGAGGATGAGCGTGACAGCCCGGCCTACTGGACGTCTTGCTAGAGCGATTGGGCACACGGGCGTGTATGCCAGAGGTGTTGGCTTCGCTACAAGAACTCGCTGGGTGCACTAGAAAGCTTGGAGATCTCACGGAGTCGTTGTTCTGGTTTGAAAGGACACCGGGAGGCCTCTATGCGCCAGGAAATAGCCGGATTCTTTGCTATTGCAGATCAGGCGAGAGGTGAGAAGCGGACGAAGGAGTTTGGCAGCAACCCCGAGCTAAACTGGCGTCGAGGCTGACAGAGTTGCTGCTGGTCGGTAGCTAAAGCTAGCTGATCACTCTATTGGGATTTGCTCGAACTGTTGCTATGATGAAGAACAGCAGCGAAGGCGAGTCACGGCCGTCGGCAGAAGGTCGGCAACATGAGGTTACAGCCTAGAGCATTGCTGATGTGGGTGGAGCGTCGGCGCACAAGGAAGGAACTCAGCAGCAGCAAAGATGGCGTGAACCTGGTGGACTATCTCGGGTTTGTCGGGGCTGGCTCGTTGGACTGACGCCAGAGTCTCAGATGCTGGTGCTTCGCTGGAGTTGCGGTGGCTGTGGTTTTGAGTCATCGAGCTAGAGTGCAGGAACAAGCAGATGTCATGAAGTGCGGGCTCGAGGAGGCGTGACGGTGGCACAAAGGGTCACAGCGGTGATGAAGATGGAAGAGCTTCCCCTTTTCTCACGATTTTTCTCAATGTGGCTATTTGCTTGCCGAGGTGAGGGATCTGAGGCGCATCAAGGTCCTGACCAGCGTCAGAAAACTTGAAGCTCGGTAATGACGGCCTAGTGCAATGAGCTGGGGCAGTGAAAACTGTTGAGACTTGCCAAGATGTCGCTAGGAGTGTCGCCGAGGATCACTGCCGATGCTGGTGTTAGAAAATACATATAATTCTTTGATGCGAAAATTCGAAAACAGTGATATTTGATCTTCATGATTTTCACAAATAGATAAAGATGTACCTTTATTCATAGCGTTATCCTTGAGATAATCGTGTTGGAAAACCAAAGAGCTCGAACCAAAATGAAGAAATCCAATTTCTCTCCCTTAACCTACTATTCTTTAATGTGTTCTATTGATGAAGGAGAGAAATACTAAGTTCTTTTCAGTTATTGTTGTTCATGTGGGTGGAGAGAGGACCAGACTCTATTTATACGTTCTGTCAACGGGTGCCTTTCATCAAAGCACCTTTTAACTTCCATAGAAATCACACCTCTTCATAAAAGCAGTAACTTCTTTTGAAGATTATAGTATTTCATTTTATTAGAGTCGCAACTTCTCGTCACCAATATTTATTTTATAGCATTTCAATAATTATTAAATCATAAAATAAAGCATGTTATGTGGGCCATAATAATTCTTACATTATCCTACTTGGCCCATATGATCTTCCTTTCATGGTTTGATAAAGACTGTAATGTACATGATAACATTATGCTATAAATTTTCATTAAATTGGCAATCACATAATAATCACAATTAAGTAAAGAAAACTAATGCAAGTCATAGCGGTTGCATGTCATTAATCGATATAATCCCTTCTATGTACTATAACTATAGCTCTCTACTTAACATGATCCATAAATGAGAAATACAGTAATAATCCAATTATAATGTCTCTTTAGAGACTATCCTGTTTAACATTCATCTATTTCCATAATGTATACTAAATAGAAAACAGGAAATATCATAAACACATAAATGAGCTCAAAGTGTCAAATACACAAATTTAATACAATCATAATACAAATATTAATGACGTCCAATAATGCACACATTTTCAACATGCTCATTAAATGTTTTGGGCGGCAGTCCTTTTGTTAAAGGATCTACTATCATAAGATTGGTGCTAATGTGCTCAATCGACACTTTGTTTCTGAACTTTTTATTTAATAGACAAGTATTTGATCTCCATATGCTTAGCACCCTTGGAATATTTGTCGTTCTTAGAAAAGAAAACTGCTGCAAAGTTATCACAATAAATTTTCAGTGGCTTGGCAATATTGTCGACAATCACAAGCCATGAAATAAAATTCTGCAGCCATAATCCATGAATAGTGGCCTCAAAGCATGCCACAAATTCAACCTCCATAGTGGATGCAGCAATAATTGTCTGCTTCGCACTCTTCCATGAAATTGCCCCTCCAACCTAAAGAAACAAATAACCAAACGCTGATTTTCTTGTATCGGCACATCCGGCTAAGTTTGAATCTGAATATCCAATCACCTCGAGATGATCGGATCTTTTATAAACGAGCATATGATTCTTCGTTCCTTGCAAGTATCTAAGAACTTTCTTTGCAGCTTTCCAATGATTAATTCTATGATTACTTTGATACCTGCTCAGCATTCCGATAGCAAAACTGATGTCTGGTATGATGCAAGTCTGTGCATACATTAAGCTCCCCACAACAGATGCATGAGGAATATTTTTCATTTGTTTTTGTTCTAATTCACTTTTCGGACATTGCTTAAGGCTAAATTTGTCAATTTTCTGAATTGGAACTATTTCTGCTATTGAATTTCTCTAAAATTTTCTCAATATAGGTTTTTTGAGACAACCCTAACAGTCTTTGTGATCTATCACAAAATATTTTTATTTCTATCACATACATTGTTTTTCTTATATCCTTCATTTCGAAATTCTTAGATAGAAACTTCTTGGTTTCATGTAACAAACCAAGATCATTAGCAGCAAGCAAAATGTCATCAACATACAGCACTAGAAAAATAAACTTACTCCCACTGATCTTCATATATATACACCAATCAACGGTGTTTTCCTTAAATCCAAATGTCTGTTTTTACTATAGCACCAGGCGGAAAATCACTGTTTATAGCCTGTCATGGGATTTCTTTAGGACTCCCTATGTTTGTAGCCCATAAGTAGCTAATATGCTCTCATAATTGTGTCTAAGCATGGCTAGTCTGCCAGCTCTTGTCGTTTGTATCCTCCTATGCTTATATAAGAGCAAGGAGTCTCCATTGTAAAAACCAGAGAGTAAAATAAGAAGTGTGTTGTGTACTCTATTTCCAACATAATCTTAGAAGGATGGGAAAAAGGTCCATGGTCGATGGAACAAGACAACAGTGTGTCTCTCAGGTTCAGGCCTTCCTTGACGATTTTGGACTTTGAAGAGTTCTCTCCAATATTTGAGTGGTTTGTACCATGCAAAAATATCCAAAAGATGTCGCTGGTTATGAACTTGACCTTCTTCGTCTTTTCTAATGACCTGCAAAATTTTGTTAGTGGGAAATTCAATGGCTATGGTGTACAAGTTGAACATGTACCAAAATAACCATTTAAACGGCTTGAGTTTGCTTGGGTCCCCACGGGGGAGGATTTTTCTTGAGTATTCTTTGAAGAGGTCTAAGAGTTTTGGAGATGTGAGGAACAAAATCTCACAGATAATTTACAATGCCAAAAAATTGTTGAACTTGTTTAGTATTTAGATTATTTTCAGGAAATTTCTGGAGTTCATCAGCAATATGAGATTCAGGGCAGTAGGTTCCTTCTTTCTCTATGCTATTCAGACATATAACTCAGACTCAGCCTCAGATTCTGAAAATTATGTCTTCACCTTCTTCCCTGATTCTCCTGATGAGATTCACATCATTGAATCAATACATCATCCATATATTCCCATTCATATCCTCTTGTCCAAATACCACAAACCAATCCCTTTGGTGGCTCTCATCGATACTGGAGCGAGTTCTTCCATCCTAGACACAAAAGATTCTCCCAGAAGAATTTTAGAAACCCTACACTAGGTATTTCAATTCAGCTTCTGGTGACACTTTTGCTACCAAGTATCGCAGTAAACCCATTACCATCCAATTTTTTCCCTAGTGTTCTATTACCACTAAAGTCCTTGGTTCTCGGTCCCTAGACAAAGATATCATCATTGGTTGGGACATCCTGACCCAACTCCCCAAGCTTAGAATCATTTCCCATGGCCTATGTTGCAAAAATCAATTCAGGGAATTTGTGGAAATCAAACGATTCTATGCTCTCCAACCATCCATTTTGGACCAAATCATCTAAATTTTACTTTCTTCTTGTGCTGAGACACATTCCCAGTTTTCCATGGGATGAGAAGTTCTCTTCTAGTACCAAAACGTGATAGTGACCAAACTAAAATGATTCAAAGAAATCCATGGCTCTGATACCATAAAGTTGCCTATGAAACTAATTCATAAACTCGAATCGCAAACTCATGGCAAGTATGCTATCCCACACACGGCTCTCCTGGCTCTCGGGACTGCCTGTTAGCCATCAAGTTGCTCCTCAAGTTATGAGCTTAGATCATAGTAATCTCTAGAATGTCGAAAATTCTGATGCACAGGATCCCCTAAGGGCAAGTGCAGAGCATACTCCAGGATTTTTCTCAATCATGGTGTTTGTTCAGAACCAACATTCTGGACTAGAAGAGAAGGGGAGTGTTTAGAAGATCATGTTGGAAGTAGAGTACACAACACACTTCTTATTTCACTCTCTAGTTTTTACAATGGAGACTCTTTGCTCTTATATAGGTAGATGAGGATACAAACGATAAGAGCTGGTACACTGGCCATGCTTAGACACAATTATGGGAGCATATTAGCTACTTATGGGCTACAAACATAGGGAGTCTTAAAGAAATCCCGTGACATGCTTTAAATAGTGATTTTCCGCCTGGTGCTACAGTAAAAACAGACTGGATGAACAGTGAACAGTGTACAATGACCAGTGCTTCAGTGATTTCAGGACGACTTTTATTTGTCTCTTCCGTCTCTAGCATTGTAGTCATAGTCTGAATCATCAGAGCTATGGTGAGCTAACTGTTCTTTGAGGAGAGCGTCTTCATCAATATCTGATGGACTAGAGCCTCCGTCTTTTTCTCTTTTAAAAGCGCGGATGAGATTCTCAATTTCTTCTGCTGACAGGTCAGGAGGAGGGGAGGAGCTAGCATCGAAAGTATTGGAGAAAAGTCGGGATAAGGGGCATAACTTGGGGTGTCTCCCCAAGGGTCCTGTGAGAGTGGTCCCCCCTAAGGATCATAGGGGGTGGAGGAGTCTGGATTATTCTGTCGAAAGTCATGAAGTGCTTCTTGAATCTGATCTCTCGTGAGATCCCAAGCTTTAAGGTGATCCCAAGAGACAGGGACCTATGCAGATGGCCATGCTTCTGGTGGAATGGTACGATTTTCTTGACATATGATCATCTGGAGTTCGCGTGATGCAGGTCTGCTGGTGGTAACAGAGTATGGAAGTGTCTGGTGAATTCGTGCAAATTCTTGAAAAACTTGGGGTCTGTAACTTGAAGTTCCTGCAATAGAAGGTTTGTCAGATATCCATCCGGAAGGATGGGAAAAGGTCCATTGTCGATGGAACAAGACAACAGTGTGTCTCTCAAGTTTAGGCATTCCTTGACGATTTTGGACTTTGAAGAGTTCTATCCAATATTAGAGTGGTTTGTACCATGCAAAAATATCCAAAAGATGTCGCTGGTTATGAACTTGACCTTTTCCGTCTTTTCTAATGACCTACAAAATTTTGTCAGTGGGAAATTCAATGGCTATAGTGTACATGTTGAACATGTATCAAAATAACCATTTCAGGTCTTCTGGGAATTCATTATCAGGAGACCATCGGAGAGGATGAATGAATGGATACTGCGGATGGAGTTCTTCTGGTCTGAGCATCAATCCGCCATGCTTGCGAAAAATGCGGAGATGATATTCCCATATTAATCATGGAAGCCTTTCTTTCATAACATTGTATCGAATGACCAATAGGATATCAGGAGGGTATTTGAGACTTGGCCAACCACACTTCATGTCAGTGGCGCGGTATGTCTCTGAGAGAGGTTCCTTCTTGACATACATGTTGATTGATTGCATTGGTTCTTTTGGCCTGGACAAGAAGTCGGCAAGGACATTCTTAGTCCTTGGAATATGTTTGACTTCAAAGGAATACTTGGAGAACCATTCAGCCCATCGAAGTAATTGTGGATGAGGAACTTGTTTTTGCTTGAACTTGAGCATCTAAGGGAATGAGGACATATCCATTTCAACAAGAAAATTGTGTCCAATGAGTTGAAATTCAAACTTGATGCCATACTTGACTGCAAGTATCTTCTTAAAAGTGAAATGATAATGGATTTCTGCTTGAGAGAATCGACCACTTTTGTAGGCACAAATATGTCTGGTTCCATCAATTTCTTCGAAAAGAATGGCTGCCCAATATTTGTTGTTAGCATCAGTTTGGAGAATCTGCTTGCCAGTGAATGGGATCTTTAAAGGAGGAAGGTCTTGCAGAATTTGTTTAAGCTGAGAAACGGCTTGAGTTTGCTTGGGTCCCCATGGGGGAGGATTTTTCTTGAGCATTCTTTGAAGAGGTCTAAGAGTTTTGGAGATGTGAGGAACAAAATCTCGCAAATAATTTACAATGCCATAAAATTGCTAAACTTGTTTAGTATTTAGATTATTTTCAGGAAGTTTCTGGAGTTCAGCAGCAATATGAGGTTCAGGGCAGTAGATTCCTTCTTTCAAACACATGCCAAAGAATTCAATTTCCTTTTGAGCAATGATCATTTTTTTTTTTGGGAAAGCATAATTCCATGCTTTTTGACAATATCGACAAATTGTATCAAAAGCTGGCAATGAGATTACTCATCAGGACTGAACAAAAGGATGTCATCAATATAGATATGAGAGTTTGGAAAGATGGGCTCAAAGATTTTGCACATAGCTTTTTGGAAAAGGGAAGGTGCAGTTTTGAGGCAAATAGCTTTTTGGAAAAGGGAAAGTGCAGTTTTGAGGCCAAAAGGGACAACTGTCCATTGGAAGTGTTGGTTTGGGATGCAGAACCCAGTCTTGGGTCTGTTTGAGGGATTAATGCCCAGTTGTCAAAATACTAACTTAAGGTCAAACTTTGAATAGATCTTTGCTTGGGCAAAGCTAAGAAAGAAAGAATTTCGATGGGGCAATGGGAATTTATCATCTTGAAGGAACTGATTCAGAGTTGATAATTAATTACTAACCTCATTTTCCCACGGTTTTGTTTAGCCCGCTTGTTGACATAGAATGCTTCACATGCCCATTGAGAGTCAGAGGGTTCAATGAGACCTTGTGCCAATAGTTCTGCACATTCTTGTTGAGCAAGTGCAAGATGTTCTGAGCTCATTCCAGAATGACTAGCTCTTGTAGCATTGATATCTTCATTTCTTTTGAAAGGAAGTTTTACGTAAAAGAGAGAGTTTTTCCATAAGGGCTGGGTGCAAGTTTAGGAAAACTAGGAATGTATCTCAGCACAAGAAGAAAGTAAACTTTGGATGATTGGGTCCAAAATGACTGGTTGGAGAGCATAGAATTGTTTAATTTCCATAAACTCCCTGAATTAATTTTTGAAACATAGGCCATGGGAAAAGATTCTAAGCTTGGGGAGTTGGGTCAGGATGTCCCAGCCAATGATGATATCTTTGTCTGGGGACCAAGAACCAAGGACTTTGGTGGTAATAGAATACTGGGAAAAAATTGGATGGTAATAGGTTTACTGCAATACTTGGTAGCAAAAGTGTTACCAGAAGCTGAATTGAAATACCTGGTGTAGGGTTTCCAAAATTCTTATAGGAGAATCTTTGTGTCTATGATGAAAGAACTCGCTCCAGTATCGATGAGAGCCACCAAAAGGATTGGTTTGTGGTATTTGGACAAGATGATATGAATGGGAATATATGGATGATGTACTGATTCAGTGATGTGAATCTTATCAGGAGAATCAGGGAAAAAGGTAAAGACATCATTTTCAGAAGCTGAGGCTGAGTCTGAGTTATATGTCTGAATAGCACATAGAGTATTGTCCGATGGTTCGTCATCTAAGGAGAAAATAGACTCAATGTCAGAATCATCAAGTTGAATGCCAGTGCTTTTGGCGATTTTATCAATTAGATGGCTTCCACGCTTCTTTGCCTTTGGACAATTTTTGGCAAAATGTCCTTTTATGTTGTACACATAACATCTGTCCTTGCTTCGCTTCTTGAGGAGTGATGATGGCTTTTACGCAAAAATTTCCACTTGCCTTTGCTTTTTCCTTTGCGTGTCTTTTTGAAGGAAAGCCGTTTAAAGTGTCTTTTCTTTTTGCATCCTATGCAGATCTGAGCAATCCTTGGGACATTTGATCTTTAAATCGGGTTTGAAGCATGCCTTGTCAATGTGCTTATTTTCTTTAAGAAAGCTTCGGAAAGCTTCTCTACGGAGGCAAAGTTCTTCTATGGCAATATGAACGGCTTGCTGGATTTCACCAAGAGTAGCCTCTGTTATGCTTTTCTGTCTTTGTTGAAGAGTTTTTTTTGCAGCTTGGCTAAGTTCTCTTGGGATAGATGCCAAGAAAATAGGCTTAAGGTTCCAATCTGCACCAAGTAAATAAAATAATTTGATCATGGCTTGGAAGTGTCGGTCAAGATCTTTACGCCTTAATGAGTAACATTTTCGGTTAAAGAACTCTTTTCTTTTGAGCTCTTTGGAATCTTCAGGCTTGCTAATGAAGTACATGTGGATAATCTGGATGGCATTATCTAGAGGCTGAGTTAAGAGGTATATCTGATCTTGTTCTGAGGTAGTATGCCACCAGTCTTTAAGTACTCCTGTAAAACGGTTGGTAAATTCCAAGATAATATCATAAGTGCTAGGTTCAGAAATATGCCTGGTAGTGAGCCAAGCATGGAATTCTTGGAGCCTATCAGGCCACTTAAAATATGGAATGTCAACCAAGGTGAAGTAGACTTTGGATGATGAGGCAGTGAAAGTCTGAATTGCATTAGATTGATCCTAATGGTGTATTCCGGGTTCAAAGAATATATTTCTTCATCTTTGACGCTGTCTGCCATAAACAAGGTTTCTTCCGAAGAAGATGATTCGATAAGAATATCGGAATTGGATTCAGATGAAGTTTCAACCTGTCTTGTTGTGGATGGTTTGATGACAGCAATTGAAGGAATCTGGTGTCAAAAAAAGTTTTCGAGTGGATTGGAAATAGTCAAGGTAGCAGGTGGATTTCCAGGAGGGTGGTCACCGGGAGGGTGTTCAGGTGTACCAGGAGGGGATGGTGATACTGAAGATTCTGTAGGAGTGGGAGATTTCTTTTGCTTCTGTTTAAGCTTGCGAAGATTTTCACGAAGGACCAAGAAATTGTTCTGCAATGGAGGGGCGGCTAAACTAAGAACAGCAGCAAATGAGGATGATGATCCAAGAGATGATTCTGGCTTTGGTGGTAAAGAAGGAGAGGGAAAAAGGGATGGATCAATTGGAATGAAGGACTGCTGACTTTTGAGGATTTGGATTTGTCTTTTTAGTTTCTCAATTTCTGGCTTCTGATCTTCCAAATAATGGCTAGGAGGTGTCTGCTTAGTCTCTAGCAGGTGAAGCCTTTTCTGAAAGTCTTTCAGCATTCGATAGGATAAGTCAGTAGTCTTGTCTACACGTTTGAGACGTGTAGCGACAGTGCCAAGGAGCTCGTTTTGGGCTGAAGCATTTTCAGTTTGCCAATTCAAAACGGTTTGGGCAGTAGAGGGCTGCTTGCTTTGTCCTTGTGCATTAAGACCAGTGGGGTTTGGTACCTTGGGTGAGTGCTGATACCTTTGGTGTGGATTAGAGAATTTTTCTAATGGAGGAAATTTCCGTGTACGGGTGCTAGTTTCAGATGATTCTGTGACTTCGAGTGGAGGGAAATCACTGAAGTGAAACATGCATATACTGAGTAGGACATGAGGTGGAACAGGTTTAGGTATGCAGGCGCCTGGCCTAGGTAGATTTAAGGGACATGAAGGATTCTTTTTTACCCATTTCTGGATTGGTTTATAAAAAGGAGAAGTGATCATGGGTCTGACTGGTGGTGGTTGAGGAGAAAGGGTTGGTTTGCAAGGAGGTGGAGATGAAGTTATTACAGGAGACTTGGGTGGTCCATAAGAAATAATGAATTGGTATTTGCCACCATCTTCACCAAGAGGTCCGACAGTTGGATCTCCATCAATATACCTTTGGTAAATGGTATCTTTCTTTTTCTTCCGTTTGGAGGAAGGTTTGTCATCTTCATATTCAGGTTTCAAGCACAATTTGGATCCCAAAAACAATGCTCGGTAGGGTCTTTGAAAAGATGGATTGACTGCCCTTGAGAACCAAAAGAGTGGACAAATCGTTTGTCGTCTGGTTCATCTGAAACGGGATCTGTAGGACAGGGTGTGAAATGAAGGATGGTAGGGAAAATAGATGAAGGTTCCTCTTTGGTTTTACTGAACTTGATGGAAACAGTACCATCTTTCTTTCTGGTGAACTGGGGTTCACTGGATTGGACCGGTTTGCAACTCTGATGGAGTTTTTCGTAGTTGGTGACCCAACTATCAGGAAGGAGCTTAACAAGCTCATTTCTCGGGATCTGGTGGGGAACATGGATGCAGGAGGTCTGGTCGTGGTCGACTGATATAACAAGAGCATCTTCAGAATTTGGGGTGTTGAGATCAATGGCATGGTTTTGGACGCGGTAAATCATTTGATAGTGTAAGGTGGCAACAATAGATCCAGGAGTCTGAGGGGCTTCGGTGATTTGTAGCTGAACCTTAAGAGCAGTAAGCAGGTTGGGATCTGCAAGAGCGATGTTAAAATTTGGGAAGAGTGTAACAAAGATAGTTCCAGCATTCATCGTTGTCTGGATGGTGCCAACATAAGCTTGCTGGTATTCCAAAAACCTGGTGTCTAATAAGGCTATCCTTACAATAACAGGTAAGCCTTTTCGACCATGAAAGGTTAAAGCAAGGCGGATGGCTCCAAAGTGGAGATGAGTGTAGCCTTGTTGGATCCATTGGGATGGAAACTCTGGTGGTATCTGAAGAGTGACAAACTGTTCTTGTTTAGTTGCCTAAATGGGATGCTGATCAAAACGTGAAGATTGAACATACTCTTTCACAGTGCGAGGAGTATGTTTGATGAGGTGTTTGATGGATCGAAGAGGTGAAAATGAAGGTAGTTTAGCAAAGGCGGTGTAGGGGTTCATTATGGGAAGCTGAGTTTCTAAAATCTTACTATCCTCTATGAGGTAAGCAACCTCATAAAGATAGCCTATCTTTGAGCATGAAGACTTTCGAAGTTCTGGTGGAGGCTGGAGAGAAAGATTTGAGGTAAGAGAAATAGGAAGAGAAGGGGAAGATGAATATGATGTTTCCATGGGATAACTTCTTTAATTTACATACCATGTGTTCCTTTCCTTTAACTGAAAAGCCTTTGAGTTGGTCTATATAAATCTCTTCTTCTAAATTCTCATTAAGAAATGCGATTTTTATATCCATTTGGTGTAACTCCAAGTCATAATGAGCCACCAAAGCCATAAGATTCTAAGTGAGTCCCTATTAGAGACTAGTGAAAATATCTCTTTATAATCAATGCATTCTAACTTTATGTCATTCAATATTGTCTTTTGAGTCGCGCTTGGTCTTAAAGACCCATTTATACCCGACCTTCTTACATTCTTTAGGTAATTCAACAAGGTCCCAAACTTGATTTTGATGCATGGATTTTAACTCTTATTCCATGACATTAAACCATTCATTAGAATCTTCACATTCCATGGGTTGGGAAAATGAACCCGGATCATTTCCAATTCCTAAGTTAATTTCTAACTCTTATAGATAAACCATATAATTATCAGAAATAGCCGACTTCCTTTCTCTTTGAGATCTTCTTAATGCTATTTCTTGTGACTCGGCTATTGGAGGTTCAATATTGACATATCCATTATGGAGTGTTTGTTCATTAATTTGTTGTCATCGATTATTATTAGGTTGAACTATAATATCAAGAACAACAACTTTAGAAACTTTGGGTATAGGAACTTCTACCTTTACTTCTTGAATGCAAGCATCATGCACTCTTTTACTCCCATTGATGTCACAATTACCAATGAACCTAGCATTTTCAGATTCAACAATTCTTGTACTATGATTAGGATAATAAAATTTATACCATTTGGATTTCTCTGCATAACCAATGAAATAATCACTGGTCGTCCTTGAATCCAATTTCTTTTCATGTGGATAGTAAATTCTTACTTCTGCTGGACAACCCTAAACATAAAGGTGTCGTAAACTAGGAACTGTCTTATTAGGGACCCTGTTTAATAAATACATAGAAGTCTTTAAAGCATACATCCATAAAGACAAGGGTAAAGATGAATGACTCATCATACTCCTAACCATTTCCATTAAAATACGATTACGCTTTTCTACTACACCATTTTGTTATGGTGTACCTGACATTATGTATTGAGCACAAATGCCATGTCTTTTGAGGAATTTAGCAAATGGACCTGGACATTGCCCCGATTCATCATACTTTTTCATAATATTCGCCACCTCTATCGGACCTTACTATTTTCACATTTTTATCTAATTGCCTCTTAACGTCTTTAATATATACTTCAAGTGCATTAATTGATTGAGACTTATTATGCAATAGATAAATATAACCATAACGTGAAAAATCATCAATAAATGTGATGAAATAGCTTTCCTTACTAAAAAATGGAACATCAAAGGGACCACATATGTTAGTATGTATAATTTCAAGAAGCTCTATGCTTCTTGTGACACATTTCTTAGTGTGCTTTGTTTGTTTACCTTTAATACAATCAATACACACTCCAAGGTCAGTAAAATCCAAATTCAGAAGAATTTTATTCTTCACTAATCTTTGTGTTCTTTTTTTGGATATATAACCCAAACGTTTATGCCACAAATAAGCAGAATTTTCATTCACCAAATTTCGTTTAGTGCCAACATTATGATGCAATGTCATTAATGTCTCAATAAAAGTATTATCAAGTCTGAATTTGTAAAGACCATCACATAAAGTTCCAGTTCCAATAAGAGTATCACTCTTAAATAAACTAAAAGATCTATAACCAAATTTACAATAAAATTTCGCTACATCAAGTCTTGGCAAAGAAACTAAATTGCGAGAAAATGTAAGTACATAAAGGGTTCGAAACAAATCCAACTAATGTCCAGTATCTAAGATTAAACGATAAGTGTAAATGCCTTCAACTGGAGCTTTGTTTCTATTCCCCGTAATCATATAACTTTCATTTGGCTTTATGGTTTGAATCATAAGAAATCTCTGCATCGTATTTGACACGTGAGTGGTGGCACCAGAATCAATCCATCAAGTATTATGAGGAACTTCAGTCAAATTTGATTCAAAACATACTAAAATACAAGGCTCAGCTTTCTTTTCGAATCAAGCCATACGTTTTAGACAATCTTTCTTCAAGTATCCAATTTTGTTGCAAAAATGACACTTAATAAGATTGTGTTCCTTCTTGTGGATTTGAGAAGCTTTTGAAGAGTCATTCATGACGTGTAATCCTTTCTTCTTGCTCTTTCCACCTTTCCTTTTGAAATTCCTTTGAGCTTCTTGATGACTTGAGAGATGAATAGAATGAGCCTTTTGAATTTTTATACTTGTTTCCTCTTTAACAAGCATACTGGTCAATTCATTCACATTCCACTTATCATTAATAGTGTTGTAATTTATTTGAAATGGCTCATATTACTATGAGGCAAGGAATTAAGTATAAACTGTACTAAAAATTACTTATCCACATTCATTCCTAAAGGCCTTAACTTTGCTGCTAAATTCGTCATCTCAAGTATATGCTCATGCATGATACGTGAACCATCAGACTTCATGGTGGTCAGTGTGCTCATCAATGTACCAGCAAGTGACTTATCAGCAGTTTGAGAACGCTTTTCCACAAATTTCATAAATTCCTTAGCATTATCAATCTTGGGAAGATAAGTTTTTAAGTTATTTGCAACTATCATTCGCATGAACATTAAGCTTAGTCTATTCGATCTTTTCTAACCTTTATGGAAAGACTTTTCATCATTGTTACTTTCATCAGTAATAGTAGCTGGTTTCTCAACTTAAAGCGCTAAATCAAGATCCAGGACACCTAAGTGAAACTGGACTTGCTCACTCCAATAAGGAAAATTCATCCTATTGAATAAGGGAATAGACGAAGCATGCGAATGAAGTGAAACAACTACATATACTGCAAATATACAAGAAAATACTCATACATTAATGCCTTGAGAACATCACCTAATCAGATTCAAACTAAACTACACATGTACATTATAATTCTCCTTTGGGCGATCCTATGATATACAAATATATATAAATCATAATAATGCTAATAACTTTTATTTGGTAATTGTAGTCGCGACCTATTTTTTCCGTCCCGATGGGGGAAAGGAATATATAAATAAATAAGTTTAGGGGTATTGTCCAAATGATGGTTGCCAGACTCTCATTAGACATAGGCTCTTCCAAGCCCATACCCCGCGTGACATTGGGTGTTCATGAAAATCTTCAAATAAGGAGTTGCCACTAGCCTATTGGAGTCGGCTAGAAACCAAGCGAGGCATGGAAGCATGCCTCACTTTCTACGCAACCAGAGAATTTAGGGTCGGGGACTTGATTACACTAATTAGCTAATTAGTGCCATTTCGGTACCTAATCTTGTTCATTTCAAAAAGATTTTTGTCAGGCAGTTTGGATTGATTTTAAAATTAACTACTAACATATGAGGTGATCATGCGGGTACGCAATCATCAAAATAGCAATCAACAATTAAAGAAAGCATTAAATAAATTGCAGACGAAAATAAACACCTAGCATTGAGAGATAAATAAATGAAAATCCTAATTAAACTAAGGGGAGAAAACTATCCAAGAATTATTTTAAAGCTTTTTAGGGAGCTGTAAAACAAACTTGGAATCTTTTGAGATTTTTTAAAAATATATATTTTTTGGAATTTCTAATATTTTAATATTTTCGATTTAAAAAAATTTCGGAAAATTTTTATAAATTTTCAAGATTCTGAATTTCCCATGAATTTTCTGAAATTTCAGAAAATTTTTATGACTTTTTAATATTTTTATAATATTTTTTGATTTTCTGAATTTTTTTAATTTTTTGATTTTTTTATAAAAATAATAATTCGGACCAGGTCAAAGGACCCAGCCCTAAATCACTAGAGACTAAGAAAAAAGCCCATGAATTTTTTTTTTTTATAGAAAGCCCACGAAAATTTTGTTTTTTATAGAAAGAGCCCACTTCTAATTTCTGCCTCTCGGCCCAGCCATCTTGGCCCGCGAAGAACCCAGCCCGGCCTACACAAGACTCAGACTAATCCCACCTTCCTATTTTTCTATTTTTTCTATTTTCCGATTCTTTCCCATTTCTCTTTTTTAATCCTTTTTTTTTATCTTTTTCTGCTTTCTTTTATCATTTATTTTCTGGTCTTCTGCTCCAGCAGGTTTCTTCCTGGTCTTCTTCCCCGACGCAGCTGCAGCACGCCCCTATGCACGCATGCGGCTTCTTCTTCTTCTTCTTTATTTTATTTTAATCTTTTTTTTTTGTTTTTGTTTTTTTTTCTCTGGTCTTCTTCTCCTTGTTTCTTCATGCACGTTCTGTTGGAAATTTCCTATAATGGGCTTACATTAATTAATCAATTTTCTATTTTATATAATCGGGTTAATGGATATTCCAATATATTTTGAACACTCAAGTGATCTTATTGAATTGGGTTTTGTCATTTATTAATTATGGGCCTAGTTGAGCAGCAAAGTGTAGGCAATTGTGTTTAACTGAAGCCCATAATGGGAGGGGTCCAGTTGACACGCTATTGATTAGGGTTTGCTAGGTCCCCTCTCTAGCCTATAAAAGGGTAGGTTATACCTATCAGTCGCTGAATCCCATTAAAGCTGCTAAACCGAAATAGGTCATAGAGAGGAAGACTCGGCATACCAATAGATCACTGATTATATCAGCTTGATCTGTTTTTCATCAAGTGAGATTATGGCTCAAACAAGTAAGCTTTAAATTATGGCTTAAATAGGTACGCTTTAAATTCCGCTGTATATACATATAAGTTTTTGGTGTTCTACAATCATATATGGGTCTAATTATTCTTGATTAATTAGTTATTTATGTAGAGAAATTTCTACATGTGGTGTCAGAGCAAGTCATATATGATTGTAGAACCCAAAAATAATTTTTTTTTATAAATAAATTCGAAATTCTTTTCTCGAACCAAATATTGTCGTTATATTTTTCATGTGGATTCTTTGATTAATTAATTCTGAAACCTTAGAGTTTTTATTCTACATGTCGAGATTTTTTCAACCATATATAATTCGTATATTTTCATGAGAATTGAGAGAGAATTTCGAATTTGAAATTCTAAGGTTTGTACCTTGGAAGGGTTCTAAAAGTTTTGAATTTCCTTCAATTGAATGATGTATGTTATAAATTCTTATATGTGTATTGTTCTTGATTCTCTGATTGTCCTTGATGTTTCAATTCAAACGATTTTGTACTATAGATCTATAGATGTAGAGGATTTTTTCTTCCTATTGATTTGCGTTTTAATCTGGATCTTTTTCCTTTGATGAATCGGCGGCGATGAGATTGTATTTCTCTCCGCGAGATTCGGCTGAATTTGGGATTTAGGTTCTCATGTCTATCTTCGGATAGATTGGTGCCTCTTTCGAGGCTTGATACCATTGGCCTTGCGTGTGTCGATAGTCTTCTCTCGACGAATCTAGGTGTCTTCAAAACTTGTTTTCTGTTTTGATTGTTTGTTCTTCAAACAGGTGTAAACCAGAGTTGTGTTAAAGTTTTTTTTTTTTTTCCTGATAGATCGAGTTTTGATCTTAGTCTTTGGCTTGGGAAGATACCATTGCTTGTATGCCAAGTGATACAATTTGCTTCCTCATCCTGATGCTTGTCCTCTTTGCCCAAAATATGGATTTTTTGGAATTTTCTTATCTGCCTTCTTAAGGAAGGCTGCATCTATGGGATGGTTGGACCTTGGCTTTGCATGTGTCAATCTTGTAAAGGCAACAAAGTTCGTATGACTTTGTTGATGGTGTGACTTATGAAATTTTCTTACAAATTGAGATTTTAATTTTCTCCCTGTCACTTGCATTGGTCAAAGCCGTTTATTTTTGTCTAGCTTCCATGTGATGTTTTATTTCCAAACAGAGCTTAACCACATGCAGGATCAGCACTAATTGTGATACAATGTGCTTTAACTTTTCATTGTATGCTCAAGAGCAAAGGGGAGGACGAAAATCTTTGTTTTGTTTTTTTGTTTTTTTTTTTTTAAGGAGAGTTAGCAAATGTATCTTTGTCAATGCTAACCGAAACTTGGTTGCATTAGAATGAGTTTTTTTGGCTCAAAATTGAGAAAATCAAATTTTCGGCCATGGATGTTAGATCCGAAACTTTGAAACTTGAACGTGAACGATTTAGTTCAATTTTTTTTTTGAATTAATTCATCTTGGATTTTAATTGGGTGCAAAATTTTCTTAAATACACATGAATTCACTTTCTTGATTTTGTTGAACTCATGGTCAAGAAAAGGAAAAGTACAAGTTAGACTTGTTGACCAAATTATATGGTTTCCTACTCCAAGTTGTAGCTATTCTCTATGAGTATTATTTTTGGCAACATATATATTGTGTGGGTCAAGGGATAATTTTTCTTATTTATTGAAGTACCGTGGAGATTGAAAAAGGTCTCTAATCAAGCCGCTAGCCCCACGCACATATATATTGTGTTTAGGGTCTTCCGATACCTATTTCGTTTCAAATTTTTTTAATATGCCTAATTTTTTATTTATTTATGATTTTTTGGTATGGTAAATTTTAATTTTGGCATATTAAATATTTATTTGGAATTATTTATTAATATCCATATTTAATTCCATAAAAAAAATTGTGCCTATTTTTCAAATTTTAATTTATGGAAATTTATTATAGTGTATGAGGGATAGGATGACAATATCCACTTTCCCTAATTTAGCATAGATTATCTATACTTTCTTATTTAGTTTAACTAGATAATATTAAATGCTTAATTGTAGAAATAGGCACATAAAATTGTGGCAAAAATTGTTGTTTGATAAATGCAATATGATATTGGGAAGCACATGTCGTAAAGTGCTTCATATTGTTTGATGAATTTTTGGGCATTGCTTAAATGGAATATTATTTACAAATTGTTAAAGTTTGTAAATTATTGAAGTTCCTTATTGATAAAATTAGTATATACAATCACCTGCCCAAATGGGGTTATTGCGTATATTAATTTGAAAATTGCATGAAGATAAATTTCAAAATTAAAAGGATGGGGATGTATGACTCAAAAAGATTTATCTGCCCAAAGGGGATAAATTTTTTAAAGTTATGTGTAATTCCCATCTATATTGATATATTAGAGATGAATGATGGGGATGTGTCACTCAAAAGGTTTATCTACCTAAATGGGATAAATTTTGAGAGTTATATGTAATTCCCCTTTATGTTGAGATAATGGAGATGTATAATTTAAATGATTTGTCTGCACAAAGGGATGGATCATTAAAGATTATATGTAATTCTCCTTATCTATCTCTATATATTGATATCATGGAGATATATAATTTAAATGATTTATCTGCCCAAAGGGGATTAATCATTGACAATTATATGTAATTCTCCTTGTTGTTTTACAATCTTCATGCTGTGGAAAATAATGGTGCATTATACGCTCTGCCCAAAGAGGAGTATATAATGTATAAATTATTTTGTGGAATTACTTATTGCCCATAATTAATCATATTGCATTATGTGTGTCAAACAATTAATTTTGTTGCGAACAACAATAATGCCACGGTTAAGATGTTAATCAGATCAAATATTATATTGTTAAGGATTTAGTCAAAAATAGAGACAATGTGATTGAGAATATTAGAACTAAGTCCATGTTATTTGATCCTCTAACAAAAGATTTATGACTCATTTTGTTTAAAGAACATGTAAATAATATGGGTGTTTTAGAGTCTTTTGATCTCTTTTGTTAGTGGGAGCTATATAGCTTATATTTTTGGATATTGCAGTTATATGCAAATTGATAATACTTTTACGAGCTTTATTAAAATATTTACTGTTGATGATCATCATTGTTGATTCTATTATTATTATTTCTCCTGTCGACTGAGAAGTGGAAATATAGAACAGTATCTTTAAACAAATAGTTTAAAGATGACTGGATGTCACTAATTATGAGATCTCATGTTGGATTGTGACATAGTTGTGCAATTTCATGTTGTTTAGAAATCGCACTAAGGCAATTTCATGTTGTTGAGAAATTGCATTGAGGACCGATAAGAAATAGTGTATATTTTGATCACATGTTGGCACTATTTCTTACTACACTACTAGGCCCATGATCCATGAAAATATAATATTTATTATATGTGATTATGGAAGGTCATGTGTTGCGATATTTTCTTAACACATTGATCGCCATAGTCCTATAATGAGGTTATATAGGATTGGATTGGTTTTGAGATGCCGTTATTGGAATATTATTATTTTTTTAAATTGTGGCCACATAAAACAAATTTTCAGTTATTAACCTGAGAGTATCGTTTTCAAAATAAAAATCGTTTTCAAAAATAAAACAAATTAATTAATGTAGCCCAAGTGGGAGAATGTTGGAAATTTCCTATAATGGGCTTACATTAATTAATCAATTTTCTATTTTATATAATCGGGTTAATAAATATATTTTGAACCCTCAAGTGATCTTATTGAATTGAGTTTTGGCATTTATTAATTATGGGCCTAGTTGAGCAGCAAAGTGTAGGCAATTGTGTTTAACTGAAGTCCGTAATGGGAGGGGCCCAGTTGACACGCTATTGATTAGGGTTTGCTAGGTCCCCTCTCTAGCCTATAAAAGGGTAGGTTATACCTATCAGTCGCTGAATCCCATTAAAGCTGCTAAACCGAAATAGGTCATAGAGAGGAAGACCTGGCATACCAATAGATCACTGATTATATCAGCTTGATCTGTTTTTCATCAAGTGAGATTATGGCTCAAACAAGTAAGCTTTAAATTATGGCTTAAATAGGTACGCTTTAAATTCCGCTGTATATACATATAAGTTTTTGGTGTTTTACAATCATATATGGGTCTAATTATTCTTGATTAATTAGTTATTTATGTAGAGAAATTTCTACACGTTCTTCATGCTTCCCCCCCGACGTCTTCTTCATGCACGAGGACCCTGCAACTCCACTCTGCCGAACCGACGGCACTGGCGACCGGCGAGTCCTCGCCGGCCCTTGGGAAGTAGCCATGCCATCGTTGACGTCGGCCGTCCCATCCGACCAGCGTCGAGCGCCGCCGGCTGCCGGTGACCGTGAACACTCCCCATCGCCGGAATCGGGGACACCCCCGCCCGACTCGACGCGGCCCACTCATGCAAAATAGTCATAACACTAAGAAAAGCGCGAAGGCAAGGGCGGATTCGCAATATACTAACAAACATCCACGAAACTAGGCTACCGAGCACGGATCCGGCGACAAAAAATTCTGGACTTCATTCAGGCATTTTAACAAACAGGGGGTATGCATTGTCGAAACGAAGGATTTTTGGCTCGAACAAGAATCGGCTCGAATCCAAGCTTCTAAACGAGTATTCCAGTACACACATGGACGTAAACGGAGGCACGGCAGGGGCCAGGGCTCACCTGAACTGGTTGACGCGAGCTCCGGCCCGACGCCTTATAGAAACAACACAAAAAATGCCCCTAGAGGAAGACCTACGTGGTACGGGCGAGGCGTCACAGCGGACGGCGGCTGACGAACGGACTCTGGCGGCGTTCAAACACTCTTCTAGGTTTTCTCTCTCGTTCTCGGTCTCCCGGTCTTTCTCCGTCGCTCACTTCGATCTCGGGCCTCCTCTCCTCTCTTTTTTTTTCGGCTCCGTTTTCGGTCTCTCTCTGTCCGTTTTTTTTTTTGTTCCCTCGTTCTCTCCTTCTTCTCTCCCTGGCTTCTGTCTTTTTTTTTTTTTTTCCTTTTTTAATCTGTTCTTTCTGTTGAGCTTGGGCCAAAAACATCTCCCTGCTGCTCCCTCTTTCTGCTCTGCTTCTGCTTTTGCTGCTGACCTGTTGCTTCTGCCTCGCTGACCTCTCTGCTGCAACCTGCTGCTTTGACTTACTGCTGCTCTGACTTGCTGCTGCTCTGACTTGCTGCCTTCTCTTTCTGCTGCAGGTCCCGCGTGTGGAGAAGAAAGAAGCAAGAAGAAAGCGGACGGCCGGGCCGGGAAAGGAAGGAAAAGGGAAAGAAGAAGAATGGGCCAAGCCCATGCGGGGGAAAAGAAGGAAAAGAAAGGGGCCGGGTAGGCCCAGCCCCGGCCCGAACCTTTTTTTTAATTTCTTAAAAAAAATTAATTAATTTTTTTAATTTTTTAAATTTTTTTAAATTTTAAAACTAATGACACAAGTGCTCCTAATATCCATATGTGATGCAATTTTAATGAAATTTTTTTGATTAGGGCTTAGAAATTAAAAAAAATAACAAATAATTATTTACCAAATAATAATTTTTTTTGAAAAATAACAAAAAATTCAAAAAATAATAAAAACATTATTAAAGTATTGTCGTCGGCGCCAATCAGCCAAATTTGGTCGGATGGACTAAATTGACACAATTGCTAAAGGTTTAGGACTGAATCGGTAAAAAAAATAAAAATGTTTAGGACTGAAATAGTACAATTGCGATAGATTTAGGACTTTTTTGGTAATTTTGCCCATTGCAAAGTTTAACAACCTTTTTGGATGACTTGTGTACTATTTATGTTGATTACATAATTATGTCGTGATTCAATTAAATCATACCCAATATCTATGATTAGAACTATTGGGCAATTTTAGTTTTCTCACATTTATTTGAATCTAAGTTACCCTTATTGCGCATGATTTAAACTTCAATAATATTCTCACATGACATTTTTGGCTTGTCAATTATGCAGCCATAAGTATCTCGTAAAGTAACTCAATTACATGGAAAAAGTTCGGATCGATATCCGACACAAATGGAAGTTGTGGACGAAACCATGTAACATTAGATTGGATGAGCAAAATCTCAATTTTAAGAGATTATTACACAACGGCAGTGAATATCAAACTTTAGGGCAAAGAATAGAATTTCTCCACGTTAAAAAAGATCTTCATTTTCCTGGTTGCCTCCACTGAGAAAGTCTTCGAGCTCCACCGCTAGTTTGCAAGATTCTAGAGTTGTTGAGGGGAAAAAGTATGCCGACTGATTAGCCAATACAGCATTCTTTCAAGGACCAGATTTTGCTGAACAGCCCTCTCTCTCTCAAAGAGACTTTTCTGAGGGAGAACCTCTAAGTTACCCTTTGATTCATTTTTTTTTGAGAATTTGTGGTACAAGCGCTCACGGTCTTGTGCATAAAGTCTATCGATCTCTCCTTGTAGAGTAGGTACATCCAGTCTAACCACTAAGCAAATCCATGATGCCTATCTTACACTTGAATTCTCACGGCGAGTCATTTGTATCCGCGATCTTATGCAACAATTTTTAAACGCTATGTTTGGATCCATATAAATTTTGAAGACCACTATAAATATTATGAAAGTTTAAATTCTTTACTTAATATTTAAATTGATATAGCATCTCTTTACACAACCCTTTTTCCCTGCAATAACCACATTATTTGCATAGCTTAGGCTAGATGGACGTAAAGCTATCTATAGGGGAGGAGGACGTTGGCATGAGCAACCCGATCAAGGAGGAGGTCAAGAAGGATGAAATGGTTTCTTTGGATGAAGAAGATATCTGGAGGAGCCGACGGGAGAGAATGAATAATGCTCTGGCAGCTGCAAGAACCACGGCGCTACAAGAATCAAAAGATTTGTATGCAGTTGCTAGCAGACTGGTGGAAGTAATCAAAGGCGCCGATGTTGAAGAGTTCATTTCCGAGATCGAAAGGCTTGCTGATAAAACAAATCCGTCTGCCACTTTGAATTTCAAGGGGCTATCGAATGGTTCACTGTTCCACGTTGCAGCCGAGACAGGCAAGGACGACATCCTAAGGCTGCTGATTGATTGTGTAGGTGACCACCTTATAGCCGCCCAAAATGATTGGGAAAATACCCCCCCTCCACATGGCCGCTAAGGCCGGGAGATCGACAGCTGCCGCAATGTTGATTCGCCGGCCAAGAGACCTCCCCAACGTGGAGGACAAGAACAAGATCCTGAAGATGCAGAACAAACATGGAAACACTGCTTTGCACGAGGCCGTGCTCAATCGTCACGTCAACGTAGTGCGCCTTTTGTTGAACGAAGATGCGGAGCTCGTTTATTTGAAGAACGTAGAAGATAAATCTCCCCTGTATCTGGCCCTTGACACCCACAACAACGACATACACGAGGCTTCATTTACACTCCGGCTCGAGCCATTGAGTATAGGCTTGTCGCCCGTTCACGGTGCTGTTGTGCGTGATGATTACGGTTCGTACCAGGATCTGGTTATGAGAAGTATATATTTATGTGGAGACTCGACTCGTCCCAAAACTGTGCTACAACTTTCTACACTTACCAATACCTATATGGGTTTTTGCATAAAATTCCAAAGCCCACTTATTAAAGTAGTTGGATACTCATCGAGTACTCGAATTCAGCCATATAATTCTTTTAGTAAACAAATTGTCTCACATTAGAACATTTTAACTTAGCTTAAATTTAATAACACCACCATTTTACTAAAAGTCATGTATTATTGATCTTCGACTAAAAAACTCATGTATTATTTATCTTCGATTAAAAAATTGTCTCAAATCGGAACATAATAACTTAGCCTAAATTTAGAAACAACTGTTTTACTAAAACTCATGTATTATCGGTCTTCGATTAAAAAAGTCTCACGTTAGAACATAATAGCTTAGCTTAAATTTACAAACACCACCATTTTACTAAACTCATGTATTACTGATCTTCGATTAAAAAAATTAGAAAGTGTAAGTATTAAGGTTCGACAACTATAAAATCTAGAATCCAACAATCAAAAGGAGAAAGGTAGGCCTGATGATTGTTGATGATGAGGGTTCACAAAATTATATCTTTAGTTTTGGAACAGAATAAATTTAATTTGGTAAATGATTTAGCATTTTCTGGTTTTGTATTAACAGGTCAGGATATTCTTAAAACCATCTCAAATCTTAGTGGAGTTAGAATATGCATACTCACTCATTAAATGAACTAAGAAATACTGAGGAATTTTCCAAATTAATTAAAAAATAAAATACTTGATTTTACTATTCAGTCCATAAATATTGTAATTGAGAAATTTGCCAACATTAATTTATCTAATTTGTTAATTTACATATAGCACGATAGAAGAGACACTAAACAAGTTACATTGGCTCTTGAAAGAATTTTAATTGATTCTTTTTTTTTCATTTATTAGTCATCTGAATGATAAATAAATAATATGTTTTTATTAATTATTGGGATAATGGCATGGATGGTCCTGGAACTTTTTTTCAATGCTTAATGTAGCCTATAAATTTTATCTGTTCAATCTAGTCCTTAAAAGACCGAAAAAAAATCTAGTCCTCGAACCTTCAAAAATCCACTCAATATATACCTTTCATTATAAATTCTAACACCGTTAGCTTACCCAACCATATTTTTGATAACCCTCTTAATATAGCGCCCCTCCCAACCCCCCCCCCCCCCCCCCCTTCACATTATTTTAGCTCAAAAAGAAAGGAAAACAAGATTTGCTTACTTAGAAAATGATGCGGTTGTCCGCGTCATTATGGCAGGATTAATGGTGATATGCACATGACATAGTGATACATTTACCAGAAGGACTACATTGAGTGAATTTTAAAAAGTTTGATAATTAGTTTGAACAAAAAAAATTAAAGGACCACATTAAATATTGAAGAAAAGTTTAGAAACCGCCTGTGTCAAATCCCTTAATTATTGAATGAGAGTCATGCAGATTGTGTATGGTCATACATTTTTTTTGAATTATTAGTTAACCCATAATTGAATTTGTGCACACATACATGATTTCGCCACAAAAAATAATTATATATTTTAGATTATTCGAATTGGTATATCATATAGTGTTTCCTAGCTATGTTGGTAACGTTCACCAATGAATGCAAGGTGTGAAGTAACCTTGCAGTCTCTTTTATTGTGATTAATATTTACATCATCGAATCATATTTTCATGTTGGACGTACATTAGAAATCACAAAAAAGAAAAAGTATAGAAGATCCTCATGCATACTAAATCCCCACATAAATCTCATCACTTCAAAGCAAGTAAAACTCAAAAGTGAATTGTTAGGCGCAATACTTTCCAATCAATGGAAAATACTTTCCAATCAACATAAATATTATGTATTATTTTAGGAAAATGAATTTCTGTACATGGGAAGGGGAAAACAATTTCCCTCTTTATCAGGTCTTCAGGTCATCTCTATCATTTTCTTTTACTCTCCAAAATCTCTTCTTCTTCTTTTTTACACTAGTGTAAATTGTTAGTTTAAATGTTATTCAATCACTTTCCAAATGCGATCCAAACGCCTGAAAACATTTTCATTCACATATCACCGAACACAAGAAAACTAATCATTTTCATGGAAAATGATTAGTTTTCTTGTGTTCGGTGATATGTGAATGAAAATGTTTTCAGGCGTTTGGATCGCATTTGGAAAGTGATTGAATAACATTTGACCTAATAAAAAGAAATGACCTAAAGACCTAATAAAGAAGGAAAATGTTTTCCCCTTCTCACGCACAGGAATTCATTTTCCTAAGATAAAACATAATATTTCTGTTGACTGTAAAGTATTTTCCATTGACCAAATTATTTTTGGAGAAACAAATAGCGGAAAGTCTGGAAAACACTTTCCAGAAAAATACTTTCATTGAAACAAACACACCCTAAAGTGCATTTGAGTTCTAAAACTTTTAAAAATTACAATTAAGTTTTAAAACTTATCATGAAAGTACAATTGAGTCATAAAAAATTCAAAAAATATAACAAAGTCCTAAAACTTGTCAAATTCTTCCACTGGTTCCATTTTTTAAAAGTTTTAGAACTCCATTGGATTTTCTCAATAACTTTGGAGACTTGATTACACATTTTGAAGTTTTAGAATTCGTTTGTATTTTCATGACAAGTTTTATCACTTAATTGCACTTTTGTGACAAGTTTTAGAACTTCTAATATACTTATCGTAAATTAAAACATTAAAAGTGAGAAAGTAAAAAGGGAATTGTATGGCGTGCTATTCATAAATTAATTAGATGTTGAACTTCAACATAAAATTATTCTTGTTTAATAAAAATTCATCAATCTAAGTGTTTATTAGAATTGATATACTTTAAATATACTTTTTGGATAACATTTTGAGAAGAAAGAAGGAAAAGATACTTTAAAAATAATAGAGCATCTGTTTGTGTCTTTTAGTATAAATATTACCTATTAATAATTAATCTATATATATATAATAGGAACGTTACAAGTAAGCAAAGATATAATTTGAGAGAAATAATAAAGTAATGACCATACTACTCATAAGTAGTTGTTGTTTGGCTGATTGTGTAACATCCTGAATTTCGGTAAGCCGAGAATTTTCAGAAAAAGGGTTTAATGGGCCGAAAAATTGGAACCAAGAGGAATTGGACCGATTGGAGGCCTAATGGGCCTTGCGCCTTTGGGGAGTCGGCCACGTAGGCCCAAGCTAACCAAGTGGGCCCAAGGAAGCCCAACTTCAAGCCTTTGAGCCCGTTAGATTTTTCAAGCCCGTTTCCCTTCGATTTGAGCCCGAACTGATTTTCTTCTAGCCCGTATAAATTCTTGGCCTGTGTACGCGTATAGTAAGGTATACTATACTTTGAGGAATTACCAAATTGCCCTTTCTAGAAGATGTATTTATTCTTGGAGGACAAAAGGGAAGAAAAGTCAAGGAAATGATTTTTGGGGCAAGTTGATGGAAGGGAAGTTTGATTTGGCTTCTTGCTTGGCTTGTTGCTTTCTTTCTCCCTTCTTCTTCTGCACGTTGCTTTCTTTCTCCTCCCCTTTGTTGACTTTTCTTCCCCCTCATCTCTTCCTCACGTCCACCACCAGCCACCCCACTTTTCCCTTTTGTCTTTCTCCTCTCCCTCTTGAGTTCTTTTCTGGTTTTCCTCTAAAAACAGCAGCTGTGCTGCTGTGTTTCCCCCAAACCAGCCACCATTAGCTGCTGTCCTTGCTGCCTTGCCGTCGTCGAGAAGCCACTAAACCATCACCGGACCGCCA
>CM026420.1:25596005-25644885 GCA_014858505.1 Corymbia citriodora subsp. variegata | reverse complement strand
GTGCAGGGTATGGCATGCCGGGTAAGGTTGCATGCGAACCGATTAATTGTTTATTGGTTGCCCCTGTCTGTTGGTTGCTTGCGGGTTGTTGGTTGTTTGTTGTTGGGTTGAGTGAGGGGTGGTTCTGGAGAGATACCCCAGGTTGAGTTGGTGTACTAACCGGGGCTTAGGGGGAAGAACTCGCTGAGATTTTATCTCAACCCGTCGTGGTTAACATTTTTCAGGCCCCTAGAATGGCGACCCGCAGTGGAGAATCCTGCCCCCGTTTCTCCAGTGATCGACCTGACGGAGTCGAGTTCGATGGGTCCGAGTGACCGTGGTGTTGAACCCGAGGGTTCATTCTGTATAGCTGGATTAGCCTAGCCTAGTTCATTTTTGGTTTGGCTTAGAGGATGGATCGGCCCTCTTTTGTCGGGCTTGTATCGAGAAAAGATCCTCCATTGATTAATCTAGTAAACTGTATAAATGAGTAGTGATGGTTGTTCTTGGTGTTCATCCCTCTATCCTCGACTGATTGATTGATTGTTTGTTGGACTGGGGATGGTTCGTCTTCCGCTTGCGCATAACAAAAGATTAAAACGAATGGTCGTCGACGAGTCCTGGGACGTCACTTTCAATCGACCAAGAGAAGGGGTTGTCGCGTGCTCGGGGTTCGGGGCGTGACAAAGGTAAGATGAGATCGCCTATGGTTGAATTTGATGGCTAATTATCTATATTGTGATTGAGGTTCTTTGCAAGTTAATAGATAAGGCAAAGTGGGGATTGCTTTGCAATTGATCTACCATTGGTATTAAGTTGTTTAGTTAGACTAACCCTAAGGCGAGCAAAATTCGTAACTGAGGCTTAGGACTTTAATTTACTAAGTTTATCTCACCCCATCGTGGTTAAACATTTTTAGGACCCTAAATGACGCTGTACCTAGTGAGGTTCGGTGTTCTTGTGGATATGATTACCACTATCACCACGCAACTCGTCCTGGGTCATAATTTTTTGTACGAGCAGCATGTGATGACGATTTTGGTGGACGAGGGGGACAAGGACCATTACATGCTGCACATTTTCAAGGTGTGGTACATTAGGCAGGGTAATATAGTTTATGGCTCCTTGAGGAGCACTAACGGACCTCCACCACACAAGGGTTCGGGTGATGAGGTGTGAGACCCTATTGACCTCGATCCCCTAGATGGCGCAATAGTGGACCCCTTGTCGGGTGAGTCTGACCCTTGGAGGCTAGGGATTAGGCAACTGTCACATAATCCCTTTTTGACTTACCCTTCCCTCCTTTTTGGTTGATCATAGATTAGCCAGACCTGGTCCCCTTTTTGTGTAAGCTTTTAGAACATCACCTGAAGAAGGGCTTGTAAATGTATTATTCCCTAGGCTAACCTCTACAGATAAATAAAATGCAATGTTGTTGTTTTATTGTTGTGTCTTTCTACTATCCCTACTTGATGTTTAACTGGGTGTGTTTAGTATCATTTCTGCATATGCTTAATGACAAAATAAAATGAACTAATCGGCGACAAAACCTAGGGTGTCACATATCTAGGACCACAAGTGAATTGGGGTTATCGCAAGCCCGATGGTCGGGATGTGACATAAAGAGTGTAATATTCTTGTTTAAGTATTTAAATGCATGATAAATGTACTCAATCACATAATGCTTAGTTACTAACAAGAATGGCTAAAATTTTGAATTTCTTGGTCCTTAAACTTTCATTGTCATGTGACTATAGTTTCCAACTTTCGCTTTGTATCATCATTCTAGAGCATTATCCCAATTTGAAATTTACTTTAGTAACTTTTAGATTAATTAAGTAACGTTTCCTTTTTTTTTTCCTATATTTCCAATTTGAAATATAATATTCTTGTTTAAGTAATTGGTAGATCGGGTATGTCATCATAGTTGATTGTTAGAAAGCTCCATTCTCTTCCACTTCTATTTACCTTAATTAAAAAAAAATATACATAATTTTGCCACTTGATCTGTAGGTAATAGAGGTGAGCAGTTCTTGATTATGTATAGATTCTACTTGGAACCTAAAACTATCCGTTGGAATAGGTTCCTCATTTTTTAGAAACTAGAACTTATCCTAATATTTTAGAACTTGAAACTTACAACATCACAAGTTCAAAGTTGGTTTTCAGGTCCACTCACGTTTTGGTTGTATTATCATTTGAACAATTCTAGTGAATTATAACATTTAATGATCACCACTTGCTGCCATAATTCAATGACCACAACTTATATATAGACACATGAAAAATATGAAATATTAATAAAATAAAATTTTCATTCATAAAATGAAAAGTCAGATTAGTGGTTTTAAATTATGTATTCATCATTTGTGGTCATGGAATACTACAGGATATTGTGAAGATAGAGATCAAGAAAAACACAAAAACTTGTTCTATGTTCAAGATTCGAGGTTCTATCTACCTAGAACCTGGAACCTGCTTGTAACTTGGAACCTACTCGTTGAAACATGTTCTTTGATTTTTGAAATTTGAAACTTACCTTGCATACCTTAGAACCTAAAACCGAATAAGTTTCCACTGATTTGGTTCTCTGATTCTAGCTTTTATCATGAAATTATGCTCATTCCCAATAAATAATGTACTCAAGGAATTTTCACACATTAATTTATGTTGTTTGTTAATTTATATATAGCATGATATAAGAGACACTAAAGAAGTTAAATTGGTGAAAGAATTTTAGTTGATTCTTTTTTCATGTATTAGTCATCTAAAGGACAAAATAAATGAAACAGTATTGTGATAGTGGTTCGTATGGATCCTGAACTTTCTTCAATGTTCCATATGGCCAATGAATTTTTTTTCCATTAATATTTTTTAAAATTTACTTAACTTAGTCCTTCCTTTGAAAATTGTTGCACTATTAACTGACGTGACTATAATTTCCATTAACTTAATTTTATTAGACTTGCTATGCTGGCCGCTGGCACTCAGGTGGCTTACATGTGGCTTCCGCATCTCTCTCCCTCTCTCATTATCTCATTTTTTTGGCCGAAAAAGAAAGAAAGAAAACGTTTGTTGACTTTGGAAAAAGGACATGTTAGTCCACATCATTATTTTAACTCAATAACTGCTAACAAAGCAGATCGCGTAAAAAAATGCACGTAATGCGGCGAGACTGTACGGAAAGATTGCATTTTTAAGCAAATATTATTAAATTGTAGGTATTATATTGAATAAAAGAATTTAAGGACCAAACTAAACATTTAATAGAAGTTCAGACATCACTTATGTACATTCCCCTTAACTTTCATTTTAATTGTAGTCTCTAACTTTCATTTTGTATCATTATTCTAGCTCATCATCCCAATTTGAATTATCTTTTAGTAATTTTAAGATTATTTAAATGATGTTTCCTTCTTCTTCTTTTTCCATTGCATTATATTTCCCAACTCTATAGATACTTCATGACAGGGACATGCCATATAAATTGCCATGTCCTTTAGTAACATTTTTACAGTAAAATCTTAGCACATGTGGATATCATTAACTAGTGCCAGCATTGCAACCTATTTTATATGGGCGAATATCAATCCTAGTATCCGACCAAAAAATAAAATAAAATCCTAGTAGTTATAATACCCAAACCGAAGCAAGCGAAAAAGGACGTGTTGTGGTTATGAACCGAACTGCAATCTGATCCAAAAATATCCGAACCGAAAATGCGATTCTATTTGATTCGGGCATGATCGGATTTCGGTTTTCTCCCCTTTTTCTTCTTCTTCCCTTAGTTCTCACGTAATCCCCTCTGGGGACATTTCCTTTTCTCTCTCCTCCGTTTCTTAATGCACTCTCTGGAACATCATCCCCCTTCTCTCTCCTCCTTTCGTCTCTATCATCTGCCATGCTCTAGCCGTTGTCCATTGCACCAAATGTTGCCGGCGACCCCGTGCCCACCTCTGAGCTTGACGGCAAGAGCTGAGTCGCCTAGAGATCCAGTTGCGCCTCTATCTCTCTCCTCTTCTCCTTTCGACCTCAGATTGGGGCTCATAGGAGCTGTCAACAACGGATCGACCTAGATTCATGCCCCAGATTCTTATATCTAGGACTTGGTCGAGCTCCACTAGAGGCGAGCCTCAGATCTTGGCTTGCCTCTTGTCTTGTGTTTGGTTGCACCGCGCCTGGTGGTGATGGGTGAGAGTAGACAGATGGGGACGAGCAATGGGAGTCACAGCGGAGCGACAAAGTCGTGAGAGGACTGGACGAGCTGCGACAAGACAAAGAGGGAGACAAAGACTGTTATGCAGATGACAAAGAGGAAGGAGAGTTCTAGGAGAGTTCTAGGAGAGATTCACAATCTTTGAGTGTATGATTTGAACATTGATGGGTTTTGGTTGGCAGTAGAGACGTTGACGCCGGAGAAGCGCTGAGGGAGAAGAAGATGGTGGAGAAGACAATAGTGCCGACCCAGTCGGCAGCTTGGTCAATGGCATCGCGAGGCATGATGGCGCCATTGGAATTACTGTGGTCATTAGTTGTTAGTGACGTAAAATCTGCCATTTTCGTCGCTGTGTTCACCGTGAAAAAAGTGGCGTGAATTGTATTGGGATGTATTTTCTGGCGAAATAGGAGAAGTTTTGCTTTAGGGGGAAAAAACAAATGAAGACTTGTCAAAACGAGGAACTGTGATTGAGAGTATGGTTTGAACTTTTGGTTCGGGTAGGGTGATTCACGATTTATGGGAGTACGGTTTAACTTTGATGTGTTTCTGTTCAGTACGGGTACCCAAACCGACCCGAACCGAAACTATATACCGGTTCTTCACCCATTACCCGAACCAAAAGTACTCGAAATGTTCAGTTCGGTTCATTCCATTCGAGCCAGTTTGGGAATTTTTTTTATACCGTGGAAGATGCACTTATCCCAAAATGGGTTTAAATATATCAAAACCAACCAAGCACCAATCATTGTAAAGTGTTTATGTAGACGAGATCCCTAATTTAGAGCTCCTGATCCCAGATTTAATCGCCATGATACTAAAAAAGAACAGAACTGCAATGACCGACTCCAGACGTGGTAATGTATTCCATTTAGCAGCTTACGAGATTCAACCCTCAGTATTTGAATTCTTACGTCTGGAAACTGAATATTTGGCACGAGAAAAGGACATGAATGGGGATCTTCCCAATCATATTGCGGCCAAGATGGGTTTTGTTGACATTATCCAGAAGTTAAATCCGGTATCACATTTGCTAAATGGGCAAGGACAAACCATTCTTCATGTCGCAGTAAAATATGGGAGAACTAAAGCAGTGAGATATATACTTAGTCATCCAGAACTGGGGATACCAATAAATGAATAAGATCATGCTGGAAATACTCCCTTGCACTTGGGAGCGATATTTTCACAACCTGCCTCTTTGATTCTTCTTGTGCGGGATGAAAGAACTGATCCCCTCCGTCAGAACCACAAATGGTTGGCTGCTCTTGACATTGCTCTTGATCGCTTCGGACGGGAGTTTACTTTTCGGGAGGTACGTAAGATGTACAGTTGCTACTTTATTAATTAACTTATTGGAAATTGCATGACTAAAATTAGTTAAGCGCAAATCTCGTATTCAAGTCATTGTCTCCTAGTCGACAAGATTGTTGAAGTATTGATGAATTTCTATAAGAGCCGAGACTCTTCTAGGATTAATGTTCTACACTCCGCCCAGCTATAAGAAGGGGGGTGTTGGGTGGCGACGACTGGGGTTCGATCCCCAAAGATAGCAACTCCTGCAAGCCAAAAAAAAAAAGATGTAGTTAAGTTTGTGGCCATGGACATGTCTGCGGTTAGAAACAAGCAAAATATCTCTTAACTAATGCGGACGTATATTCTTATACATTTTGATTATTAGAGCCTATGAATAATGTCATGTATAAAGGCGCCCATTTTCAATGTTGCATTCTGTTTTTTTCTGATAAAGCCGGTTTTCAATGTGGCAAATTTGACCACTCTAAATATGGAATTATCCCATAACATGATCATAAAGTCGACCTAAACCCTATACATTTCATTTCTGCCTCTTTTCTCATTTGCGATGAACTTGTAACTCTAGTGTCGCTTCTTCAAAAAGAGCACACACCGTATCTTTAGAAGTGAAAGTTTCCCTTTAAATGAGGACTTAAGAGTTCTTTCCTGTTATCGATACTGTAACAATTCGTTCTTTTTTCTCCTTTCTATGTTCTTCCACTTTCAGCAACTGACAGTCATGGTGCTGGTATCCACGTCAATTGGGGATAAGATAGCTGTCAGCGCGGACTTCATTGTACATAGGCCGGAAGCTAGAGATGAAGCGTTTTCAATATACAAGATGCTCCCAAAGAAGCTGAACAAGGGCCTCGTGAAGGTGATGGCCCAAAGCAATCTGCTGGTGGCAACGCTTGTGGCCACTGTGACTTTTGCGGCTGGTTTCGCAGTTCCTGGAGGATTTAATGGCTTGGATGCGGCTTCCAAAGATGACCAGACTATGGCTATGATGCTGGACAAGAGATTGTTCCAGGCCTTTGTGATTTGCAACAACATTGCGATGTTCTGCTCAATGACTGCAGTTGTCTGCCTCATTCTGTTTCAGCAAAGCAACGTTCGCATGGCTATAGCTTATTACGTACGCTTAGTAAAGTTGCTAATAATTGCACTTCCGGCGATGTCCGTGGCTTTCTTAACCGGTGTCACTTTGATTGTTGGTAAACTCCCTTGGCTTGCTAACATATTTTATATGGGACTCCTTTTCCTCCTCACCATCTCGGTTTTAAAATTGTTAGAGATAGCTTCCGTTCCCTTTTTTGGGGCCACCGTCCTCCTATCCGTCTTCTGATACACTGACTTGTTCTTGCTTACATTTATTTGTGGGGAGTCGAGACAGACCTCATGGATGACTCAGAAGAGGACGGAACGGGGAGCACCACCTCTCTTAGCCGGCCATTAGATGGTGCTGTTGATCGAATGACTGAATACTTGGAGACTGCGCCACCTAGGAATGCACTGTAGAAATTTTCTACATAAACAACTAATTAATCAAGAATAACCAGATTCATATATGAATGTAAAACTGTCACGACCCGATCCTCGAGCTCGTGACAACCCCTATTCTCTTGCGGTCATTTGATTTGCGACACTCCAGGATCTGTCTCCGACCGTTATTTTTATCTTTTAATTAAACGCATTTAGAAGCGAATCACAATCTTCGGTCAACTATAAAAGCAGGGATAGTAGGAAAACCCAACAAGAACACATTACAAAGTACTGCTTTATTTATCTACTAATTAACCCTAAGAAGTTTACAAGTACAAGCCCTTACCACGGGCATCTTCCTATCGAGCCAATGAAACCAACAAGTCGGGGTTAATCTACTCCCTTCAAAAACGGCCACAAGCCGTAACACGCGTCAATCCTCCATCCTATGGACCTGAAAATGGTTATTCAATAACCAGTGAGATAAATCTCAGTAAGTCAAAATTCTAAGCCTCGGTTAAGAGACCTACTCGCCTCGAGTGCGCCTTGACGTGCAATGTTTCTATCGCTCACAACTCAACAACAGAATAATATCCATTTAACTATTAACAGACGCACGATTAGGCCAAGGCTCATATGCAATCATTCACAATTAATAGTTGCAATCACAGGCATCCTTACCTCGCTTTTGCCATACGCAACCTGCATGATACAATTTATCATATGCTCACCTTAATGCAGCAATTATAATAAACAATCAGAACACCTCTCAAGTTGTCTCATGCACCATGCACTTTCTCATTTTCCATTTATTAATAATACTTTGGGGAATTTCCTTCCAACACAAGTTGGCAGTCTACTGGCCTAACCAGGCATCGTCCCACTGCATTGGGCACGGCTACGTCTGGCGCCCAGACGGCATTCCCAAAGGAGCATTGATCCGGCCTCTACCATGACCCGCATCCGGACCCCACTCGGGCATTCCGATAATACGGACTTCGTCCACCATAGATCCCCCACTGGGTGACGGGCTCTTACGTGACCACGTAAGCACACCAATTAATCATGCTAATTTTATTCTCTTTCAGGACAGCCAATACAGACATGATTCGTGTTTGTACATATTAATTCATCGCAAACTCTACATGTAATGCGATAATATTTCACACGTGGTCATGCGAATACAAATGCCTTTCACACGTAGTCACACGAATATGCTGAATACAATCAACCCTAATTCACAATCGCAATCCATGAATTTACTCCACCGAGTACATATTAAACAATAGTATCAAGGGCAGCATATACATAATCCACGTGAAGAAAGTACGAACAATAATCCACTTGATATATAATCCACATGAGGAAAGTACAAAACAATAATCCACCGAAATTAATCAATACTAACACAATTAATTAATAACGTATTTTCCAAAAATAATACTTTACTCCAAAAATATTCCATTAATAATTATCCAACAATCAACAATCAACATCCAAGAATAATTAATCATCCACCACTAATTAGCTAATTATTCTCCAAAAACAATTAATTAATTATTACCCAAAAATAATAACATTCAATTTCGAAATTAATAATAAATTAATTAATTCCGAAAATAATAAATAATAATTCCGAATTTAATAAATTATTATTATTTTATTCCAATAATAATAATAATAATAATATTTATTAATACTAACCATAGTTACCAGTCTAACCCAACTATGGTTAATTAACCCAATCAAGATTACTTTAATCTAACCGCGATTAACTATCTATAGTTACTTTAATCTAACTACAGTTAATTTATTCTAACCACAATTAACACTAAATAAGCTTACTCAATAATAATCAAACACTAACCATCAACATTAATCATGCTTAACATTAAACTAATCACCCCTAATGGAGTTTAGCACCTTAACCAAGGTTTAGAAAATCAACTCACGCGTTCAGCGATTCCAACCACACGAGCGTGACGGCGGCGACAAGGGAACGTCCGGGAACTTCCGGCGCGTCAAGACAAGGCGGCCCAAGATCGAATCTCGGCCGAGGGAGGCTTGGCTAAGTTGGAATGAGAGTGAGGGACTGCTGCGGTGGCTCCGGTGCGACGGAGGGGGCTCGGGAGTGGTCCTCCAGCGGGCCTGTGGCAGTGACGGCGGTGGCGTGCAGCGGCGAGGCTGCTGGCCGCGTGTCCAAGTCACGACCAGAGGGGCCGAGAGGGAGAGAGGGGGCACGACAACAGCGGCGACAGCTGGGATGGCTCCCAGCGGCAGTCTCGGGCAGAGGGACGACGGTGAGGTGGCGGAGGCCGAGCCACAGACGGCAGCTGGCCAGATCTGGTTCGGTCCGAAGGGGGGGCAGTTAGCTCAGGCGAAACCGTCGGGCAGCGCGGTTGGTCGGCGCGAGACTCATCTGGTTCCGTCGACGGGCCGGCGTTGCAGTGGCAGACAGAGGAGAAGGAGGAGCGGTGCAACTGCTCGCGAGGCTGGCGAACGACGAGACCGGCGGACGGCGACTCACCGGCGACCGACGGCGAGTTGGCGGGGCGGTGGAGCTATGGCGGTGGTCGGTGATGGCGACAGCAACAGCCACCAGGGACGTCGGCCAGCAAGGAAGAAGAAGAAGAAGCTGTAGGGGAAGGGGGGGCCGAACGTGCTGCGCAAGAGAGAGAGAGAGAGAGAGAGAGAGAGAGGAGAGAGAGAGAGAGAGAGAGAGAGAGAGAGAGGGAGACACACCCACATGGGGTTGTCAGACAAGTGGGAAAAGGAGAGAGAGAAGAAGAGGGTTGACAAGTCAAAGGGTGAGGAAAAAATGGGCAAGTGGCTATCGACCAAGAGAGGGAAACGTGTGGGGGAGAGAGAGAGAGAAAAACGTGGGAAAGGGGGTTGTCGAAACTTGAGGGAGAAGGAGAGAGAAAAGAAAAGAAGACAAGACAAAATCCTAAAAAGCTTCTAGAAAGCAATATTTTGGTTTTTTTATCCCTGAAGCACAAATTTCTAAATATTTGGCTTCAAAACTCGGCCCGTTGAATCCTTTTCCAATATTTTCGGGCTTACCAATACATCCGAGAATCAATGAGACAACGTCCAATATTTTAGTCTCGACATTCTTAAAAGTTTGATACCCGATACCGGATTGAAATTCGTTATTAACATCGATCAATCGCGACTTTAGTACGACCTAACTTTCGGGCAGCGTTTAGGGGCTCTCACATGTTTAACCCGTGGTTGATAGCTTTTCAATCCACGATCGTGCATTCAAATCAGGGCGATCCTCGATTGTCGTGTAATCATGAGGTTAATTGCTCACACTAAGTACAGGGCCAAAAGGAAATCGGTTTAACGTCGTTCGCAATTAATATCAAAGTCGTGCGGAATCACCCGCAATTTGACCTCGTATTTTTGCCGAATCGATTTATTTCCATTCGCTAACTGGCCTGCAACAATGTAGTATTATTCCTCTTTAATCCTTATGGTCGATCGGCCTATCCCTGATTAAATTCACTAGTCGTACGCGTATCGATCCTTAATTGCCTTGTCGAACAGTTAGTTAACTCGTGAGGGGCCAACTCAGAGTAAACGTAACTAACAGCGCATTGATAAAATAACCATTTCATCTATCCCGGAATGGGTCGAAATTCAGAATGTTACAAAAACACCAAAATCGATACGCACAGAGGAATTAAAACGTACTTGTTTGAGCCATAACTCCACTAAAAAAAAAAATAGATCAAACTGACTATAATCGGCGATTTATTGAAATGCTAGATCTTCCTCTCTATGATCTATTTCAATATAATACCTTTTAATGGAATTCAACAACCGATAGGTATAACCTATCATTTTATAGGTTATAGAGGGGACCTAGCAAACTCTAATCAATAGTGTGTTAACTGAGCCCCTCCCTTTACGGGCTTCAATTAAACACAATTGCCTATACTTTGCTGCTCAACTAGGCCAATTATTAATAGATGACATAACCCAATTCAATAAGATCACTTAAGGGTTTAATATATATTGAAATATCCATTAATCTGATCATTTAAAATAGAAAATTGATTAATTAATGTAAGCCTATTATAAGAAATTTCTAACATGCACTACATCCTCCCATTCACTAGTTTCAAATGATCATTCTTCTATTGCTTTTCTATCATGTCAGATCAAATGGTGATTGTTAAAGAATTTTAATCAAATTACCTCCCAAACTTTTAAGAAAATATAATTGTTATTGTACAAAATTTCATATGATATTAATCAAAAATTTATGAATTTAAACCTTTCTAAGCTCTGTTTGTCTCATTTATTAGATATTCTCATGTTTAAAGCAGAGGACAATCCAACCTGCACATGAGGAGGAGCATTAAAGTATTTAAATTAAACCAAACATATATCAAATGGTTCAAGTTTTTTGAGAAGTGAATTATAGTTTCGTGAAATTTCATAGTGATACATACATCATGTAACATGTCGTGAATGAATGAGTAGCTCATCTCATCCATTTCGCCATTTTTGAGTCAAATCCTTAGCTTTGAACACGTAGAAGCTCCCCATTTCATGAAATCGCACATGTATAACGGTGATGGACGATTTACCCTAAACCAATCTAATTTGCGCCACTCTCGAGTCACTGACATCCTAGGCCCTCGCTCACTTGTCCCGTGTCAGAAGGAAATAATTCTCTATTACCTTTTCTCTAAGTTGGGTTTTAGGCGAAAAAAGCCAGCAAAAAATTTGAAAAATTTCTTTTTCACTCATCACAAAAATACCAGTTTGAGCCCAACTCTTTACACCCCTCTCATTTTCCCACTTCTCTCCTTCCCGAATAAACCGTGAGGGGCTTCCTTACAGCGGAACTACTTGACTTCTTTTTTTTTGGGCAATTCGGAACTACTTGACTGAGTGTTTTAAGAACCATACCATTTGTGCAAATATGCAGACAACGAATCTGACTTCTTAATCTGGAGAAAATATTAGGCAAATTGGGAGTGCAGTGTCGTTGTGCTCTGCCACCATTAAAATCGTGACACCTGGACAGAAAAACGGATTATTTATTCACAAATCCAACTGTTGTTCAAAACAGAGAAATATTTAATGAAAAGGAACATCGAACAAAGTAATTCGCAATTTTCCCCCCTCAATCACGAATTCCAGCGTACCGTGTCATGGTTTTGCAAGTGTAGATCAACGAATACGTAAAAGGACGAGGAGGACTGCCACCGTATTGGAGGTACATCATCTACGGTGCGGAATGGGGTCTTCCTCGTCGGCCCCGTGGAGCAGTTCACATTGGCAGTCCGGAGCTCAGTCAGCACCTTGACTACCTCGCGTTCTCCACAGCGTAGTAAAGGGCCAGTGCATGGCCCAAGTTGAGCCCCTCCCCAATGACTAGGGGTGTCAACGGGTCGGGTCGGGTCGGGTTTTGATGTTACCCGACCCGACCCTAATCCTACAGGGTCATGCCTTGGCCCGACCCGACCCGACCCGAAACGCATTAGACCCAAACAAAAGGGTCGGGTCGGGCCAGAGCGTGACCCTTTACAAGTTTGGTTTTAATTTTTTGTTTAGCTCAAAAACTCTAGAGAGTTAAGAGCCAAAACGTATAAAGAAAGATAAAAACTTCTTTTCTTTTGTTTATTTTATTTTACTTTACCATTTTCTCTCAACGGATGAGGACCAAAACGTACGGACGGTACCAGTTTCAAAAAGGCTTGCGTGTGACCCGTTTTGACCCGACCCGACCCTAAATTTAGGGTATTTTCGGGTCGGGTCCGAGTATGGAGCCGGTATCGGAAAATACCCTAAGTTTAGGGTCGGCTCGGGTCGGCTCGGGCCTTTTTGACACCCCTACCAATGACCATTAGCTTCACAAGCGAAGAAGAGGAGGAAGAAGAAGATTGAAAGCGAGAGAAGAGAGAGTAGCGGCAGTGGCAGAGGCGAGAGAAGAAGCCGAAAAATGTTGGAACCCACTCTAAGTATTAACTTTTATTTAAATTATTTTTTTTTTGTTTTTTCTGTCTAGATGTTGCAATTTTAATGGTATTAGAGCATATTGACATGGTACTGCTAGAGTTCCTAATATTTTCTCCTTAATCTGGCTCAAATGGATGCAAAAGGATTCCGCTTGACGTCTACTAAAAGACTAATCGAATGGCATAAACATACTTTTCATTTTTGTAACTATTTTGTGACGGGAGTGAGGGTATTATGTTTTCCACATTATTAACATTGGCAAAAAGCACTCAATTTCTATGCATACAAATGAGTTGAATTTTGCTAGCATGACAATCTCTGAGCTACTTTGAGAATAACATCTCATTATAAGTTATAAATTCTTGAATAAGCGGGTTTACAATAATTTATAATTATTTATTATTTAGTTTTTTATGGTCTAGTATAAACTATTACTCTAATAGTAGATTAAATATTGTCACCCAATTATTTCTCAAAAAGAATTGCGATACCTAACTAAGGGGAAAATTACCAAAAAAGTCATACACCCAGTATAATTGTATTAATTTAGTCATAATTTTTTTTTTTGGCCAATTGAGTTCTAAACCTTTTATAATTGTGTCAATTTAGTCTATTCTGCCAAATTTGGCCAATTGGTGTTGACATGGATGCCAATTAGTGTCGAAGGATAATTTTTTAATAATATTTATTTTTATTTTTATTATTTTTTCTTTCTTTTCAATTTTTTTCTTCCTCCCTCCTTCCTCTGGCTCCAACGACTAGCCAATGGTGAGTTGGGTAAGGGCAAGCGCGCCCAACCAATGGTGAGCTCTTGCCAATGGATTGGCAAGCTCAACCTTGCTGTTGTTAGGCGAGGCGAGCCCTCGCCAATGGTTGAATGAGCTCGTCCTCGCCCAGTAATGACAAGGTTGAGCTTGCTAGTGGCTGGGTGAGCTTGCCCTTGCCAACAACGGCTAGGCGAGCTCACCACTAGTTGATTGCCTCAGTTCGGCAACTAGCTTTCCCCTCTGGTTGGTAGCTAGAAGAAGGAGGGAGGAGGGGAAAAAAAGAGAAAAATAAAAGGAAAAGTAAAAGAATTCAAAAAAATAAAAATATTATTAAAAAATTATTGCCTGGCATCCATGTCAGCGCCGGCCGGCCAAGTTTAGCTGTATAGATTGAATTAACATAATTGTAAATGGTTTAGTGACCAAAAAAATAAGTTTATGACTGAATTGACACAATTGTAATAGGTTAATGACTTTTTTCGTAATTTTCTCCCTAATTAAGGAAGGAAGGAAATTGTGGAGAAGTAACTGCATATGTAATATTCGTATATCTGACCTATACTTTTATTTCAATGATGGTTGGTATTGGCAAGTAGAAAGGGACTCTAGTGTTATTCTTGACTGATTTGATTGACACTAAACATAGGGAAAATCTATGGGTATATGTCATGTTCTAATTTCGTCGACTTTGGGTCGTCAATCAATGTTTTGCAAATAACGGTGAACTCTTTATATGGGTTACAACATTATTATGGCACTGTCGTGACCTAAAATAAAAAATTTTCTAAAATAGGTTTAGGGGTATTGTTAATTTCAGGCAACGGCCCTTAATTAACTCGAGCCCTCCCAAGTTCATACCCCGCGCGACGTTGAGATATTTATGAAAGTTTTCAAATAGGGAATCACCACTAATCTATTGAGGTTGACTAGGAACCAAGCGAGACATGGGAACGTGTCTCACTTTTTACGCAACTAGATAGTCTAGGGTCGGGGACTTGATTACGTTAGTCACACGACTAATGCCCTTTCGGTACCTAACTTGATCGTGCATTAGTGAGATCTTGGCAATGTATTCAAGGAAACTAAGGTTTATCCCAACCGTTCTACAGTAAGAAAATAGCGTCAAAAATCATGACAAAACAAGGCACATGAATGTAACATAAAATAAAAACCTATTGTAAAGCCCTAAAGGCTTATTCAATTTTGGTCTTTTTTCTTTTTTAAGCGTTTTCTGAAATTTTTCAATTTTTTTCTGCATTTTTTATGAATTTTTTTATATATTTTTTAAAATTTTTAAATTTTAAATATTTTTTAATAATTTTCGAATTTTCCGAAATTAAACAAATTTTTTTTCAAGATTTTTGATATTCTTTTACTTTTCTGAAAATTAAAAAAAAAAAGAATTTATTAATTTTTTTGGAATTTTGAAAATATTCGATTTTTTGATTCAAATTTCTATTTCTCTTTTTTTTTAAAACAACTTCCAAAACTTTTCTGAAATTAAATTAAATTTTTTAAAAATTTGTAAGGATTTTCAAATTTTTAATTTTTTAAATATTTTTAATAATTTTTTGAATTTCTGAATTTTTAGATTTTTTAATTATCAAAAAAGTGATTCGGACCAGGTCGGGAGACCCGGCCCTTATAATCTGACCCGATCCCCATTGGGCCGGGCCAGAGCAACTACTGGGCTGGCCGAACGGCCCGGTCGAAAAATGTTTTAAATGGCCCATTGACAATAAAATAAAATAAAAGCCCATTTCCCTATTTCTAAAATTCAGCCCAAAATCCAATCTAGGCCCACTCTCAGCTCAGCCCAGCCCCTGCCCTTTTCATTTTCGGCCCGGCCCTCTTTTTTCTCTTTGTCTTTTCTTCTTTTTCTTTTCTTCTGGTCTTCTTCCTTGCTGAGCGGACCACGTGCCGGAGACTCGCCGAAAACCTGCGACTTCCTCGCTGGAGCTCGCTGATGGGTCCTCACTGGTCCTAATAGGGTCGTCGCGTCGTCGCCGGGCGTCGGTCGTTCCGTCCGACCGACGCCGAGCGCCGCCGGCCGCTGCCAGCAGTGATTTCCGGCGATCCCGGAAGCTCGCCCTCGCCGGAAAACCAAAAACGTCTCTTTTCGACTCAAAAATGGGTGGAAACTTCACGAAAATGGCTATAATACTAAGGGAAACACGAGAATAGATAATAAACGATCAAACATTCATAAAAACCAGATTATCGAGGGATGCAAATTTCGGATCTCATTGATGCATTTTGTCGAACACCTACTGGGCACTACTGGATTTGGGGACCTCCGGCTCAACCAAGCCTCGCACTCGCTAGGGGTCTTCAGAAATCATGTAAAAAGGAATTAGGGGCAAGATAGAAGGGCGGAAAGGGCCGGGGCTCGCTCGAACTGGTTGGCGCAAGCTCCCGCCCGCCTCGTCCGAAAACCAAAAGGGGAAAACCAACCTGTTCAGCTTGAGGAAGACGCCGGGATGTCGTCGGACAGATTCGTGCGTGGCCGAACTCCTCTTTCTCCCACTCTCGATCGCTAGGTTCACCTTCGAATGTCGCCGGATGGATTCGTGGGTGGCTTGGATCGGAAAAGCAGGCGTTCCCTTCTCTGTTTTCCGGTGCCGGAGCTGAGGCACGGCGGAGGGCTGTCGGTGGCGGGTCAATCGTGGCTGTCGGCCATTTCCCTCTTCCTCCGTTTTGCTCTTCTCCCTTTTTTTTTTCATCTCGTCTCCCCGTATTTCCTCCCTCTTCCTTCTGTCCGCCCCCTGTCCAAAATCGCCGACCTCCTCCCCCCGTTTTCGTCGATTGCTTTTTCTCTCTCTATAACTGAATTTCTGACCCTCCTCTCTACGCGTGACAGCACAGCAAAGGAATCTTCCCTTGCTGGCGTCACGCGGCCGGCGTCGGTTCGAGGAAGACCGAAACGACGCCAGCCTCTCCCCCTGCATGGCACTGTGCACGTGCACGGGGGGAGAGAAGAGAGAAGAGAGACGGGCCGACCTCAAGGAAAAGAGAAAGAAAGAGGTGGGCTGGGCTGAGCGAAATTAATAATAATTAATTTTTTTAAGTTTTTAATTTAATTTTTTTTGAAAAATTCTTTTATCAAATTTTTTTTGTCTTTTCTATGAATTTCTATATGTTTATATATGCAAAATAAATGGGAAATTAAAACAAAAATAAAAAATTCGGGTGTCAATAGGCACAATCTCATAGCATCATAAAAAGGTCAACCCATGGCAACCATAAACCATATATATCTCATTCATGCCTCTTTTCTCATCTATAATGAAGTTGTTACTCTAGTGTTCATTCTTTAGAAGGACTAGACACTACGGCTCTATTCGTTTCACAAAAAATAACTTCCAGAAAAACATTTTTTGGATTTTCCAACGTTCATTTCACGAAAAATGAAGTGGTTGGGAACAACATTTTCCATCAAAGAAAAAAAGCCTTCTAAAATTGGGGAAAATGTTTTTTACTTTTGAGAAAGAGGAAAACATTTTCCACACCTTTCACCTCACTTTCTTTTACCGAACATTTTTTCTTTTTCTTTTTCCTTTTTGTAAAAAATTGATATTTTAATTTTTTTTGGTCTTTTTCTTTTTTTCCTTTTCTCATTTTTCATCTTCTTCTTCATTTGGCCGGTCTCTGGCTACAATGGCGGTCGGTGGCTAGCGGCCAACCGTAGGCGAGCTAGAGCCTCGCCATAGGCCATTAAGGCTCTAGCTTACAAGATCCCGATGAGGTTGAGCCTTGCCAGCTTGTGGCAAGGCCGAGCTCACCTAATGCCCGCAAGCTCGGGCCTCACTGAAATCGAAATCTGGCAACTTGGGTGAGGCTCGAACCTCGCCCGAGGTCACCTAAGGTTGCTAAACCTCTGACAACCTCGGGCGAGGCTTGAACCCCTCCCAGTTCTTTGGATTTGGTGAGGGCGAGGCTTAGGCCCCACCCAAATCATAGATCTGGCGAGGCCCAAGCTCGCCGACGTTGGGCAAGCTTGGCCTTGCCACAAGCCGGTGAGGCTTAACCTTGCCAAAATCAGGTGAGCTTGAGCCTCGTCGGCTTGTGGCGAGACTCCAACTTGGTTGCACCCGATCGCCGGCCACCACTATGGCTGGCAACCAGTCAAAGGAAGAAGAAGATGAGAAAAAAATTAAAAAATGATTTTTTAAAAAATAAAAATTATTAAAAATAGATTTAAAAAATTATTTAAAAAGAGTGTATAAAGGAAAAGATTTTTCTTACCGAACAACAGCATTTTATTTTCAAATTTTAGTCGAATATCGGAAAATAATTACGTTTTCTTGGAAAATAACTTATTGGAAAATATTTTTCGGAAACATTACATTTTCCATGAAGTGAGCGGAGCCTACATCTATAAACGTAAGAATTTTCCTTTAAATGAGTACTCCAGAGTTCATTCCCGCTATCGATATGGTAACAGTTTGTTCTGTTTTTCTCCATTTGCTTCCGATCTCAGCAATTGGCAGTCATGGTATTGAAATCCACGTCACTTGGGAAAGGTTCAGCTGTAAGCATAGACTTACTCGTGCTTAGGCTAGAAGCTCAATGAAGCGCTTACGATATTCGACATGCACGAAAAGAAGCCGAACATGGACCACGTTAAGGATGCAATCAATACCCGTCTACTGGTAGCGACACTCTTGACCACTATGACTTTTGCAGCTGGTGTCACGCCCCGACCTTCGAGCACGCGGCAACCCCTGTTCTCTTGCGGTCATTTGATTTGCGATTTCCCAGGATCCATCGCCGACCATTATTTTTATCTTTTAATTAAACGCATGCGGAAGCGAATCACAATCCCCAGACAATTACAAAAGCAGGGATAGCAGGAAAATCCAACAAGAACACATTCCAAAGCTCCGTTTTATTTATCTACTGATTAACCCTATGAAGTTTACAAGTACAAGCCATTACCACGGGCATCTTCCTATCGAACCAATGAAACCGACAAGTCAAGGTTAATCTACTCTCTTCAAAAACAGTCACGAGCCGAAACACGCATCGATCTTCCATCCTACGGACCTGAAAATTGTTATTCAACAACTAATGAGATAAAATCTCAGTAAGTCAAAATCCTAAACCTCGGTTAGGAATTTCGCTCGTCTCGAGGGTAGTCTAACCATGCAACCTAGTTCCGGCAAACAACACATACCACATCTCAAGCAGCATTATCAAACGATAGTTCAATAAGCATATGCAAACATAGGCGACCCTACCTGGCCTTAGCACACACAACCTACGGAAACTGTCATTTCAATCATCACGACATTAAGAGCATGTGAATAATCAGAGCATTTCACATAACTTTCTCATGTCTCACATTCACACATGCTCCGATTATTATGACCCTCTAGGCCAAGGCACAACCTTATGGTTGGCGGACAACTGGTTGTAAACTAGGCATCGTCCTCCCCCATGAGGCACAGCGATGTCATGGGCGTTCCCCCACCGACGGCATTCCCTATGGAGCATGGGCTCGGCCTCAACCGCGACTCCGCATCTGACCACTGTCAGGCTACCCAATGGTCACGGCACAACCCCGAAGGATTGGCGGTCATCCGACTCAACCGGGCTATCAACTTTAATCTGACCATGCAACACATCAGCAAACAGTTTATTCTTGTCTTTGCTTTTGCTTGGTCGTGAATGCAACATTGCTCATACGCTCATGCTCATGCGACATGCCATTTCAGATAACCCACATAATATGTCATGCGGTATCACTCGACAATTCCAAAATTCAATTTCCAATCAGCATTCAATCACGCACATTCCCTAACTCTTGGGAAACACCAACAATTCAAGTCACAGTCTGTCAATCAATTCCGACCAATCAACATCACGATACTCCAATACCCAACCACGTGTCTCAATATTTAATAATAAATAAACACACGTCTCAATATTCAATAATAAATAAATACGTGTCCTCACGTCTACAACAATCAACTATTCCCCAATAATACTCAATTATCCCAAAATAAGTATAAAATATAATTATACTTAAAGATACTCATTTAAGAAGCATAAAATACTATAGTCGATTGTTCCGATAAAATAATTCAAGTCCCACAAAATACTTATAATTATTTTTCAATCCCATAATTAATTATCCAACCCAAATAATTCCATTTAGTAAAACCCTTCTTTAATAAACCAATGTCATTTAATAATATAGTATATAAATACTATTGACTTTGGAAAAATAGACCATAGTAATTTTCTCTCAAAATTACTCAATTAAAACAATTTCCAATAAATAATCACAATTAATTATTTTCTCCAAAAATAATTAATTTTCAGCAATGAATAGTAATAAAAATATTAATATTAATAATTCGAAATTATAAATTAATTTAATAATTAATTAATTAATTCCGAAAATAATAAATAATAATTATTTATTCCAAAAATAATAATAATATTTATTAATACTAACCATGATTAACACTAAGCAAAGCTTAATCAAATAGTATTAAAACACTAATAACCATCGTCCAAAGCACTAATCAATAATTAAACTAATTAAATTACTCATAAGCAAGATTAACCTCTAACTAAGGGATTAGGAAATCGACTCACGGTTTAGCAATTCCGACGACACGAGCGCGACGACGGCGACGAGGGGAATGCCTGGAAACTTCCGGCGCGTCGAGACGAGGCGGCCCGGGACCGGATCTCGGCTGAGGGCGGCTGTCCACGAGGCGAAGAGCTGCGAAACGGAGGAATCGGCGGCTATGGTAGCGTGGGGCTGACTGGTGGGCGGTCCAGCAACTCCGAACGGCAGCCAGCAGCTCCGGCAACCAGGCGGACGGCTCCGGCGAAGGGAAAACAGAACCAAGAGAGAGGCGGAGAGCTGGTTCGCGGGGTGGCAGCAGGCTGGGGTGGCTCCGGTGTGGTGGAAGGGGCTAGGGAGTGGTCCTTCGGTGGGCCTGTGGTGGTGACCGGTGGCGGCGTGCAGCGGCGAGGCTGCTGGTTGCTTCTCCTGGTCACGGCCAAAGGGGCCGAGAGGGAGAGAGAGGGCACGGCGAAGGCAGCAACTGGTGGGGTGGCTCTCGGACGGTACCTAGCGGCGGTCCAAGGTGGCCAGACGGTGGCGGAGGACGGCTGGACGGTGAGGACAGAGGCAAACCAGAAGAAAAAGGCAGCAGCAACAACAACAGAAGAGAAGGGTTTGTAGAAAAAGAAGACAGCTGGCTCGAGTTCCGAATGGCGACCCACCGACGGTCCGACGTGCCAGTGAGGCGGCGGTGTTGCGACAGTGATGGTTGGTGGTCACCAGTAGCGGCAACAACAAAAGAAAGGGCAGCAGCAACAAGCTAGGGACGTCGGCCAGAAGAAGAAGAAGAAGAGAGGAAGAAGAAGAAGCAGCTGCAGGGGGGCGACGTGCTAGGGAAGCTGCCCGAAGAGAGAGAGAGAGAGAGAGACCCACATGGGGTGTCAGACAAGTGGGGTAAAAAGAAGAAAGAGATAAGAGAGAAGACTAGTCAAAGGGGGAGAAAAGATAAGATGGGCAAGTGGGAAGGGGATGTCGACAAGGGGGAAATGTGAAGGGGAAGAGAGAGAAAAGGGAGGGAGAGAGAGAAAACGTGCAGAGGGGATGGGGGAAAAGAAAAGAAAAAGAAAAGAGAACAAGACAAAATCCACACAAGCTTCTAGAAATGGGCATTTTAGTCTTTTTGCCCATGAAGCACAAATTCCCAAATATTTGGCTCCAATACTCGGTCCGTTGAATCCTTTTCCAATAATTCGGGCTTACCGAAAAATCCAAGAATCAATGAGACAACGTTCAATATTCTAGTCTCGACATCCTTAAAAGTTTGATACCCAATACCGGATTGAAACTCGTGGTTAACATCAATCAATCGCGACTTTAGTACGACCTAACTTTCGGGCGGCGTTTAGTGGTTCTCGCGCGTTTGACCCGTGGTTGATAGCTTTTCAATCCACGATCGTGCATTTAAATTAGGGCGATTCTCGATTGTCATGTAATCACGAGGTTAATTACTCACACTGAGTACATGGCCAAAAGGAAATCGGTTTAATGTCATCCACAATTAATATCGAAGTCGTGCGGAATCACCCACAATCCGACCTCGTTCTTTTGCTGAATCGATTTATTTTCGTTCGCTTATTGGTCTGCAACAGTGTAGTATTATTCCTCTTTGATCGTTATGGTCGAGCGGCCTATCCCTGATTAAATTCACTAGTCGTATGCGTACCAATCCTTAATTGCTTTGCCGAATAATTAGTTAACTCGTGAGGGGCCAACTCAGAGTAAACGTAACTAACAGTGCATTGATAAAATAATCATTTCATCTATCCCGGAATGGGTCGAAATTCAGGATGTTACAGCTGGTTTCGTGGTTCCTGGAGGATTTAACGGCTCAGACACGACCGCCAAAGATGATCGGGGCATGGCTACGATGCTGGACAAGAAAATGTCCAGGCGTTTGCGATTTGCAACACCATCACCATGCTCTGGTCAATGATCACGGTAGTCAACCTCATCTGGGCACAGCAAAACAACGTCTACATGGCTGTAGCTACATACCAGCACACGATACTGTCGCTAACAATTGCACTTCTGGCGATGTTTGCCATTTTTTTAACTAGTGTCACCTTGACAGTTGGCAAACTCCCTTGGCTAGCTAATGTTGATAGCTTGTTTGTAAAACAAACTGAGAGGTGCCTTGTTCCACATCAAAAAGATATAAGTGCGCATGTGGATGAGATTTGGCACTAACCAATAATCATTAATTTTTATTTATTGAAAAAATTTGAATTTATTTTTATTAAAAAAAATTAACCATAATGTTATATTGAAACAATATAATTATTTATGAAAAAGTTATGGTTATTTATTATTTATTATTTGTTATTTATTAATTTCGAATTTTATTTTTCTTCCAACGATTATCTTAGAGTTCGTACCTGTTCAAATACAATTTCTTGATTTTTGGAAGGTTGTGTCTATTCGGATATAAGTTCTTTTGAAAAGATGTCTTTATTAATTTTTGCAACCATTCACGAAGAGTTGCCTATATATATATATATATATATATATATATATATATATCAATTTTTAAAAAACCATGAAGTAACAATTTTTATTTTTTGAGTCCTCTATCAAAACTGCGGCTATTGTTTTCAATTGTTTTTTAGAGAGACCTTAGAGATATACTAGAATTGTTATCTGGTATTCTCATTTGAGACTTTGTTGTATTCTAGAGGAAATTTTGCCGGTGACCATTAGCAACTTTGTGAGGCAAATAAATCCTTAAATAAAGTGATATCACGTCTCAAAATCCGATGTGGTTGCTCTATTGATTCGGACACACATTGACTTCATTGTTCTACTCAAATACAAAGACGATTTCCCCAACAGCTAACACCATTGTTGGATTTTATTTATGGCCACATGATTAATGGCCTATATGTGGTTTGAATTTAATAATTATTAAGTGCTAAATCCTTATTGGTCAATAGAGAGAGGTGCATTTTAATTACCATGCACTCTGATGGATGGTGTGGTTATAAAAAGCAATGTCCCTAATTAGAAACTGGGTCCTCTCTCAACCCTATAAAAAAAAAGACATTTTTCTTTTCATCAAGAACATCAAAAAGCTTAAAGGGTCAAGAGAGAAACTGAGATTTCTCATCTACAATTGATTCTTCACAAGAAAATATCATGGATCTAAGTACATCTTTCGCCTATTATGATATTGTGAAAATCATGTTGTTATAAGATTTTGGGTATGATGTTTATACAAGTATTATGGCTTGATTTGTATAGAATAGGTTTTGCTCTTACATGCGATATCAGAGCGTGGTTTGACAACTTGTGATCTTCCGATTATTGATAAATTATCGCTTATAGATGAAGATTGGTCGAAATGCGTTGTTTTTCTTTGTTTTTTTTTTTTTATACTGTTCTTGGAGGAAAGATTTCCATGAAAATCCGAATAATGGAAAAATTTGGGTGAAGATGGCAAAAAATGAAGAACGGACACGAGAAAGAAGGCGCGTGGGTCCGCGCGAGCTAAGGGTTCAGGCACGTGGATCCCATGCGCCATGTGTGTTAGGTGCGCTTCGCAGGTGTAGGTGTGTGCATATCACGTGCCACATGCGTCAGATGCACTGCAGAAGGCAGGCGCGTGGAGCCTATGTGCCACACACGTCAGGCGTGCTCTGCCTGTCAGGCGCGTGCGCTACACACGCCCGTCGGCCTTTCCCCTAATTATTGCTTTAAAAAAAATATATTGTTTTCCATTACAATTTGATTGATGAAAAAATTGATCTTGAATAAATTGCATATGTCTATATCTTTAGTATGAGCCTATTATTGTATAAATTTACATATACATCACTATAATTTTCTTAATTGTACAAATAATTGTTTTTTAATTAATTGAAATAATTATTGTTATAATTATTTAATTTGATATCTATATTATGTGTAATTCGTAAGTCACCAAAGTGGCTGAATTAGAAAATTTCTCATAGACATCAAATTAAATAAAATTCAATTACTCATGTTTATGTGATGCTACTAATGAGATGACATGATGTTATATATTTTATTTGTCACGAGTAATTTGAAGTTCGTTGATTATAAAAAATTTAAGAATCGCCTAAAAGTTGATCAGTTAATTTTATAATCAGGAACATAATAGCGGTTAATTAGTATACTTGGTTATATATGTTTAGCATATCCAAAGATAGCAAGCGTATCTAATTTGAATATATATATTTATCGATTATGTGAAATCAAATTTAAGCATCAATTATGTTTTAAGATTGTATATTGTCGTATCGCCCAAAGGAGAACTTCAATGTACATTTAATGTTATGTGATTATTGTCCGAATCTGGGTTATGTGTTTAAGTTACGAATCAAAGTATTAATGTGTGATCATTTTATAAATTTTGCACCATATGTTTCTATTTCTCTTCATTTGCAAGCTTTGTCCATTATGAAGCTCAATGAGCTTAATTTTTCTGAATGGAGTGAACAAGTCAAGTTTCACCTAGGTGTTCTTGATCTTGATTTAGCACTCATAAATAATAAGCTCGTTGTTCTTACTACTTCTAGCAGTACTGAAGAAAAGTCTTTCCAAAAAGCTTGGGAAAAATTAAACAGACTAAGCTTAATGTTCATGCAGATGACAGTAGTAAACAACATTAAGTCAATCATTCCTGAAATTGATAATGCTAAGGAATTTATGAAGTTGGTGGAAATTCGTTCTCAATCTGATTCTGCTGATAAGTCAGTTGCCTAGGACATTAATGGATATTTAACCACCATAAAGTTCAATGGTTCTTGTACCATGTATGAGCAAGTCACAGAGATGGCAAATATAGCAGCAAGATTAAGTTCCATGGGAATAAAGGTGGATAAAAGTTTCCTTGTGCATTTTATCATATATTCCTTACCTCCTGAGTATGGTCCATTCCAAATAAATTATAAAACTATAAAGGATAAGTGAAATGTGATTGAATTGCAAAGTATGCTTCTTCAAGAAGAAGCAAAGCTTAAGAAGCAAGGATTCCACTTTGTCAATCTCATGAGTCAACTAGGAGCTAAAAGAAAACCAGTAAGGAAGAATGGAAAGGGCAATAAAGGACCACTAAAGATTAATGAGTCATCTGCCCAAATTCACAAGATGGAACAAAATAATGATGAGTGTCGCTTCTGCAATAAACCTGGACACTATCAAAAGAGATTGCCTGAAATGTAAGGCATGGTTCAAAAAGAAAGATAAGCCTAGTGCTTTTATATGTTTTGAATCATGCTTGGCAGAAGTTGGTGGATTAATTCTGATTGTACCACTCATGTTTTGAATACGATGCAAGGATTCTTTACAACTCAAACTGTGAATGGGAATTTAGATGAAGAAGTTTATATGGATCAACCAGAGAGATTTTTAGTTGAAGGAAAGGAACACATGGTGTGTAAACTTAAGAAGTCAATTTATGGACTTAAACAAGCTTTTTGATAGTGGTATCTTAAATTTAATGATACTATCACTTCTTTTAAATTTAAGGAAAATACTGTTGATTAGTGCATAAATCTAAAGGTCAGTGGGAGCAAGTTTATATTTTTGATTTTGTATGTTGATGATATCTTGCTTGCTACTAATGATCTTGATTTATTACATGAGACCAATAAATTCCTCTCTAAGAACTTTGAAATGAAAGATATGGGTGAAGCATCTTATGTGATTGGAATTGAAATATTCCACGATAGATCACAATGATTGTTAGGGTTTGTCTCACAAAGCATATATTAATAAAGTTCTAAGAGATTCCAGATGGAAAAATGCTCTACAAGTATTGTCCCAATTCATAAAGGAAATAAATTTGGCCTTATGTAATGCCCAAAGAATGAATTGGAACACAAACAAATGGAACAAATTCCTTATGCATCTATTGTTTGGAGCTTGATGTATGCTCAGACTTGTACCAGGCTAGACATCAGTTTTGCTGTTAAAATTCTGGGCAAGTATCAAAGTAATCTAGGATTGGATTATTGGAAAGCTGCAAAGAAAGTATTTAGATACTTGCAAGGGACAAAAGATCATATGCTCACATTTAGAAGGTCCAATCATCTTGAGGTGATAAGATATTCAGATTTTGCTGCGTGTGTGGATACTAGAAAATCCATGCATGAATATTTGTTCCTTTTAGCTAAAGGAGCAATTTCATTGAAAAGTGTGAAGCAGTCTGTCATTGTTGCATTCACTATAGAAGCTGAGTTTATGGCATGCTTTGAGGCCACTACTCATGGATTATGGTTGCAAAACTTTATTTCAGGATTTGGAATTGTCGACAGTATTGCCAAGCTACTGAAAATTTATTGAGATAATGCCACAACAGTCTTCTTCTCTAAAAATGGCAAGTATTCAAAGGGTGCTAAATTGATAGAATTGAAATACTTTGCTGTTAAAGAAGAATTTAGAAACAAATGATGTCAATTGAACACATTAGCACCAATTTAATGGTTGCGGATTTGTTAACTAAAGGGTTGCCCCTAAAGACATTTAGTGAACATGTCGGAAGAATGGGCATTACTGAAAACCATTATTGACATTATGTTAAAGTTTATGTTCTTTGTGTACTTGACACTCCGATATTACTTATGTATTGTTTTTGATACATTTATGCATCATGTCCACTTATGTTGGTATATACATGAATGAATTATGTGGATATTAACGAGATTTGTTTCTAATAAGAAATACTATTGTTGGACCATTATGTTATCTCATTATTAATCATGTTAAGTATAGAATTGATATTGTGATACATGGAAGGGACTGTGTCGAACTAATGGTGCTTAATGATGATTTATGATTTGGCCAATTTGAGAAATGATTTAGCTTACACTTTGCGCATTATGTTTTAGTGTTAAACCCTAAAGTTGAATAATATCACATGGGCCGAGTGGGAGAATGTTGGATTTTAGCGCCCACGTAACTAAAGGCTCATATATGCTTTGGGTTTAATAATTATTAAGTGCTAAATTCTTATTAGTTAATAGAGAGGTGTATTTTAATTACTGTACACCTTGATGGATGGTGTGACTATAAAAGGCAATGTCCCTAATTAAAAACTGGGTCCTCTCTCAACCCTATAAAAAAAGGGACAGTTTTCTCTCCATCAAGAACGTCAAAAAGCTTAAAGGGTCAAGAGAGAGAAACCGAGAATTTTCATCTACAATTGATTTCTTCACAAGAAAACATCATGGATTAAGGTATGTCTCTCCTCTATTACGATATTGTGAAAATCATGTTTTAAGATTTTGGGTATGATGTTAATACAATTATTAGGGCTTGATTTGCTTAGAATAGATTTTGCCCTTACAACCGTATTTTATTTAGGACTCGTTTTCCTCCTCATCGTTTCAGGTGCTAAATTGTTAAGAGTACCCTCCAGTCTTTCGGAGCCGCAGCCATCCTATCCATTGTCTGATGTGTTGGCTTGTTCTCGCTTACTTTTATCTATGGAAAGTTGAGACATACCTTTTGGATGACTCAGTAGATGACGGAATGGTGAGCATCCGAATGAAGCTGGTGAATTGAATGACTAATGACTCAGTGACAACGAAAATGGGGCCGCACGGCACCTTTCCAATCACTATTTTCATTTGATGATTTGATTTTATTTATGATTTTGGAAAATTAATATATATTTGCCTTTGTGTATTTGGCTACAATTTAAGCCTGATTTTCTATTGCATTAGGTCAACGATGACTGTTAAGGTATTTGAATTAAATTTGTTATGCTCCGACTCTCGAGCTCATGACAACTTCTGTTCACTTGTGATCAGAAATATGTGACATCTTACGTTTTGTCGCCAACTAATTCATTTTATCTTGTCATTAAGCACATACGAAAGCGTTACTAAATATACTCAGTCAAACATCAAGTAGGAATAGTAGAAAGACAAAGTAATAAAACAACATCATCACATTTTTATTTATCTACAGAGATTAGCCTAGGGAACAATATATATACAAGCCCTACCTTAGGCGATGTTTTAGTGGCCTATACAAAAAGGGACTGGGCCTGGTTAACCTACGATTAACCAAAAAGGAGGGAAGAGTCAGTGAAAAAGGATTAGGCATCAGGTGTCTAATCACTAGCCTTAGAAGGGTTAGACTCGCTCAATGAGGAATCCTCCACCGCGCCATGCAAAGGGTCAAGATCCATGGGATTCCACACCTCGTCGCCCGAACCCTCGTGAGGCGGAGATTTGTCATAACTTCTCAATGGGCCGTAAACCATATCCCCCTGCCTAATGTACCACGCCTTGAAAACGTGAGGCATGTAGTTGTTCCTCTCCCCCTTGTCCACCTAGATCGTTGTCATGTGATGCTCATAAAAAAAATTGCAACTTAGGACGAGTCGTGTGGTGATGGCAGTGCTCATGTCCATGGAGATATCAAACCTCACTGAGTTGGCGTCATACTAAGGCCCTAAAAATGTTTAACCATGATGGGTGAGAGAAACTTAGTAAATTATAATCCTAAGCCTCAATTAGGAACTTCGTTCGCCTTAAGTACAGCCTAACCATGCAACATATTATCGATGGCAAATCAATTGCAAAGTGACCCCCGCTTTACCTTATCTAATAACGTGCAGAGAATCTCAACCATAGTATAAACCATTAGCCATCAAATGCAACCACAGGCGGTCTCACATTGTTTTAGCACATGTACCTTACATATGCAATGTAATTCATGCCAGAACAACATCAACAAATAGTTCACATAATTAAAACACATATCAAACTTTCCCATGCATCAGCATCCACATGTGTTCCAATTATTACGACCCATCAGGCCACGATACAACCTTATGGTTGGCGGTCTACTGGTCTAAAAACCGAGCATCGTTCCCTTGTGGGCACAGCTACGTCATGGCCCTTCTCCCAAATGGCATTTCTGAAGGAGTATTGGTCTGGCCTCTATTGCAACTCAGCATCTGATCATTGCTAGGCAACCGATAAAAACCGAGCGACCTTAATGGCCACGGCACAACCCCACGATTGGTAGTCTTCCGGCAGCACCGAGTATCCTTTTTATGTGACCATGCAGCACAACCATCAACTATATCGTTTCTTTCTTTTCTCTATCATCAATGCAATCATGATTTGTGTTCACGCAACATGCTATTGTAATTATCACACATGTAATGCAATGCAATGATTAACAATGATCACGTAAACTTGCATAATTTAACAATTCTATATAAAACCAACAAATAGCAATTTATGTCATAATCCGACAATTGGTCCTAACCAACTAACGCCATGATATTCACGTGATATCCGAGATAGTAATTGCCATTAACTATTCCCGTAATAATCAACATGTACTGATAACTTGTCCATAAGTAAATACCTCGATAACTAATCACTTATCTTAATCAATTATCGATAATCAATTATTCCCATAAATAATCGACTATCACAAAATAAGTACAAACTTTAATTACATTATCAAAAATACTCATTATTATCTGGATAAAATACTTTAGTTAATTATTTTAATAAATAATTAACTCCCACAAAATAATTATAATTATTTACCATTCCCATAAATAATTACTTAACAATAAGTAATTTACCTTCATAAAATACTTGCTTAATAAATTAAAGGCCATATAACATTATCATAAATAACTATCAACCTTTAATAAATAAGCAATAATTAAATAGGTATAAATATTGCTCAATTAAATCAATTATCAACAAATAATCACAATTAATTATTTCTCCAAAATAATTACTTACCCATAAATAAATAATAATTCGAAATTAATTAATAATATAAATAAACAATTAATTTCAACAAAATAATTTAATAATTCCATAAATAAATAATTCCCGAAAATAATATAATTATAATTAATTAGTCCCATAAATAATTAATCATAATTAACTAATACTAATCCTACATTAACAAAATTATTTAACCATAAACAAGATTAGTATAATAAAATAATGTTAATTAACCATAATCTAATTAAATTAGCCACAAAGCATAATTAAGCTACCATTAGCTTATCTTAATCCAACTTAAGCACAATTAAGGCATATAAACCATACTTAACCATAAACCATCCTCATTAACCACTAATCATACTCAAGACTAATTAAACTACCTTTAATGTAAGATTAGCCCCTAACTATGGGATTAGGAAAACAATTCACACACTAATTGATTCGGCAACACCGGAGTGATGGCAAGGACGAGGGCTATGTGTGACTCACTCGGGGATGGCAACGGACGACGAATGGTGGCCAAACTTAGGTGAAATAACTCTGGCAGTCGTTGTTTCTCATTGAAACAACAAACTCAGTAGTCGACGGTGGCTAGGCGGGTGGTCGACAGTGACGGGCTGCGACTAGCCATCTATGGTTAGACTCCAAGGGATGTTAGCAGCTCGGCGGACGTTACCAAAAGCTTTGGTGGACGGCAACAGGGGCTACAATGGCAGTGAACAGCAAGGGCGGTAGAGAGAAACGAGAAAAAAGAGAGAGAAAAGAGAAAGTGAGATAAGGAGAGAGAGGGGTAGCTACTGAAGAAAGAGGAGAGAGAATGAGGAAGCAAACTTGGACAAGAAGTTCATGAACTTGCTCACCAAGCTTCCCTCTCGACTAAGCAATTCTAAGAGCCTAAGGACCACACAAAACAAAGTTCTAGAAGGAGAGGCCCATGGGCTGAAGAGAAAGGAAAATGGGCTAGCTTGGGCCTTTTAAGTCGTCCTTGATAGGCGCTAAGCCCATTGGGCCGGGCCCACTTGCGGGCCCAAATTCTAATCCAAAATTTTATTTTTTGACACTTTGCTACTCACCAAAAAACTCGAGAATAAATGTAGTTGTGACGTTCTGAAATTCGAGCCATTAAGGAATATAATGACTGTGAAAAATATAATGTTTGCCTTAGCCATTGATGATTGATCATCCTGCTGTCCCTATTGTTGTTTGTTTGATTGGGTGATACATTGTTTTCCACTTGCGCATAATGGATAGATAAAACAAAGGTCAGCGATGCGTCTTGGGACGTCGCATTCATTTGACCAAAGTGAAGGGGTTGTCGCATACTCAAGGTTTAGGGTGTGACTTCCCTGTTGGTTTTGGTATCAGATCCCGGTCAATACCTAGAGTAATAAAGTGTGATGGGTTATGGGATAGTAAGATAGGGATGACATTTACTTTATACGCTTGTGTTTGCTTATATGATTTTATGCTATAAGCGGGTTGTTCATAGTTTCTAATTCCTTGCTGGAATTGGAAAGTAGGATTAGTGAGGATTCTACAAGATAAGCAATCCTGAGCAGAGAGCCCCTAGGCGTCCTAGTCAGGTTGGTGTTAGGGGTAGAGCAACAAGGGATCCTAGATTAAACGGGATCTTGTAGATATTAAAGATCTTGATAGAACAGCAAGCTGAGGATCAAGCTACTGCCACTGTTACAACTGCTGTTGTTGTCGCCACCGCCGCCGCTCCTATTGCCCCTACTGAAGTTCTTGTGGTTAGGAACGAGAGTTGCGAGCAATCAATGCATAAGTTGGTAGAGTAATTTTTGAGGTTTAAGCTGCCAAAGTTCAATGGAACAAGTGACACTAAGGCTGCAACTCTATGGGTCAGAGATATGGAGAAGACGTTTGTTGTGTTGAAGTGTTCAAAGGAAGACCGAGTGATTCTGGCGGTTTAGGCTCTGCATGGTAACGTTTCTGTTCCCGGGAACAATTTCTGCTCAGAAATATTTTTTTTTGTTTCTGTTTCCGGGAACAGTTTCTGTGTATTTGAAGGCGTTTGGCAATTGAAATTTTTTTTTGTTCCGGGAACAGAAATGCGTTTGGTAAAAATTTCCGATCTTTTAATTTTCTTTTTTCTTTTTCTTTTTTGGCTCCTTGTTGGCCACCGCCGGTGAGGCTCCGGCGAGCTCACCGGAGCCTTGCCCGGCCACCGGCGAGGCTTCGGCAAGCTCGCCAGAGCCTCGCCCGGCCACCGGCGAGGCTCGGCTTTGCAGATCTAGGCGAGGCCGAGCCACGCCGGTGGCCAGGCGAGGCTCGGCTTGCTGGTGGTGGTCGGGCGAGGCAAGGCCTCGCCCAGATTTGTGAGGCCGAGCCTCGCTCGTGGCTAAGCGAGGTGAGGCTCGCTGGTGGTGGCCGAGCGAGGCAGATCTGCAAGGCCGAGCCTCGCTGGTGGCCGGGCGAGGTCGCCCGGCCTGGCGTCGCCTAGGCGAGGCTCAGCGTCGCCTAGGCGAGGCTCAGCCTCACCTAGATCTGCGAGGCCGAGCCTCGCCGGTGGTCGGGCGAGGCTCCAGCGAGCTTGCCGGACCTCGCCTTGGCTTGGCGAGGCGCCGGTGAGCTCGCCGGACCTCGCCCGGTGGCTCGCCGGCGACGGTGATGGGGCGGCTGAGGGGTGGGAGAAGGAAGAGGAAGAGGAAGAAGGAGAAGAAAATAAAAGAGAAAGAAAAAAAGGAAAAAAAAAGTGTTTCTTGAAATTGTTCCCGGGAACAAGAAACAACTTTTTCTTGTTTCTGATTTCTACTCCAAATCTGTTCCGGGGAACAAAAATTTACCAAACGCGTTTCTGTTCCCGAGAACAAAAAATCTGCTCCCGGGAACAAAAGAACAGAAACAAGTGTTCTCGAGAGCGTTACCATGCAGAGCTTTACTAACTTCAAGGTAATGCCAATACGTGGTGGGAAGCTACTTGAGGAAGAGTGTTTCCTGAAGGTATGGTCTAGACGTGGGGTGCCTTTCTTGAGGCCTTTAATGGAAAGTATTTCTCGAAGAATGTGCGATAATTAAAGATGATGGAATTTCAGCAGCTTCGTCAGAATTAGTTATCTGTGGATCAGTACAAAGTGAAGTTCGTTGAGCTGTCAAAGTATGCTCCGAGGTTGATAGAGGATCCCTTGGATAAGGAAGGAGATTTAGAGATGGCTTGAAGCCCGAACTTAAGGATCAATTGGTGCCCTTGAACCTGAAAAGTTATGATGAGATATATGAGAGGGCCCAGATGATCGAGAAGACTATGATTGAGAGGGCAGCTGTGTCTAGATCGTGGTTTGCACCTAGTTAAGATAACCATCGGCTTGGGAAGAGGCCAATGTCGGGAGGAAAGAATCCCATCCCACCTAACAAGAAGAACTATATGGGAAAACCGGTATCCAGTTCCATGGGAATGTGCTGATTGTATGGGAGAAGGCATGGGAATGCCCCATGTCCTTTTAGGACGGGATCTTGTTATGGATGTGGCCAATAGGGCTACCAAGGGAAGAATTGATTGAATAAGCCTGTGAAGACAATCCTGCCATTGTCGCAGGGAGGACAACCTGTAGGGAACGTGCCACCAAATAACCAAGGTATACCTTAGGCACAAGGAAGAGTTTATGCCGTAACCAAAGGGGAGACGGAGGATTCACCCGCCGCAGTTACAGGTATGGTATTTTTGCATGATCGCACTGCTTGTGCGTTATTTGATCCTAGTGCTACGATTTTTTTATTGTTGAACAATTTGTTAAACTAGTGGGGTTAAGTCCAAAACCATTGGGAGTGGTTTATAGTATTTCTACTCCGTTTAAGGATGATATATTATCTAAGTTAGGTTGTTCTTGTTGTAAGCTAGTTCTTGGCGGTCGTGAGGAGGCCATTTATTTGGTGGTGATAACGATGTATGACTTCGATGTCATAATTGGGATGGATTGGCTTACCAAGTAATGAGTTACGATGAATTGTCATGGAAAGACAATTTAGTTCAACCCGGTAGTGGGTGATAGTTTCAAATTTGTTGGGAATTGAGAGGGACCCTCAATCCCTCTGATTTCAACACTTGAGGTGACCCGACTGCTACATGCAAGTTGCCAAGGTTATTTGGCAATGTTAATGGACACGTTAGTGGAGGAACCATCCAGCATTGCTGTGGTGCGAGAATACTTGGATGTCTTTCCAAAGGAATTGCTTGGATTACCTCTAGAGAGGGAAATCGAATTTTTGATTCAGTTGGCCCTTTGGACGGAGTCGATTTGTAAAGTACCTTATAGAATGGCACTATTAGAATTAAACGAATTAAAGGTGCATATGCAAGAATTACTAGACAAGGGATTCATTCATCCTAGTGCATCTCCTTAGGGAGTGCTAGTGTTGTTTGTAAGGAAAAATGACAGATTATTACGTATTTGCATCGACTATCGGCAACTTAATCATGTGACTATTAAGAACAAGTATCCGTTGCTAAGGATAGATAACTTGTTTGATCAACTCTAAAAAGCTTCGGTATTCTCCAAGATAGACCTAAGAATAGGCTATCATCAACTGAGGACTAAGAATGAGGATATACCAAAAATGGCATTTCGTAAGCGTTATTATCATTGAGTTCACTGCAATGTCGTTTGGTTTGACGAATGCTCCTGCAGCCTTTATGGACTTGATGAACCGTGTATTTAAGGAGTATTTGGATCAATTTGTGATTGTGTTCATCGATGATATTCTGGTATACTCAAGAAGTCCAAAGGAGTATGTAAGATACTTGAGGATAGTGCTGCAGATCTTGAGAGAGCACAAACTTTATGCCAATTTTAGTAAGTACAAGTTTTGGTTAACTTGTGTGACATTCCTAGGTCACATAATTTTAGGTGAAGGAATTTCTGTTGATCTAGATAAGATCAAAGCCATGATAAATTGGCCGAGACCCACAACAATAATGGAAGTTCAGAGTTTCTTGGGATTGGCTGGCTATTATAGATGGTTCCTAAAGAGGTTTTATGCAATAGCCATGCCCATAATAAGGTTATTGAAGAAGGAAGAAAGATTTGATTGGACAAATAAGTGCGAGTGTAGTTTTCAAGAGCTTAAGCGTAAGCTAACTACCGCACCTGTCTTAATAATACCGTTAGGTCCTAGAGGGTGTGAAATCTACAGTGACGCGTCGTACAAAGGGCTAGGCTGTGTTTTAATGTAACATGGGAAGGTGGTTGCATATGCATCCCGACACTTAAGATCTCATGACCTTAACTATTTGATGCATGATTTGGAATTAGCGGCGATAATCTTTGCGCTCAAGATTTGGATGCACTATTTGTGCAAGGAAAAGTTCCAAATTTTCATAGACCATCAGAATCTAAAGTATCTATTCTCTCAAAAGGAGTTGAATATGAGGCAATATTGTAGATGAAACTTCTTAAAGGTTATGATTGTGAGATTCTGTACCATCCTAAGAGAACTAACAAAGTGGCTAACACGCTTAGTTGAAAATTGTCGATTGTGAAATTGATGGTATAAGAGTGGATCCTACTTGAAGAAGTTTGAGATTCGGATTTCAAATTTGAGGCATGCCATCTTGCTAGTCCAATGGCTACTCTCAAGACTAAACCTGAAATGCAAACTAGGATTAGGATCGTGCAAACGACAGATATTTAGGTCCAAAAGATTTTGCAAATGGATAAGGCCAAGAGAAATGTTGACTTTTAAGTGTCCAAGGATAGGACATTGAAATTTCGTGGACAATTGTGCATTCCCAACGATGTCGAGCTTAAGGAAGTAGTCATGTCAAAAGCTCATTATAGTGATTATAGTATCCATCTAGTCAGTACGAAGATGTACCAAAATCTAAAACAACATTTCTGGTGGAGTGGCATGAAGTTGGACATTGTCAAGTATGTAGCTAAGTGTTTAATGTACTAGCAAGTGAAAGCACAACATTGTAAGCCTAGTGGATTACTACAACCCCTCAAGATTCCCAAATGGAAGTAGGAACATATCACAATGGATTTCGAAATGGGGTTACTAGGGAGTCAGTGAGGTAATGACTCGATTTGGGTTATAGTCGACAAATTAACGAAGTCTGCTCATTTTATTGCCACACGGAAGGATTTTGCATTAGACAAATAGGTAGAATTATACGTGCGACAAATTGTGCGTCATTATGGAGTGCTAGTGACGATTATGTCTGACCGTGACCCCAAGTTTACGGCAACTTTTTGGAAAAGTTTGCAATCTGTCATTGGGACGAAACTGTAGTATAGCATAGCATATCATTCGTAGGTAGATGGTCAATCGCAGAGAACAATTTAGACACTTAGGGATATGCTATGAGCTTGTGTTGTAGATTTTAAAGGAAGTTGGGAGGAACAACTTCACTTGGTTGAGTTTGCCTACAACAATAGATATCAACAAAGCATTAAGATAGCACCATTCGAGGCTCTGTACGGCAGATCTTGCAGAACTCCGCTATGCTGGGACGAGGTTGGTGAACAAAAGATTACGAGACTGGATTTAGTGCAACAATCATTAAACGTCGTCAAAGTCATTCGAGACAGGTTAAGGACAGCCCAAAGTCGCTAGAAAAGTTATGCCGACAAATGGCATAGGTCATTGGAATTTAAGGTGGGTGACCATGTGTTTTCAAAGGTATCACCAAATGCAAGGCCTTAGGGATTCGGAAAGAAGGGAAAGTTGAGTCCAAGGTACGTTGGACTTTGTGAAATTTTGGAAAGAATTGGGGTTTTGGCATATCTCTTGCACTGCCCCCGAAACTTGCTCAAGTACATGATGTTTTTCACATGTCTATGCTGAGGAAGTACGGACTAGATCCGACCCACATACTAAAATTTGAAGAGATAGATGCGGATGATAAGGTGTTGTACGTGGAAAGACCAATCCGATTAGTGGATTGCAAGGAGCAAGTACTTCAAAACAAGATGATTTCTTTGGTCAAGGTAATTTGGCAGCATCATGGGACGGAAGGAGCTATATGGGAAAGCGACGATACTATGAGGCATCAACACTCCCTTCTTTCTTAGGATTCTAGTATTAATGCAAATTTCAAGGACAAAATTTCTATAAGGGGGGAAGAATTGTGACGTCTTGAAATTCAAGCTAGTAAGGAATATAATGACCGTGAATTTTATCAATGCATTATTAGTTAATCTCACTTGGAATTGATCACTCTCGAAATACTAACCCCAAGGGAAAGGCTAATGAGGAATTGAGTACGTACGACTAAAGAACTTGACCTAAAATAACCGTGGGACTTGCATGAGGACGATCCTATGGTTATACAGGCCAATTTAATCAGTCATTATAAGTTGATTCGCAGACAGGATATAATGGGATAATGGGTGAATCCATTTACTATAATTTAGATTGCGAACGACCCTAAGTCTATTCCAAGTAATCATGTATTTTGAAATAAAAATCGATCATTTGTAATCTCCCGATAATCAAAGTCGTCCAAGTGTTGAGAAAACTTGAACGTGGTTTGAGACTAAGTCAATCACAAGTCAATAATGCATAATTCCTTGAAACCACTTGTTAGTTTGAGACACGCTAAAACTGCAATTAATCAAAATTGCCTATGAATGGTAATCCAATTTTGGATGTCAGACTTTCTGGGACGTTAGGGACGAATCATTGGACGATGCCTCTGTAATCTTCGAGATAATCGGTAAGATCGAAATTAACAAAAAAAGGATTAATGGGCCGAAAAGTTAAGCTCACAAAGAAGTGGGCCGAGCAAGGCCCTAGTGGACCTCATGCCCAAAGGTGGGCTGGCACAAGGTGGGCCCAAGTCATCCAAGTGGGCTCGTTTAGCCCATTTAGCGCACTTATCCTCTTTTCTAACCCATTGTCCAATTCGAGTCCAATTTGAGTCCAATGACTTGCAGAGCCCAATTCCTATTAATTTCTAGCCTGTTTCCTAGGCTCGCTCCTTATTTTTAGCCCAAGGACAATTTGGTAATTGAACCAAGGTGAAAAGACCAAAATGCCCTTCTTTGCATTTATGGATGAGAAAATAAAAGAGGAAGAGAAAGTCTTTGACAATGATGGTTTCTTGCATGGGAAATGGCATGAGTTGATGGGCATTGAAGAGTGAGATAGCAAGGCTTCATCTTTGCTCTCTCGCTCCTACTTTTCCCCCTTTTGGCCGACCCTTTCCTCTTCCTCTTTCTTTTTCCTTTTCTTCATTTCCTCCATTTTCCCTTGCAAGTTTAGCTCCCAACCACCCAAACCACCCACAACAGTGACCAAGAGACCCTATCCATGCCCCCTATCACTGTTGCTCATCGGTCCAGATCGTCAGGCCTCCCACTAGTAGCCTAGACCGCTAGCCGCCTCCTGTTTGCTTTTTCCTTTTCTGCTGCATCGCTGGAAACGTCTAGTTACTATTGTTTCTGTCTCATCATTGCCCAAACCAGCCACTATTGCCTCACCTTAGCCACCCAAAGCCATTGAACGCCATCTAGTCACTCGTTGGACTGCCGATTAGCCTCCGATTTCCCTGGTTCTCCTTCGGTTTTTGCAAAACAGGGGAGTGTAGTACTTGTAGCTGCTGTTTCCATCTCCAGGCCGCTTTGCGTTGATATTTCTGAGGTCCCCATACGTAGCTCTTGCCACCACCATCGCGCCTATGTCTCCGGTTCGCTTAACAAGTGAGTTAACATCTGAATTCCTCGATTAGTTCGTTAAACTTTCTTAGAGATAGATTATTTTATAGTTAATCTTAGTTAGTGGATTAATTAAGTTAACTATGGTTAGGTTGGAAGGTTAGAAAAATTACTATGGTTGAGTTAGTTAAAAAGTTGAACTATAGTTAGTTAATTAACCAAGGTTGGGTTAATTAATTAAGGTTGAATTGTGGTAAAATTAATTAAGGAAGGTCGGGTTAGTTAATTATGGTTGACCTATGGTTGGATTAATTAACTAGGATTGAGATAATTAACTATGGTGAAAGCATAGTTAGTTTAGTTAACTATGGTTAACTTTAATTAATTTGCTAATCTTGCTTAGTGCTAATTAATGGTGGTTAATTAGGATAATTGAGGATTAGTGTGATAATCCTGATTAGTATTATTTTATTATAAAGAATTAATTTCCTTAATTATAATTAATCATTATTTTAATAATAATAATAATAATAATAATTAAATTAATCATGAATAATATTAATTATTTATAATTAAATTGTGGAATTAATTTGACGAGTCTGTACATGTTAATGCATATTGAATTGTTGCTTGAATCAATGATGCATTGATCGTATGATTGACGTTATTAAGTGCTTGATTACTCTGATAAGTAATAACGTCACGTGGACATTATGCCTTGATGTTTCTGTAAAATTGCATGGATATATAAAAGGAAAACCCTGATGTGTCGGGAGTATATATGTCAAGTTTTGCAATGAAAATGAGAATGCCATGTTAAATGATAAGGCATATAAAGTTAGACAGGTTTTGGAATAATATGTGACAACATGCAATTATTTTCCTACAATTTTCATATGAAAAATGTGGAGTAGATTATTACACTGAGCATGTACCACGTTTGCATTGGCTAATATATGGAAATGAATTATTGCGGTGTTCTCGTGTGGTCACATAAATAACTCGTCACTCCGGGAGGAGTTCGGGGGACGAAGTCTAACTTGTTGGAAATCCCAACGAGAGTCTGGATGTAGGTCGTAGTAGAAGCCTGTTGACACTTAAATTTTGACGATTTGTTTTAGCATTTATTAATTACATTGGAAAATTAGAGATTAGTTTCTAATTTCTTAACAAAAAAAAATTCTTTCATTAAAATTGCATCGCATATAGACATTAGGGGCATTTGCATAACTAGTTTTAAAGTTAATATAAAAAAAAATTAATTAATTAAATTAATTAATTAAATTAATAAAAATTTTAAAAAAATAAATCGAAAAGAGGCCGGGCCAGGGCTGGGTCCGCCCGGCCCCCACGCGGCCCTTTCCCTTCCCTCGCACGGGCCCGTCCCACTTCCTTTTTCTTTCTTCCTCGGCCCGGCCCGGCCCGCTCGTTTTTCTTCTTCCATTCTTCTCTCTCGCGCCGAAGCAGCCTGCAGGAAAACAGAAGATGATGATGAAGCAAGCGGCGGGTCAGAGAGCAGAAAGACGAGAAGATGGGAAAGGTCAGCGAGGGCCAGAGCAGAAGCAGAGAAGCAGAAAGGGAGAGCAGCAGCAGCAAGGACGAAAAATGATGATGATGAAGCAAGTCAGGGCCGAAAGACAGGTAGAAACGCAGCAGCAAGCCAGCAAAAAAGGCAGCAGCAGCGGGTCAGAACGGAAGAGGTCAGAGCACGCGAGCAAAGCATAAGCAGGGCGGCTCAAGGGAGAAAGACCAGAGCTAAGTGAGGAGAAAAAGGGAGAAAGAAGACTCGGAGAGGGGGGGAGAGCAAGAGAGGGCCGGGTGCTGTTCCAAAAAAACCAGATCTGAGAGTGCTCGAGAGAGAGAGACGGAGAGACCGAAAAAACAAAAAAAAGGAGAGAGGGAGAGCAAGAGAGGGCCGGGTGCTGTTCCAAAAAAACCAGATCTGAGAGTGCTCGAGAGAGAGAGACGGAGAGACCGAAAAAACAAAAAAAAGGAGAGAGAGAGAGCAGGACAGAGCCGGGGGCCAGATCTGAGAGGACTCCGGGAGAAGGGAGACCGGGGAAGAAAGACGCAGAACCGAGCGAGAGCTGAGGGGGTGCTCGAGAGAAAAAAACCGAGAACCAAGAGAAGAAAGAAATAGGGGAGGCAGAACACAGACACACGGAGGAAAAACTGAGAGACCAGCAGAGAAGAGAAGAGAAAACAGAGGAAAGGAGAAATGGCCGGCCGCCGCGACTGACCCACCGCCGTCAACCCTCCGCCGTGCTTCAACTCCGGCGTCGGAAACAGGTTAGCAAGAAAGAAAAACAAAGAAGAAAAGATCTGTCGTTCCGGTTTAAGCCACCCACGAGCCCATCCGGCGACGTCCGAAGGTGAAGTCAACGATCGAGAGCCGGAGAAAGAAGAGTTCGGCCAAGCACGAGCCTGTCCTACGGCATCCCGGCGTCTTTCTCAAGCTAAACAGGTTGGTTTTCCCCCTTTGGTTTTCGGACGAGATGGGCCGGAGCTTGCGGTCGGCTGACTCGCACGAGCTCCGGCCTTTGTCGCCTTTGCGTTCTGCTCCTGCATCCCCGTACGTTATGTCTGAAGGCCTCTAGAGTACATTAGAGGCTCGGTTGAGCTGGAGATATCCGAATCCGGTAACGCCCATTAGGTGTTTGATGAAATGCATGAAGGAGATCCAGAATTCGCATAATCGGTTTCGTCCTCGATAACTTAGTATTCTAAATGTTTGATCGATTCTCTTAGTATTATGGCCATCCTAGTGAGATTTCTTCTCGGTTTTTGATCGGAGAGGAGTTTTTTTTGCCCCGGCGACGGAGAGCTTCGAGAGTCGCCGGAGGCCATCGCCGGCGAGGTTTGGTGTCGGCCGGATAGAACGACCGACGCCGGACGACGCTAGGGCGATTTTATTAGGGCCGATAAGGACTTGCGGTGACGTCGGCGGCGGCGCGGTGGAGGGTGTAGGTTTCCGTCGTGTATGCAGGCGAAGAGGGCGTCGGGCGTGCATGGGGAGGCATGCAGGCGTGCAGAAGGAAAGCAGGAGGGAGAAGACCAGAAAAAAAAAATAATAAAGAGAGAAAGAAAAAAAAAATACTAAAAAGAAAAAGACAGAAGAGAGAAGATGGGGGGTGTCGGGCGTGCATGGGGGAGTAATTTGCATGCAGAAAAAGATTTAAAAAAAAAAAAGAGAAAAAAAAAGAGAAAACATTAAAAAAGGGGAAAAGGGGAAAAAGAAATAAAAAATAGAAAAATCAGAAAAACAAAGAAAAGGCCGAAAATAAAAATAGAGGATGGGCTTCGCCGTGGGCCTGCTTCAGTTGGGTTGAGTTTGGCCATGGGCCGGTTTTCTTAGTTGGGCTAGAAAAAATTAGAAATCAAAATTGGGCTTTTTTTTAAGAAATTCGTGTGGGCCCTTTTGTTTTGTTTTTTTTAGTGGGCTTAAGGCCGGTCCGGGTCCTTTAGCCCAACCCGGACCGGCAGGGTCCGAATCGGGTCTGTAGGGCCGGGTTTCCTGGCCCGGTCCGGATCATTTCCTTTAAAAAAATCCAAAAAAAATCATAAATTCAGAAAATCATAAAAAACATAAAAAAATATTAAAAAATCATAAAAAAATTCAGAAAATTCAGAAAATTCATGGAAAATTCAGAAACCTGAAAAATCATTAAAAAAAAAACCAGAAAAGATTAAAATATTGAAAATTCCAAAAAAAATTCAAAAATCCCAAAAACTCCTAGTTTGTTTTAGAGTTTCCCAAAAAGCTCTAAAATAATTCTTGGACCATTTTCTCTTTAAAAAAGTGTTGGAAAATCATCGGCCTAAGATTGTGCTTAAAATCGAACAAGTCTTCCCAACTTCACCTTAGGGTTTTAATTATCCTCGGATACAATTGCCCTTGAATGCACGCTTATGATGCGATGATTATGGTTTCCTCCTTAGTTTAATTAGGATTATCATTTATTTATCTCCTAATGCTATGTGTTTATTTTTTCCTGCAATTTATTTAATGCTTTCTTGAATTGCTGATTGTCATATTTTGATGATTGCGCACCCGCATGATCACCTCACATGTTAGTGGTTAATTCTAAAATCAATCCGAACTGTCTGACAAAAGTCTTTTGAAATGAACAAGATTAGGTACCGAAAGGGCACTAATTGGTTAATTAGTGTAATCAAGTCCCCGACCCTAGAATCTCTAATTGCGTAGAAAGTGAGGCACACTCCCATGCCTCGCTTGGTTTCTAGCCGACCCCAATAGGCTAGTGGCGACTCCTCATTTGAAGATTTTCATGAACACTCAACGTCACGCGGGGTATGGGCTTGGGAGAGCCTATGTCTAATGAGGGTCTTGGACCCGCCCTATGGACAATATCCCTAAACCTATTTATTTATTTGGACATTCCTTTCCCCCATTCGGGACGGAAAAAATAGGTCGCGACAAACACATACGAAGTTTCTACCAGAAGCTATTCACATCGGTGGGTGACCGAAATTACCAACCGGTATTAGCTCAATGCCCCAAAGTTGTAACAAATGAGATGAATGAGGCGCTAGTCAAGAAAGTGTCGACAGAGGAAGTGAAAACAACGGTATTTCAACTAGGAGCGACTAAAGCACCAGGACCGGATGGCCTCCACGGACTATTTTACCAAAAAAATTGGTCCACTCTACAAGAGGATCTGGTCGGCATGGTGGATTCCTTCTTCCGCCAAGGTAGTTTCGATTCTGACCTAAATACAACATACATAGCACTTATTCCTAAAGTGGCCGACCCGGAAACCATTACTCAATATAGACCTATCAGCTTGTGCAATTTCATTTATAAAATTATTGCAAAAGTAATGGCAAACAGGTTGAAACCATGGCTCACCAGGATTGTTTCTATGGAACAAAGTGCTTTTGTAAGTGACCGCCAGATCCAAGATAACATCATCATAGTACAGGAGGTGCTCCACCATTTAAAAATCAGAAAACGAAAGAGAAAGTTCCAAGCTATCCTGAAACTGGACATGCAAAAAGCCTATGATAGAGTTGAATGGGACTTTTTATGTGACTACATGAGAACAGTGGGATTCGACGAAAAATGGGTTCAATGGGTTCACTTTTGCATCTCAACAGTTACTTTTAGCACTCTTGTCAATAGGGAACCCTCGAACATCTTCAGACCAACGAGAGGGATAAGACAGGGTGATCCCCTTTCACCCTACCTTTTCATCCTAGCTGCAAATGCTCTATCTGCATTGATGTCAAAGGCTGTACAGGATGGGACTATCAAGGGTATACAGCTAAATCCGACTTGCCCCACCCTATCCCACTTATTATTTGCTGATGATGCTATCTTTTTTCCTACATGGCACAGTGAGAGAAGCTCAGAACGTTGCTAACATTCTGAATCAATACTGTTACGCTTCTGGACAGGCCGTCAATTTAAACAAGTCGGGCCTTTACTTAAGTAAGGATAGCCTTCAACCCCTTAGACAGAACATGGCAGCAGAATTGAGGGTTCCAATAGTAGAAAAAAATAGGGAAATATCTTGGGATACCATCTGATTGGGGCCAGACAAAAAAACAAATGTTCAATTGGCTTCTTACAAAGGTGGAGAGCAAATTAGAGGGCTGGAAGGAAAAGCTCATTTCCAAGGCAGGAAAAGAAATTCTCCTCAAAACAGTAATACAGGCACTACCTCAATATGCCATGTCTATCTTTAAAATTCCTTTATCCATATGTAGGGCTATTGAGAAGAAAGCAGCGGCTTTCTGGTGGAAGCAACATGCAACGAAGAGGGGCATTCACTGGAAAAAGTGGGAGGACCTAAAAATCAGGAAAGATCAGGGAGGACTAGGCTTTCGAGACATAGTGCATTTCAACAGAGCAATGCTAGGAAAGCAAGCTTGGAGGTTAGCTAAAACGTCGACTGATTTATGGAGCAAAGTGATAAAGAGTGTATACTTCCCTAATGGGGAGTTCTGGACTGCTCAAAAACGGTCCCAATCCTCTTGGGGGTGGCAGAGCCTCCTAGTGGGTAGAGAAATCATTGAACCGTACACGCGATGGACTGTGGGAGATGGGGCTAATATCAAAATCAGAGAAGACCGGTGGCTGTCCTCTGGTAGGATATATGGCCCACCGAATAGGCGAGACCCGAGTAGGGTAAAAGAATTAATAAACCAGCAATCCAGGACTTGGGACCTTAGCATACTAAAAGAGATGTTTGAAGACAGTATTGCGAATGAAATAGCTGCAATCCCTCTAAGCCTACAACCAACCCCAGATGAGCTCACATGGACAGCGAATGGTTCGGGAAAATACACAGTGAAGAGTGGTTACAATAGTATCCACAAATCAAGTGAGCCTCAAGCTGAACACAGTCCATCCACCTCATATCAGACTCCAAAATCATTATGGACACAGGTGTGGAAACTTCAAATCACCACAAAAATCAGAATGCACATATGGAGTATATGCAATAATGCTCTCCCCACGAAAGAAAATCTCTACAAGAGAAAGATGATAACCGACCCATTATGCCCCCTTTGCAGAAACGAACCAGAAACATTGGAACATTTGTTCATCTTGTGCGAGTGGACAAAACAGGTGTGGTCTCAACAAATTCTACAAATAGATACTACCCCATCTCACATCACCCGAATCGACAAGTGGATACATGAAATTCTCACCTCAACAGCCCACCCATCGACAAAAAGCCTCTTCGCTGGAGTCCTCTGGCAAGTCTGGAAACAGCGGAATGCCAAGATCTTCAGCAGCAAACACCCAAATCCGAGACAGGTTTTGGAGCACGCCATGGCCACGAGTCGACTGTTCGAAAAATGGCATCAATACAAGACAGAACCACAGCAACAGAGCTCATCGGAAGCCAAGATATGGTCCCCCCCGCCGCAAAACACACTGAAAATCAACGTCGACAGTACTTGGAATAGTGTCTCCCTTGTTGGATCGGTCGCTGGAATTTGCAGGAACTCCTCCGGGCTGCTAGCAGATGGCTTTGTCCGGTTGATTAAGGCGCCCTTAGCTCAAGTTGCGGAAGCCCTAGGCGTGCGAGCGGCTCTTCTGTGGTTGAAGGAGAAAAAGACCAGCGAAGCAGCTTTGTTTCGAAACTCCCGATCTGATCTGCGCTCCACTTCTCTCTATGATCTGCAGGTGTGCGTATCCACTGATAGCCAATCTGTCTTCAATTTCATCATGGGCCAAGAAGACCCTCCATGGTCGGCCTATTCAATTATTAGAGACTGCTGCCAACTTTTAACTGAGCTCACACCGGCCCGGTTGCACTTCAGCCCGCGGGAAGCAAATCAAGCCGCGGATTGGGTTGCGAAGGCCCATCGAGACAATACTCTACCCTCGAATTGGATTACGCACCCCCCTTTTCCTCTTTGGTCTATTTTATGCATGGATTTTCCTGTTTCACAAACTCTCGTTTTGAGTTAGCAATGAAAGGTTTTCAATTTCGAACAAAAAATATCCTTGTACTATAGAAGCCCTCTATCACAATGTTTTAGACAATTTTTCTCAATTTTACTAGCTGTGTACAAAGGAGACATTCATATGATGCAAGTTAACCATACTCAGTCCCCCTTTAAACCTAGTTCTAGTGGAATAAATGAAGCCTGGAGAATCAGAGAAATTTCTTTTTAATCTTGCCCAATTTATATCCATCGCTGAAGGGCTTTCTCTGCTTGATTTCTCAACAGGGGTCCTCATTTTTACGAGGAATCGTCTCGTCCTCGGGCTAATTTCGACGAGGCCGGAGACCGTCGTTACTGGGTTTCTTCCCAAGTCCGGTTTTTGTCGCATCTTCGAGTTGGATTCGAGCTGAACCCTTTTCTCTATTCCTCCTGGCGATTCTGAACCCGTGTGTAGATTGGAAGCGGATCGAACAGAGCGCAACTTGATTCTGCTTCGCAATCGTCATTGAAGCAGAGTCGAGCGTGCGTGCGTGGGCAAAAGATGATGCTGCATTTTCCGCACCCGGAAAAGCTCAAAACCAAGAAGGTGGTTTCCTCTATCCATGAATCTACGCACAAGTTCAAATTTTTTCTTTCTGGGTTTTATTTTTGCTCGATTAGATGGACCTTCGCGGTAGGAACGTTGTTGCGGTGCTCTTTCTCTGCGTCAAATTTGACTTGCTGTTCGTTGAATATCTGTGTTAAGTTGGGGAGAGCATTGGCCGTCTTGATCTTTCGATGCCTTCTTGAAGTTCTGCACAATTCGAGGTGGTGATTGATGATCAGAAGTAGAGAGATTATGCCATCGGAAAGGATCGTGTGAAGTCGTGTCACTGGAGGCGAGCTAAAGTTCTCATCCTTTTAGAGACTTCATACTAGGCTAGATGTTGTGTCTTCATCAAATGATAGGATCAAATATTTGCTGATACAATAGTGATGAATTTGAATCCTTTGCTTGCATTTCACTTCAGTGTCAATTTTAGAATCCATGCTTGGATCTACCTAGCAAGAGAGCTCTACAATTAATGACACCCACATGAGCTATCCGCCAAAACCATACCTTTGCTTTGTGTTCTCGCCGGTTCTAAACTATGATTTGATAGAGTGATTTAGGCTAAATCTCTTCCTTTAGTTATAGTATTTCATTTATATCTATTTCTGCCATAATCGAAAAATCTTGGATTTCATGTTCCCTGCCTTTGGCTTCAGCTAGAGATTTCACTCGGTAGAGGTGGTGGTGATTTAGAAAGCTTCTTATATGTGGTGATGTTGTTTCTGTATATCCGCTGATTGTTTTCACTTCTGGTAGTGAAGAAGTCTATTCTTGCTGCCTTTGAGGCCTTTGCTTCGTGAAGGGAAAAGGCATCTTCCAGAGGATATGCCGAAGCTTTCGTGTTGCAGATTGAGAGGAATTCGATGTTAATGGGGGTTTGCCGTAACCATGTTTTTCAACCGTGTGTCGAGTGTAGAGAAGATTCAACATCCTTTTCCCGCACTCATTTAGAGAAGAGACATTGAAAATACAAGTGATTTCTTCTTGACCTCAAGAGGACAATGTACTCAGGAATTACCCCTTATTTCTAGTTGTCTAGTCTAATCATGGGGAAAATCTCGAGTTGTTAAAATTTCTTGATTAGTTTTCATTTTTGACTGCTTGAGAAAGATGTCATCGAGGAATGTTCTAATCTTGGTATGATTTATTTTGTGGGAGGAAAGCTTCAGTTTGAGAAGATCTTTTACTTTTTGTTCTCCATGGTTGGTTTGTCGTTGAAAATAGCTATTTACTGAATTATTAAAACAGCAAAAAAGGGTGAAGAAAAAAGGCGAAAATCGAAAAATCGAACCGAACCGAATTTGAATTTCAGGTTGGGTTGGATTGCGGTTCAGTTCAGTAGTTTTCCTTTCCGGTTCAGATCACTTCCATCCTGCGCAGTTTTTTTTTTTTTTTTTGGGGGGGCGTGGTTGGAAGCTCAAACTCAAAAATACAGAACCTGTCTGCCGGGCAAAGCAAACCAGTCGGTTTGGCTGAGGAGCGAACTAACTAACACGGCGCACTATGTGACAAAAGTTCACGTGACTTTAATGACGAGGCAAGCAAAGGCGCTTGATGGTGTGGCCGGGACATGTATATTGGCTCGTGGATTGCATTGAGCGGTGCCGTTGTTGATAAGAAGGGCAGAGGACTTCGTCGTCGCGTGCTTACGTCTTGAAGCGCTGTTCCCGTACGAGCGCTTGGTGGGCGAAGACGTGCAGAAGCAATCCGTGAATTACACTAGTGTTCAAGACATAAAATCTTGTGATAAGATTTGTGTGTCAATTCCTTTGCAAAATTAAGAAATTATTTCGCGAGAATTTGTGGGGCTAAACATTTCATGAGTTGTTGATTGTAATTAGGATTTGAAAAATACTAAGAGTGTTTGAGTGACTCTAATGTATAATTTCCATTGTATCGCTTGTTCTATAGTGGAATTTGTCACTGCTCTTTCCGTGAACGTAGATCTCTACGATCAAATCGCGTAAATTCGGTGTCTGATTTATTTTCTTTATACTATCTATTTTATTGTTCAATCACTTGCCCTATCCGCAACACTATTAGCAAGAAATTCTGGCCAACACAGTTTCTTATCCTCATCCGAAAAGAAATGAGCAGATTCAGAAGCTTGCAGGCCAAAGGAATGCCATTCGCAAACATTTCAGGATGGAAATCGGGGGCATTGTTGACCAGTTGGCCAGATCCTGATGCAAAAGTGAGATTGGGGGCCAGACTT